>JACWFZ010000026.1:0-547001 GCA_019775285.1 Cystobasidium slooffiae | reverse complement strand
AATGAAGAAATCATGTATTCGAGCGGCATGTAAGGATGTCCCAGCCTGACAAAAGCGCTGATCCCGGCTGCTTTTCAAAGTCGAACTCGCCACATCTGCGAGACTAGCGAGAAGATACGAGAGACTTCCTTCAGTAGCTTGTGATGAAGTGACTGTACATTCGTAGCCGAATAGCCGGCTTGTTGCAAACCACTACATTCTGTCTGTTTGGTCGACTGGAGGAGTAACTGGACAGGTGATTCGGGGTGTCACTGGAGAGGTGACTGGAGATTACCTCCAGTCCTTTGTGGCGGACGCCGACTGGAGGTCGAAGTGCCCCCCGTGGTAGCGCCTGTAATCGGTGAACCAAGTGTCCTAGTGCCTGCTGATAGTCGGTCTTCGCCACCCCGCAAGACGCACGCCGGTATGACAGGCGGTTAGCATAATGTTTGACGGATGTGCTGCCGTCATTGTCGCGGTATTCACCACAAGAAGACTAACGCTCACCAAGGCCGGACTTGCAGTCCATGGGTGAACATCGTGGATACCAGCGGCGTGAGAGCGGAAAGTAGATAATGGGCTTCGCAAAGGGAAATGTCCTGGAAGCGATTGGGAGAAGAGCGTAGTAACAGTCGACGCGGAAGAAGCTGAGACGGCGACTGGCAGACGTTTGTTTGGTATGTCTCAGTCCAGTCTCTCGGTCTCAAGGAGCCGCAATACCCGCGAGGTGCAAAAGTCTCATTATGACTGCTTGGCGCGGCTCGCCGACGCCGGGAGATCTTGCGGGCAACACCAATTATTGTGTGTGACAAGAAGCAGACACTGTGACACGCTGTACTGAACTTCCCCAGTCTTTTTGCGATGCATGGGAACTTTCCACGAAGGACTGATCATGGGCCCTGCGGTGTAAACTGGCCAGCAAACTGCGTACACACCGTCTGCTTTAATTCAGTGAGGTTCACCCGCCCCGTAGAGCTACCATGGTGTTTCACGTATTCGCACGTAGAACGGAAATAGAGGACTGTGCCATTCGATCGATGCACAGAAGCCTCGTCACGACGCTTGTTTAGCGTTTCTACAAAGTGACACGGCTGCAATGGCTCTTCTAGCGCTAATCTTCCATCCTTGACCCATTGTGATCTGTGAGAAACAGTCTCGAAAGTCAGACACTCTTCGGTTCGAATGAATGCATGTCTGGCTGTTTCTGCTCTGACAGCCGCGGTATCCGCGTTATCGAAGTTTGCCAAAAAGCAGTTATTTTGAGCACTAGAGACAGTGACCTCTTGATGAAAACCCAAAGCAGCCAATCTCTAGAAGATTCTGGTAGGAGCGGATGCAAGCATCGTCTGCAAAGGACTTCGCCGAAGTGATTTGTTCGATCGCCTTTCCACGTGCACGCTCTGAACGATTCTGGACGAGAAATACTTGATACCACCTAGGTCGGTAAATAAGTGCCAAATGCCATGCAGTCGAGTTGTAGTTCCACACTGGGACTGTATAACTACTCTGGTTTAGGCGAGAAAGACGGTCACTGGCTAAATAACACATGTATGAAGACTACCACTCTACAAGGCTACATTCCGGCGGTTTGGACGTAAGGAATAGATACCATTCAATCAATCGCCACATACCGCGTCAGTGCGAGAGTCGGATAACGCTCCATTAAAGTGTTCTCTCGAGACGAACTTTCGCCTCTGCGAGAACATGAGAAGTAAAGTTCAATGAGATACCCTCGCCTGGTTTAGCGTTGTCTTGCCAATCCACCAGACGTTCAATATATAACGGGATCAACAGGCTGAAATACCGGAGTACCTGCAGGGAACTCCAAGTCAGGCCTGGCTGTTCTGAACAAGCCATAGAAATCCTAAGCACATTAGGCACCTACTCATTCGTCTCATTCGAACGCTTCCAGGAGGGACGTTCAAGTTTGCAAGTTCTGCATAGATCGAGTCGGGCTCACAGATGGGATCGAACATTGGCTGGGCGCCCAAGTATGGTGTCTTTAAGGGAAGTGAATCAGTCTCCTGGCGTTAGTGTGATTGGAAGCGAATGTGAGCGCTTACCGAGCCAAGCATGGGATCCATCGGATACGAGGCTGCGTAAGGCGTTGCTGCCCCCACCATCGGCGTCTGCATAACTAGAG
Organism: Cystobasidium slooffiae; assembly: GCA_019775285.1. Classification (NCBI taxonomy): domain Eukaryota; kingdom Fungi; phylum Basidiomycota; class Cystobasidiomycetes; order Cystobasidiales; family Cystobasidiaceae; genus Cystobasidium; species Cystobasidium slooffiae. The sequence goes on along the minus strand of JACWFZ010000026.1, from coordinate 544,879 downwards.
GCTGTTGAGGCAGGTAGGCAGATCCTGCCATGTACGGTGTGCCTCCAAGATAAGGCGTGCTTCCAATGTGAGGTGTGCCGGTGATATACGGCGTCGACATGACACGAGGTGTGCTCAAGACAGGAACGCGCGGTGTCGTGCTGTACGCTATGAATTCGCCAAGGTCTCGCCGCCGCTGTCGCTCCTATATGCGAAAGTGGACTTCAATCAGCAAGGTCGGTGACATTACCTCAAGCCAGAGACGTACTGCTCGCATTTCGCTTTCAGCCCGGAGGCGTCTTCGACGCTGTTGTGCAATAGCCATCTCTCGTCGGGCCTGCATCGTGCCAATTGCATAGGCGGGATCTAGGTGTGGAGAGATGCCGACGCCAAGCGGCGACGACAATGCAAGACCCGGATGGCCAGTCATATTCCTGCCGCCTAAGTATGGACTAGTAACGTAAGAATTGCGATGATAAGGACTTCCATAGCCATACGCAGCGTCTCTATAGGCGTGGCGTGCATCGTAGTTGGCTTCCGCAGCGATAGCCTCGATCTGCTCCAATGCCCTGTGTTCAGACTTGATTTCTCGGTGAAGCCGATCCTGATGAGTTTGAAGATGGTGCACTTCATAGTCTCTTCGCATTTCTTGGGGCGATTTAGCAGTCCTGGCAAGCATTACGATCAGTAAGCCAGAAGGTTGAACATGGCAGCCTTCGGTCGGCAGCTAGAGCCTGCACATGCCTGAGCAGGGGAGAGACCACTCACCAGGTCCTAGCTCGGAGTCCCCAGTCCACCATCTTGAGAACGTCTGCTGCTGGTGTGATAGCGGCCGTGGAGAGAAAGAGAGATGGGATGCGCGACAGACAGCTGAAAAAAGGGCGTCATACATGACTTCGGCTTCTTGATTCACATTCTCCGGCATCTGTTGGGCCCGCAGACAAGCTGATGTCTTGAATACTGTCATACTTGCTTCGCCTTTGACTGTTCGTCAAGACGTGCTCGGGACCCAGCCGCAAAGCTTATGAAGCTACCTTCGTCATCAATCAACTGAGCTGGCCCCAGGATCATCAACCTTAACAGTGTATTCGGTAGCGGTAGTCGTGGGCTGAAGACCGCGTCATCCGTTTTCAATGTCCGCCGTGTTGTACTGGCAAAAGAATTCCAGTCGTGGGTTGCAAGCGGAGACGAGTGCTTCCCTGATATAACGACAGTCGGCGAGTCCTGCGGCATTCTTTGACCTGTAGCGTTCTCGAGACTCTACGCAGCTGCTGAGAATGCTTGAAGAGAAGTCACAAGAAAGCTGCGTTGAGTTTGAGGACAGGACAGCACAAACCATTTCATGTATGCGTCCGCGAGGATGATCGAAAATAAATTGTATGGCACAACGAGCAAGTCATCCACTTTACCTTGACCGCCTTACAACAGCAGCACATCGCTACCTAGAATGTCTGACTCCGTCCTTACCTTGCCAACATCATCAAACACCAGCTATGCAGCATCTAGCCTACTCGTCCAGGCCTACATTGCGCCGCACCTTCCAGGCCTTCAAGTCGAGCAAGGTAGCGAGGTGAGTTGCATCGTCACGCAAGCTATCAAGGCCTCGGGTCAAGGCTCCAGCAAGGTGCAATGCCTCCAGATTAGTTGTATAGCTGACGTCTATCTCACAACGTACCGTATAGCTCAGCTTGAAAACCTCATCTGCTAATCAAGCTCAGGGCACGGGTTTCCTACCAATTTTCAAGAACTTGCTGCAGGAAGCTGGTCAAGTAGACGTTGCTTTCGCCGCTCAAAAAGAGGAATCAGATGAGAGGAAGAGCATTGAGAAATGGATTGACGCTTCCACGAATGGTCAGGATGTGCCTGTTAAGGAGCTTGACGAGCACTTGAAGAACAAGACTTACATCGCTGGCGGCAAGCTGACAGCAGCCGACGTTGCTGTCTTTGGAGCATTGAACAATTACATTGCACGTAGCTACATCGTCATTAAACTACATAAGATCGGTGTCCTAACTCAACTCTCTCCATATTGCGTATACAGGCTCAAGCATCGCACGACGCTCGTCTATCGCACGCAAACGTAACACGCCACTTCGACCTTCTTCAACACACACCTTTCATCACTTCAGCAGTCAACAAAATCTCTCCCAACTTAGTATCGCACGAGACCATCTCAATAGATTTGGACAACGTCCCAGTGGTAGAGCGCAAACACGAGTCATCCAAGAAGGATAAAAAGGAGAAAGCAGCTGCAGCTGCTGGAGGCGATGCACCAAAAGATGGACAAGCGCCATCCAAGAAGGAGAAGAAGCAGAAGGGAGGTGCACCTGCCGCTAGTGATGCTGCTGCCGCTACAGAGGCCGTAGAGACTGCCGCCGCTGCGGGAGACGCTGCTACACCCGCTCAGCCAGCTCAAGGCAAGAAGGAGAAGAAGGCAAAGAAGGAAGGAGCTGCTGAAGGCGTAGAGGGTGCTAAGCCAAAGAAAGAGAAAGCTGCTGGCGGCGGTGGCGGCGGCGGTGGAAATGCTGCACCAGAACCTATCACGCCTGGTCTTATTGACATGCGAGTGGGCAAGATCATCGATGGTGAGTGCCTCATTGAGAGACTGTCACGCTGTTGATGTTCGTATGTGCTGAGTATAGTTGCTTCCATTCCTTTACAGTCAAGAAGCACCCCGATGCCGACTCACTGTACGTCGAGCAGATTGATATTGGCGAGGCCGAGCCACGAACCGTCGTATCAGGTCTCGTCAACTATATTGTGAGCATCCTCACCTGATTTGATCGAATGGCGATGAGTTTGTATATACTGACGTTACCTTGGAGTATAGCCCATCGAGGAGATGCAAGGCAAGATGCTCGTCGCTGTCTGCAATCTGAAGCCAGCGAGCATGCGAGGCATCAGGTCTTTCGCGATGGTTTTGGCTGTAAGTCGGCGTACTCTACTGAATGCCACTACTTAGACTGACCTGCTGTTCATCTTCAAGGCTACGTCACCCGACGGCAAAGAAGGGATGGGTTCAGTCGAGCTCGTAGCACCACCTGAAGGCAGCGCTCCAGGCGACCGAGTCTACTTCGAAGGTTTCGAGTCCGTCAAGCCATTAGAACAATTACCACCAAAGAAGAAGATCTTCGAAACGATTCAACCTGGTTTCATTACTTTGGAGACTAGAGAAGCAGCTTGGATTGACCCTTCTGATAAGAGTAAGATTGCAAAGATTAGAACTGAAAAGGGAGTTTGCAAAGCTCCCAATTTTGTAGGAGCTAGCTTGTCATAGGCAGGAGGCGGCTCCTCATTACAATTTCCATCTGTTTTGGTCGGAATGAAGGACGTGATCTAAATGACGAATCGTATTATACGTCCTCGGTGCACATTCTCGCTGCTCAATCACGATTGAACGAGCTGACTGACTGGACAGTTCAATGTCTGTGTAGCATGTCTCTGAGACGCTACTACCAGCACTCCAAGGTTGTTTGCTGTCGGTTTATGTTATGACACGAAGAGGGAGCGCGCTTCGAGTTCGTGAGGTCGTAAACCGTGACAGCGTCAATAACAAATCATCATGCCGCCTTTATTCTGAACCTTGGCAGATCTGTCTGCCCGCTCCTTTCGGCATGACGGCTTGCGGCAAGCAAGAAGAAGCAAGAGGGTCGAGACTCGAGACCACGAGGTCTATGACTGGCTTTGCTAATCATAAAAATGCTGCATTTTTCGGGGATCATCACCTTGACGTGCCATGTTTTTGTGCGTGTTTCATGCCGTGCCTGTCGAAATTAGGGGGAGCCACCTCCCTAATTGCAAGGAGCGGGGGTCAGTAGAAGTTGAAAAATCGCAGTTTCAGCCAGGCCAGCTCGCGGACGCCACAGGATTCAAAACGATGATGCAAGAAAGAAGATGGGAGCAAGATGAGGAGTGCACGATGATGCATGAATCAGAGATATGCTTCAGTCTTCCATGCCCATGATGATGTCGTCTATCCCTCCTTTGCCTTTTGCTCTCCTGCCTAGAATCTTGAAGCTCCCTGGTGTCATCATGCAGTGTTGTTCGATGTTCTTTTGTAAATTATAATATTAAACACGTGAATCACAGACAGATCCCTTCTTCTCCTCACTCTGACCCGCAAAGCATTCAATCACATCAACTTCACAGCGCCCACACAGGGTCAAAGAGCCTCGACTCTTGCTTGCTTGCCTGCCTATCCCGACTTGCCGCACAGATAAGGTCAAATCATTGCTCCTCCCGTCTTTCCGTCCTTGTCATCCGTCACAAACTCAAAGTTCAAAGAATCCCCGGCGTCGCAAAGCATTAATCAATCCAATTCACCTTCAATTCATCACTTCGTACATATCGTAAGCGTGGCAAAACAGAAAGGCACGCATCACATCGTCACAAAGACCCAGAACTGAGAAAAGGCGGAGGAAAGCCAATTAACGAGAGAATTACCGGAGTGGAGGGAAAGAGAAGTTCGTCGGAGACAAGAGGAAGCAATTTCGATAGCATATCATATACACAATTCAGTTTGATATTCATACATTCAGGAAAACTGTCAAAGAAGAATCAGTTGGACGACCTTCCACCATCATCTACCGTACTCGCTTGCACTCAACTCTTTGGTCATTTCCCAACTCTCCTCGGATCCTTCGCGTCCGTTCTCATCCAGCAACCATACGCAACACTCTTGAACAATAGGCGAAGGACTCACAGACAGCCCCATTGTCCTCATCATCAATGAACACACAATAGCATCAAGCATACGACTATCTCTATTGTTGGCTTTACACTCCTGTCCTATCCTGGTGTACCTTCTACCCCTTCAAACAAACACGCGACTACTCTTCTGCTGCAACTCAAAACAGCGCGACTATTATCCGCACAGCAAGGCAGGTGAGACAAGGGCGGCAACAATGGCCTACCTCTCCTCGTCGCCTCCCTCACACAGCAGCAACACACATCACACATCATGGCATACTTCTAATGTATTCGGCGATGATCATCATACACTCCCTTCGTCTCCGTTTGGCAACAGCGTCGGCGTAGCATCCCTGAAGCCACCTCAAGCGGCAGCATCACGAGGCCTCTTTGGAGGAGCGCAACCTCGCAGGACGACGAGCAGCGGGAGTGTGAGTGGTGGGAGTGTGAAAGGTGGTGCTGGTGGGCAGTTATCACCTTCATTTGACCAGACCTTCCAGTCCAGCATGTATGTTCTCTCTCACTCTCTCTCTGCGCACTTCTTCCACCCAGCTGACGTTCTGGCCTGAACCCTTTGTTCTTGCGCATGTGGATTCTGCAGGAACATCTCGATAGCGGACATACAACCTGAAGAGGTTCACGAAGAAGAAGAGCATCAAGTTCCAACATCACCTCATCGCCATCTTCTGCAACCATATCACTCCTCACTCGCTGCTGCTGCTTCATCCCCATGCGGCATGGAAATCTCTCCACTCCCTACGCAACCCGCCCAAGTCCACCTATATCAGCAGCATCAACCTCACATCCTGTCACCCACATTTGGCAATCATCAACGTACTTCTACATCAGGTAGCAACTCTTCCTCCTCCAATTCTTCTTCAGCCAAACCTTCACCTTCTCTTCTCACAACCTCTACTGCTACCAACACCCACAAATCCTTCGATCAATCCTTCTTCTCCAAACTCGCTAATCATGGTCAATCCGCGTCTACGAACAGATCAAGAACTCGCTCAGCTGATGTACCTCTATCTTCCAAAGACGTCAATGCATCTTCTTCTACCTCTTCTTTCACGCTCGACAAGCCTCCATTCTCATCACATGGCTTGAAGAAGCCCCATGGTCTACTACGGACCTCATCAGCTCGTCCATCTCTTCTTTCCACTCAGCATTCATCACTCACAAACGTGTCGAATGAACACAGCAACAACCCATTCCAAGTGTCGCCCAGACCCAATGCTTTCCTTGAGCGAGCTCATTCGGATAACTCACTCTCTTTCGGTGGTACTTTCCCGCAAAGTACACGCGAGATTAGGAAACCATCTAATTTGGGCAGAGGAGATGCCCTTGTCAGTATGCCTGCTAGTAGACCTTCTTTGGTCTCTTTTGGTTCTAGTCAAGGAAGAAAGATCAGCGGGAGGTAAGTCTGAACTTCAAACTTTTCAAACTTTTTAAGAAAGCAGCCCGATATCATTTGCTGACATTGCATACGATTCGACAGCGGGAGAGTCAGAAGTGCTCTACCGAAAGAATGGCAGCAGACAGCAGGAGACGTCAAGCCTCCTCTCTTGCACCATGCTCATTCTGCTCCGATTGTCAAACCTGCAGACTGGGCTGAAATGCAGCACAAAGCCAACGTTAGTCATTGTTCTCTCTTTTCTGCTCAATCACATTCTACGTCTTTCAATGTCTCATACAACTCCTCCTCTTCCCATACACAGTCAGATTCCAATATCCCTACCAGACGCACACTTGGGTTGGAAGGTGGCTCGAGACTGGCTCATGAAGTCGTTACGCACTCCAACTTAAGCTCTCCCTCTGGCATGGACATCGACACTTCCTCGCCTCATGGACCTACTGGCAATACTCTCAATTTGACAGATGCAGGTCGTTCACCTGGCTTAGGCGATCTATTCGAAGCGGATGGAGGGCTCGAATGCTCAGCTTCCTCGTCCTCACCACCTCATCCCGATGCACCGTCCCAAATCACGAATCGAAAGAGAGGAATCCAAGACGCGGACTCTAGCTTCAACTCTCAACTCTCTTCATCGCCTGTACCTTGTGCTTCTTCCGGTACTATTTTACCATACCAATCGGGCTCAAGCGGGAATGCATCAATGGCTTCATCGGGTAAAGGACACCCATCTTCTGGAGGACCGCGGTTACTGCACAGAGCAACTTCGGCTCTTTCACTTGGTGCGGCGTCGAGAAGACGGGGTTCAGGCAACTTTCAGAGCAATAGTACTGGAAGTGCATCCACCTCGTCTAGCTTTTTGGCCACTTTAGCTGCGGCTGCCAATGACAACGAGGAATTCTCATCTGGCCCTGCCTCTGCTAGTCAAAGGCATACCCTTACCTTGTCGGGATCTACACTCCTTACAAGGGAGAATTCAGGATCTTCCAGACATAGAAAAATGTCACGTGGAGCAGATGGGAAACCTCACCTCCTCAAATCAGGCAGAAGATCATATTCCATGTGCGACTCGGAGTTCTATGCTTCTCCTCCTCTAGGGGATCAAGATTCTACACAGATTGATTACTTCGCCGGTGGTGCTCCATCTCAACTAAGTGTCGCGACAAGTGTAGCTGGACAAGAGGAAGAAATTGAAGAGATTCTACATGAAGATGTACTTTCGCCGCCGAGGAAAGCCCTAGCTCCTCTCTATAGTTACCAACCTAGTCCTGAAGCTAGCTTCGCATGCGGCTTTGGTCATAAAGAAGCTCAAGGAAAGATCTTGCCTTGCTTCCCAGTCAAAGAGGACGGCCTTATGCGCATCACCGCAGATACCCTCAACGACCTCCTGTCTGGCTCGTACGATGATCATATCGAACAGTATGTCATTATCGACTGCCGCTTCGAGTACGAATATCAAGGTGGACATGTTGAAGGTGCCATTAACTTGGGCACCGAAAAGAGCGTTGAGAAATTCCTGCTCGAAGCTGGCGAAGGTGGCAATCACCTGTACGAGAATCCAGATGAGATGCCGTACCCTTCCAAGAGCGGAGAGGCTGATCAGACTGGCAATCCCAAGAAGACAATACTGGTCTTCCACTGCGAGTTCTCAGCTAAGAGAGCGCCTACTTTGGCCAAGTATCTCCGAAGCAGAGATAGAGCCCTCAACCATGCCGCATATCCTTCGGTACATTTCCCTGAGCTGTACATCCTCCAAGGCGGATATGCCGAGTGCTGGAAACGATATCCTGAAAGATGCGAACCTAGAGGCTATACGCCTATGGACGATCCTCGACATTTAGCTGCTCGAGCTAATGACCTTGGCGAGATGCGGAAGAAACGCATGGGTGTCAGAGCCAAGTCATATACATTTGGTGAAGGTATGTTTGCTGCTAAGCAGCAAGTACCACCGAAGCATCTTTCCGGTGTCAACTTCAAGCCTACTTCCTCTTCCGGTCTGGCTTCGAACTCTTTCACTGCCTCTTCGGTTGCTGCTAATGGCGGTAATGCGGTTGCTGGCGGTAAAGGCCGAAGCTCATTCAATGCCAATCTCTTCAATGTCGTCAATACTTCCAAGCTCTGCATACACGAAGAAGAGCATGACGACGAAGAGCACGGCGCACCCTCGTCTGCTGAAGTAGATGGCGATCATAGCTTCTCCAACACTCGACATGGCAAGAATGGCAGCAATGGAGGCGACTTTATCGACGGCAACGACAATAGCAGTCCTTGTGGTCCAATGATGGGCGCCGGTGCCAGTATCGCCCTAGGTGGAATGTCATTAGGTGACAGCCCTTGCCAAGGTTCGAAACCTTCGAAATTCACCAGACCAGGTCTGGCGCCTCTCCAACCCTCATCTACAGCAAGGGGATTGTTCAAGCCTCGTGGAATGCAAAGGGCCTCCACAACTATTGGCAGCAACTTTCTCGCTCAGTGAGGGCTGATATCTACAAAAGCTCAATTTCGCTTCTGTACGCATCAGTCGCCACTCTTTTTGAATCTCACGAAACAATGCTACGACTCCATAACACTCTACGTGCCCTGCTCCGACTAGTAACGATTATTTTACCACCTGAACGACTCCCTTCAATACCTGAACGACCTTATGACTCAGCCTCACGAAACCCAAAAGAATTGTAAATGGACGTTACGATACTTGTTTGTATGTACGAATATCTTGGCCTACGAAGCCATCCGCTGCTGGATCATACGACACGAAAGTATCTTCTTGTATGGCTTTACCTGGTCTTCCATATTAAGAAGTCAGAAAAGCTGCGGTCAGCAGACTATTCCGCTAGACCTTCTTCTGCGTTGTCATTCGGAGTTATTCCCCATTTATTTTTTCTAGGTCTATCATAGCATACTTAACGACACATTTTCACGAACACCTAGCATGCAGTTAGACCCTTTTATTACCTTATGTCTGCATTTATTTTTCCTGTTACGCATAGTCTTGATCTTTCATTGTCAGCTTTCCTCCTCAGGATAGCGAAAATGTCGTATATCAAATCGAAAATGTTCCTCAACAGACAATGCTTTTGCTCTTTGCAGAAAGTACAGTTATCACTTTGCTTTGGTCTATATGTGCTGTTAGCTCGCCGCTTCGGTAAGACACCTGCTTTAGAAGGCGATCGCCCGCTTCAACCTGGAGTGAAGCGGACGCTTTCGGCTTGGGTCTCAACTACTACAACATCCGCCCTTCTTCTACCATGTCTGGACCACTACATAAGGCATTGCCGCCAACGCTCAAAGAGCTGCGCATCCTCTGCTGCCAGCAATCACAGCCATCTGCTGGTGCAAGGTGAGTCGCAGTGCTCGAGTCGCCATCAAGCGAGCAAAAGGCAGCAGTAGCCTGCTACCGGCTCACACCATTGTGAGAGGCGATACTGATGTTCATATCGTACTGCTCCAATGCACTACTCGCACATGTTACAGAGCATTCGTCGAAAAGTCATACTTGGGCATCAAAGCGAAGAACCCTAACTTGCCTATCTTAATCCGAGAAGCGCTGGGTACACCCCCACGAGCTTTCGCACGATTCGGTGAGTATCAATAATCGTAGTGTATTGCTACTATACGTTCTGCAAACTGACGCTATCCACGCCTGTGGCTGCAGAAAAAGGACTCGAGAAGCAGGTCTCACTTGATGGAGCTGCCGACGCAACAGAAGTCGAGAAGAGGATAGCAGGCATGCTGTGAGCAAGGCAGCAAGAGAGTTAGCAAGTGTATAATATGGAGATGGAAGCGACGCTGTGACAGTAACTACAAGAATACATCGAATCAAGCCATACTTGCCGCCGTTGACTGGCTCGCTGGACCAATCTCTGCAAGTCCATTTGGCGTCTTTAGGGAAAGGGTTGGCGAGACCCGAAGATGTTCGTGGACTTTGATTGTCTGCGTTTGGCCCTCTAAAGTGTGCAATGTGCTCCAATCTAGGTCTGCCACCGTAGATGTCACGGCAATTGTCGTGCAGGAGTTCAAGCAGTACGATGCTCGTGGCAAAGGTCAGCGCGGAATTGCAGACCAGTCAGAGGACAGGCGCCTGCGGCAAGGCTATAATGATTCTACATTGCTGGCTGTTCTTTCAGCTGTCTTCAGCTGTCTCTCCTGCTGTCTTCGAGAGATCAGCCCGAACATTGCATTGCGGCTCGGTGTGCGTGATCGAGCGTCGACAACATCCACCTCGTTCCAGCTCATGGTTTGCTATAACTTGCCCGACTAAGACAATCGCCCTCATGGTCAGCGTGATCTCATAGTCTTTCTTATGACCATACTCGAATGGAGGACGACCTGCTCTTCGGGGGGCAGCCTCAATACCATCGCTTCTCGCCAGACCGGCAACAGTGGGCTGGCAGTCCACCGAGCTGCAGCCAGCAAGACGATGGATTCCGCATTACCTGGGCGCCAGTTGTGAATAGCGTGTTAGCTAGCTGCAAGCAGTCTACCCTTCAAGCTCCAGTCAAGAGTAAAACTACCAGCGTACTGGCAAATGTCAAGCGTTCTTCCGCCAGTGCTGGGTTTCCCAGTCCAACTCGACCGCAACACGCATCAACGTCCAAGGCAAGCAATACAAGCCTGACCGGCGCTTCCGATACTTCAGCGGACACATCATCAACAAGCAGCACTTCAGCCGCAAGTACTTCGAGCCGTCTCTCCAAGCGTAGAAGACGTTTCTTGCCCTCTTCATCCACACCTGCTCTCGACCTTGATGTTTCGGCACGCAACAATACTAGTCACGAAAACCGATCGCACTCGGTAGACGACAGCAGCTCAGATGTGACAGAAATGCTAAGCGAACTAGCACGACGCCTTGAAGCAAACAGAGCTGCAGCTGCAGAGAAAGAAAGACGAGCGAGGGTTCCTTTGGCGAAGAAAGACAATGACAATCCTTCTGCACGCCCCGCGACGGATTTTGCAAATGCAAAAGGCAAACAACGGGAGAAGATAGCTATATCCCCTGCTGTCAGTACTGTAGTAGAAGAGAGCATGAGCCAAGGCATGGCTAGTATGCTTCTGAGCGCTGGAACGACATCCAACGGGAATTCGTTGGCAAGCCGGACCGTCATGGCATCGAGGGAAGCGACCTCGGTAGCAGCTAGCACTCCTTTACAGCCACCTCTCAAGCCAGGTAAGTCATATTGTTGATGTTTGCAAAACCTGTGTCTAATAGCCTGTCGTCACAGTGAGGGATATGCCACACCGGTCAACACTAGAAGACTCTGGCTACACATCAAGGGGTGTCGGTGCTATATCTGGTGTACAAACTTCGCGTCGATACTCAAATCCCCAGGCAATGACAACTAGTCCGTCTTCTCAGACAAAATGCTTCAAGAAAGCTACATCCTCAAAAGCCGTCCTCAGTCAGTCTGCAAGGGGCAGTCAGCCGAACATTGCAAAGCAGGCACCCTCTCCAGTGAAAGTCAATAGCTTACAAGCAACATGGCAGGTCAAGTCTACGCTAGAGGAAGACCTGTGGGACGAGAACGACAAATCACTCGAGATGGCAATGAGCCAAATGGATATACCAGATCCACCTTCATCGCAACAAGGTGGGCGAAGTCAGAGCACAAGCGCGCTGAACCTGCCAATGCCACCTGCTAGAATGAGGCAGGCGTCTAATGAGCCGTCAGACGCCAAATGGGAAGGCTTCAAGAGCAGAGATAAGCGAGTTAGAGAAAAGTCCTCTGATTCGAGTACTGCAAGCGTAGGCAAACTCAGCTCAAAGCCTTTGGTCGCGGTCGCGGTACGTGGGAATGCCAGTCAGCCACCACCGCCAGCAATGGTAGTCACTTCCACTCAGACTGTCAGACTGCCTCCCATACGCACATTATCGAAGTCTTCGTCTGCAAACACCGGCAACAAACCTGCTCCCGCCGCCACCAGTCTGAGGCCAAGCATGGCTCCATCGCGCTCTTTCAATTCAAGCACAGGAGCTGGATTGACGAAGAAGTTCAAGTGCCCTACAGTCACAAACACAGCTGCCGCCAAGGCAGAACAGGACAAAAAAGCTGCTGCTGCTGCGAAGCTCAATACACGAGCTGGACAGCCATTGCCAGCTGACGAAGCTTGGATGGAAGACGTAGACTGGAATGTGGATGATTCATTTTGAGGTCTTGGATATGGTCTTGGGTATTTATGGTAGTACTTCTGTCAGCATTCTCGTTCTCGTCTCCTTCGCTTGCAAGCCTTTTACAGCTTTTTTCAGGGTCACGTGAGACGATGCCATGCGGACCTCGCCCACTGTTGTATCAGATAGTCTTGGGAAGGTCTGGGTAGTCAGAGTGGACAAGTCCTTTTGTAGTCATAGAGGAAGAGGGTGTGTACCCTAGAAATTCTTAACAGAAAAGCAGTCTGCTAAGCTAGAATATTGCATGCTCTCCGCCACCTGCCCATTCCGAATTCTCGTGTTTATTGGAAGCGCGAAGACAAGGCGATCGAGAGACATGCTCGTGCATTCTCGCTGTTACATGACTTGATGCAGCACCATCACCCATACAGCATGTTGCTTTTCATTCTTTAGTTACTATGCCATCCATTGACGACGAGGCCGAGTTCGAGCTGCTGGACAGCATCTTTGCCGAGCTCGACGATGCTACTTTGAAGGACCTCACGCGCGAGAAGGCGGCGACGAGACACGGCAGAGACAACAACAACGGCAACAATGGAGCAGCAGCAGTAGCAGCCGCGGGACACAGCAGGAAAGCTGCCAGTGGAATCAGCAGCAAGAGAAACAGGGAGCCACTCGGGGTCGTTCGCAACAACACAATTTCTACTTCGTCATCTTCACCCGCCAGTGGCACTGCCGCCGGCAAAAAGCAAGTCCCCTCAAAGCCAATTCAGCAGGCGCATCCGGCGATCCTCTGTCGAGCTTCAACGGCAACGGCGATCCCTCTTTCATCTGCCTTCAAAAGCAAAAGAAAGCCTGCGGGAGTTGCTGATCGTCCAGCTCTTCCCTTCACACGAACACCACTAGCCTCGACAAGACCGTTCCAGCGTACTGCGCATGCTGCCGCTCCCAAGCAAATCGCAGTCAAGGCACCATCTGTACGAGAGCACGTCAAGGCCGATGATCTGCTCACTGGAATCAACTGGTCAGATGACGAAGATCTCTCCTTGCCGGCTCCCTCCTTCAAGTCTGCTTCAGACGTCAAAGGCAAAGGCAAGGCGACCCCGACAGACGATAAGGCTGCAATCGTCCTGAGCCGAGCGCGAGCAGAACCAAACTATGTAAGTATTGCTGCTATTCACATGGGCTGCCAGGCAACTCTAAACAGCTTCTCATCTGTCTGTTTCCAATGACATGTAGATCCCACACTCGAAACGGTTTACAAGATGCAACGTACTTAGTGTCACCGAAAAGGTAGTCAAGGATTTCCGACGAGAAAAGGTAGGTCTTTACGACGAAGTAGACAGGATAAAGGACATAGTTGACGATCCTGCTCATTCAACCAGACGCTCATCGTCGAAGTGGAGCGCACCAAGGAATGTCGCAGGGTCCTGCTATTCGATGAATGGGCGACTACGGACGTACAGACTGGTATGGTCCATGTTCACAAGGACTTCCTCCTTTTCCATCGCGGCGTTGCTGATGCTTTTGCAATCTAGGCGACGTGGTCAATATCATCGGTGACTTCGTGAACAAGGACTCGACTCTGCCTTTGGCGTCTACCAGTACAGGCTGTTCACAAGAGGATCTCCCAACTTGCACGATGTCCTACTCGTCAAACAATCTGCTCATTCTACATCCAGATACCCTCATTTCAGCTACTCGTGCCAGTGATGCTCACTTCTGTCGACGCAAGGCTGTTGTGCAGGAGAAGGTACGATCGTCAAGCGAGTCCAGCCCTGCACTCGTTTACGGCAACCTTCTCCACGAGCTCTTCGAAGGCTGCTTCCTCGCTATGGCCGAACCGAGCGATGCGACTGTCGAAGAAAAGGTAGCAGAAGCCTTCAGTCTGCAACGACGAGAAGCTGAGATAGACAAGCTGCTCAAGATACCAAAGAACATTGAAAGCCTTTTTACCATACACATTGAGCTGGATGAAGCCAGAAATCAGTTACGCGAGAAGAGCACGACTTTTAGCGAATTTGCCAAACAATTCGTTGGTCAAAGACCAAAAGTGAGTTTTGGCAGGCCGCTCGTTATACGCTACCGGAAGTCGTTGACGCTTCTCTTTGTGCTCAACAGGTCGACGCCTTCTTGGCCGATCCCCGCGCTCGCAATGCAGACGCTTCTGCATCAGCACGGATAGCTATATCCGCTGTACATGATACAGAGGAAGATGTCTGGTCACCACGTCTCGGCTTGAAGGGCAAGATTGACGCGTCGGTCCAGGCAGCTTTAGTTGGGCCACCCAGTCCGGCCTGGCCATTGGGTCACGAAGACAATCTAATCATGCCTTTCGAAATCAAGACGGGTCGCAGTACAAGTGTCATGCAACACCGAGCACAGACCATGCTGTATACCCAAATGATGGCTGACAGATACGGTAAGTCACGATGGTCAACCCTTGCAGATTCACCATACTGAACGATTGCCCTTCAGACCAGACTATCGACGCTGGTCTACTGTACTACACCCAGACAAATTCACTGATACGTGTCGAGCCTGTGCGGAACGAGATGCGAGGACTGATAATCGGCCGAAACGATTTGGCGCGATATCTGACTGATCCTCCATTACGAGACGCCAAGAATGGTACCTCGGCCGATGGAGCCGATGATTCAATGGCGGACATCTCAATCATGCCGCTTGATCCGGGTCCCAATGGTGTAAAGACTTCGTCTCCGACATCGAAAGAAGATGCGTTATGGGGAGACATTGAAGATTTCGATTTTCCCGGCCTCGCCAGCCAGCCCGGAGCTGTCGGCATCAAGCGCGCGTTGCTCCCTGCCGCTATCGACGACATCAAGTCTTGCAAGAAATGCTTTTCAGCAGATGCATGCACCCTCTATCGCCGAGCCGTAGACAAAGTCAAGTTCATTGCATCAGACGAAGATCCACTACAGCAAGTATACGATGACCGCATCGGACACCTTACGGACGCACAATGCGAATTCTTCGAATCTTGGGAGAACCTAATTAGCTTAGAGGAACGTGAGATGCACCGTTTCAAGAAAGAAATATGGACGATGTCGGCTAGCGAGCGAGAGCGTCATGGAAGATGCTTCTCAAACATGATTCTTGATCCATACTACACAGCCGAAAGATACCGTCTCAAAGCCACTGCGAGCTTTCGCTATACCTACCGCTTGGGGAGAGCCGTCGTCAAGCCAGCACCACTCGCAACTCAAGTCATGCCGTACTCGCAAGCACAACCTGGGTCTTCGCAAGTCGACTATACCAGCAAAAATCTCAATAGCGGCCACATGTCTGTTGGAGATCCCGTCGTGGTCAGCTTAGAGCCATCTGTCTTGGCACTTGCAAGAGGGTACATACTCGATCTCAAGCCAGACTACGTTGAAGTTGGACTCGACCACTCGCTTTCGACTCTTCCTGGGGGCGTCCCTGCCGTACTTCAGTCAGTCTTTCGCGTGGACAAAGACGAATTACAAGCTGGAATGGGCCGGATTAGGGAGAACCTTGCCAATCTCTTCTATGCCAATGGAGATGTGCAGAGACGCAGATTGGTCGTAGACCTTGAGAGGCCGCGATTTCACGACCCAGACTACAAAGCCTTGTCGGCAGCGGAATTAGCGGCTGCAAAGCTGAACGAAGACCAACTTGCTGCAGTTGACAAAGTTCTCAAGACGCAGGATTATGCTCTCATTCTTGGAATGCCTGGTACGGGCAAAACCACAACAATTGCCGAAATCATCAAAGCTCTCACTGCTAAAGGCAAGAGTGTTCTCTTGACAAGCTATACTCATTCTGCTGTGGATAATATCTTGATGAAAATAAAGGATCTTGACATCAATATCTTGCGCCTTGGTCAACTGAACAAGGTGAGTGTCTATAGCAGAGTGTGATTTTTTTCTCCCAGCCTCACTCCTTGTCTGACCTTCCGTGTTCCAGGTCAAAGCTGCTCTTGGACACTTGACGCTGTCTGCACAGGAGACACCCACAAGCATCGCTCAACTTGAGCAACGATTGTTCGCTCCTCAAGTGGTGGCGACGACAGCCCTGGGAGTCGACCACCCTATCTTCACACGACGACGCTTCGACTATTGCATTGTCGACGAGGCATCGCAGATTACTCTTCCTACGTGCCTCGGCCCCCTGCGTTTCGCTGAGCGTTTCGTCCTTGTTGGCGATCACAAACAATTACCGCCCTTGGTGGGTGTATCCATCTTGCCGTAACCCCACAGGAGCTCACTGTCGCTTATGCATCCAGGTCAAAAACCTCACAGCTCGGAAAGAAGGGCTGGAGGTCAGTCTGTTCCGTCGCTTATCGGAAGCCCATCCAGACTCGATGGTATATCTCCGCCACCAGTATCGTATGAACGCCGACATAATGGCAATCTCAAATCGACTGGTGTACAACTCCACTCTTATCTGTGGCACATCTGAGCTTGCTGGGAAGAGCCTAGCTTTGTCCCTGCCGAGCGACTCTTGGACGGCCCTCTGCTCAGGCTGCATCGATGCTTCCGGTGCTTGCTGGGTGCAGGACATTGTGCAAGCAAGGTAGGACTCTGTTGATCAGTTGTGCTTTCATTCAGGCGAAATCTTGCTGATATTCTTCACTTTTAGTCGCCACGTTGTGTTTGTTGATACAGACGCTATGCCGGCACGAGAAGAAAGGCTTGGAAGGCTTGTACAGAACGAAGGAGAAGCGCAACTCATTGAACAAGTAAGCTACTGTACCCATAGCACCAAGGCGTCTGTCGTTAATCTTAGTCATTCTCCTCTGCCTCGGTAGACGACTACGGCTCTGCTGCGCTGCGGAATTACCGAGGATCAAATCGGCGTTATAACCCTGTATCGTCAACAAATCAAGCTTCTCGAAGGAATGCTCAATCAATATAAAGGAATCGAGATACTTACCGCTGACAAGAGTCAAGGCCGAGACAAGGACTGCATCCTCATGTCCTTAACCCGTTCTAATACGGAAAAGCAGGTGAGGATTTCGCCACGCTCGCTGAGGATACGTTGGACTGATTCTAGACTATACCTTGCAGGTCGGAGATTTGATCAAAGATTGGAGACGTCTCAACGTCTGCTTCACGCGTGCTCGTTTCAAGCTCGTCATCTTCGGTTCGCGCTCTACTTTGGACAAGGTTCCACATATGCAAGAATTCTTTACACTAGCAGATGAGAGAGAATGGATCTATACCCTACCGAAGCATGCTTGTGTCGCACACACGTTCGCAAGACATGGTTGGAACAAGGGACTGGCGGTCGCCATGCCTGTGCCAGCTGCCACTGCTCCAATGGGTAGAAAGCAGGCTGCTGCTCCTGCATCATCCTCATCGCCTCTTCCTCTTGCCGCCACGGTCAAGAGACCTGCAAGTACCGCTCCGGTTGGCAATGTCACTGCGTCCTCGCCGGACGTCAGTGCAGTAGTCGACCTGTCCTTCTCGTCTAGTCCCAATATGCGCCCAAAGAAGGTTCGCAAGCTAGAAATATCTTCCAGAGGAAAGTCCTCGACTCCATCTGCGATGAAGACTGCTGTCAAGAAGGTCAAAGACCGACCGATATTGAGAGATATCTTGAATGCTCAATAGCGCTCTCTAAGTACAAGCGTTCAGTATCTTGCTGCTTGGTATGTAACAGGCTATTTTGTTGAGCTTGATGTGGCAGTAAAGACCCTACTTGCTTTATACCTGGTGCAAGGCCGCTTTTGTTTCAAGCTGCTGATGTATAAGAGACAACGATCTTTGCTGGTCTCCCATTTTGGTGCAAGCAAATCCTGCAGAACGTTGCCCGCTAGATAACACATCTCTCATGCAGTGCTCATCAGGATTGCAGCAAGTGTACGCATGCAGGAAATGCGAACGTTAACAAGGCTCTGCGCTCGGCACAAAAAAAGGTAGAAATGCACTTCTGGACCCACAGAATCGCGTCTGTTGCAGATTGATCGAAACCTGTCTCTCGCTAGGTACCGGGTCCACGAACGTTAGGTAAAAGGTCACTCGCTGACTTATCATACTGTACTACTGTACCGCAGCTGAGCCAGATATCATATGATGGAGATCCTATCACACTTGCAGATCACAACAAAGACTGCAATGCGTTAGGGTGTCGATCAGGCGCTGAGATGGGTTGAATGGCAGCCCCCAGTGAACATGGTCCATCGTAAACGACTGATAGCGCAAGCATTAGTAGGGAAGCGAAGTATATTGTAGGGCAGGCAACAGTCGTATATAGCCAAGCAGTTGCTTCGCAATGTCACAAGAGCATCATCACCTTCGAGAAAGCACAACTTGAATAAAGTTCGCTTTAAGCGCGATACGTTTCAGATGGAAAGAAGCTTCGACGCGACCCTGTCACTCGAGGCCACATCTGAAATGATGTAGCTGAAACCATGCCAGCAGTCTCTTCTCCGGAAGTGAAAGGGGAGCGCTAAGAAAAGCGGCAATCATTCACCTATAACCTTTCTCCAGACCCGTGACACGGTACGTACGGTACCGGCCCCCACCGAATGATTTTGCTTTCGCAGCTGTTGTAAGATTTTTCACACCGGCTCGTATTTCTCTAATACGGTATCATATTTCGATTACCCTCCGCCTGCAAATCAGCTTACGGTAAGCTGTGTGGCGATCAGGGTCACGGCTTTGTCGGCGACTCATTGAGGACAAGCAGGCATCATAGGGGACGAAGGCAAAATGGTACTTGCTTACAGGCCCCAGTGACAGCAGAGCTGCTGGTAGAAATATCATGCACGGCAGGCATGAGGAATTGTACCGGTAGCTACGCCAACGTACCAGGCTTTGTTTAGCACGACACAAAAAGAAACAGGTCGACTATTTTATAGCCAATTTACCATGAGCCTCGCGGGTCCATTCAATCACAGTGCTGGTGCCGTCGAATATTTTGACAGCACGTTTGGCCGTGAATACGAATTCGCAGGTGATGATGGTGGCGACTCAGGGTTGATAGAGGTGGTGGCGTCGCCGTCGTCGTCGAACAAGAGCAAGACTTGCAAGAGCAGCAGTGAGCAGAGCAGCGGCAGTGGAGAGAGCTTCGGCTGGAGTACCGAGGGCAGCAGGAGCAGTGACAGCACCAGTGCATGGAGCAAGAGTATGCACGGTGGGCATCAGAGTCCTGCTCCGTGTTATGGAGGGGACGACGCGGACATGCCGCAGTTTGAAGCCGTTCTGGCTTCCTTGAGAGCTATGGACAGCAGCGGTGAAAAGGCCAAACTCCTTGCAGACGGAGCAGCGGCAGCAGGAGCAGGCGGGCACGATACAATGTTCATGCTCGACAAGGATGTCTCCCAACTGCTGTATCGTCAGTATTACAGCAATCTTCAGCAGTATTCCTCCTCGCCACCACCACCTGCAGACAAGCTTCAAGACGGCGGCAAAGTCTCCTCGTCCTCCAAATGGGATCCTCAAGAAGCTGCTTCTACTTTCACCGGCACCGACAACCTTCAACGATACAAGGACACAACGACTACTACTGCTCTCTGTGCTGCGCTGTCCACTGGCCCGCTTGGCCCGTCGCATTTGCAACTGCAATTGCAGGACGGCACACGGCAGGAAGGATCGTCGTCACTCGAAGCTTCCTCTGATTCAAGCGCCGCTCCCCGCTTCGTTCGGCGAAGAGCTGCTGCTGACACTCAGGACAACACAGACTGTCGACTATCACTACTCACAGCTGGAAGGTCTGCACCTCAGGTCGCATCCCTGCCGCCTGTCCTGACGGGCATGGAGAGTTGTCCTCATGAGGAAGCTTCTGCTGCCGATCATTCTCCTCCGAATTACCACCACCATCACGGCGGCCAATTTGAACAGGCATCCACAGCAGTAACAGCAAAGCAGCAGGAGGGCTTGACGCTAGAGCACTTCCATCCTTCGTCGTCATCATCGGCTCCAAGACTATCCCTCGACTTCTCGTCCCTGCCTCAAGCTTCCACCAGCTGGCCAAATCAATACGCCTCCCAGCAGCAGCAGCACCAACAAGCTTCGGCTAATGTCGTTGTTGGCTCGCAGCAGGCAGAAGAGAGCAGCAGTGTTCAACACCGGTCGAGTCAGCCCCAGGCCACTCTATCACCATATTCACAGCTCCAGCAATCGCTTCAAGCTTTTCAACAGCATTATATTGCGACGTCACCACCAGACAATGTAAGCTTATACCCTTCAAGTTTTCCGAGTGCGAGTAGCATCTCCAGCAGCAATACTGGAGGCCACGATGGTGTCAGACATGCTACGCCGTATGGCGAGTCGATGAGAGACTCAATTGGCGGGGCATCCAATACTTCTACCCCCTCGTCTTCCTCTTGCCCTCACTCGGCTATATCCTCCCACTCTCAAGGCTTCAATGTAGCAAGGCCAGCTTCTCAAAACGCTTTTCAAAATAGCACTTCACTAGGTGATATGCGAAGTGAGTGGTTGTCACCTACTTCGGAATCCTCTTTCTCGCATCAACAGCAACGGCAGCCATTCCAACAAGTGACGAACAATCAAAGTTATCCGGACCACGTCTTCTCTCAACAATCGCAGTACCAGCAGCCGGATCAATACCACCAACTGTCTCACAGTCATGTACCGCCTACAGGGACGCATTCTGCCGGTCTTTACGCTTCCGGTCAGCATCCTGTAGTTTCCCCCTCCCCTTATCAAGCAGGAAGCCACTGGCAGCCTGACACCTCGAACAACGGTCGTCATAATGTCACTGGGCTGCACATTAACACGGGAATAATCGCATCCGATAGCGAAGATGGTGGCGCTAGCCAGCGCGCTTCTGCTATGGGTAGTAATGTCCGTGAGAACTCCCGTTCCAGCTATGGCACTGGGACATCTACAGGCGCGTATCAGGAGCCTCCGTCACCGTACTTGACTAGTCCAGGTACTTCTGCACCTCATCATTCTTTCCCCTCATCTGCTGCGAGGCCAGCCCAAGATGTGGGAAACGCAAGTACATATCACCCCGCTGGTCCACCCTCATCGACGCAGTCACAAGACACGCTACGCAAGTATACCGGATATGACGCCGACCAAGCTTCAATTACAGGGCAGCAGCTTAGTTCTGTTCCAGTCGATGCATGGTCGAATCAGTTACCGCATCAAATGTCCGGAGTAAATAGCTCCCACGTGCTGCCGCAGTTCCCCATGTATACATCGTCTTCGCTGAACGGCTCATATGACTTTGGATTCGAAGATCTTCCTCTCCACTTCGATTACTCCAAGCCGGGTGATCCTCAGCCACTGCTCGAAGCACGCACTACGTCTACGTCATCTCACATCAAGAGTAAGCGTCCTACTATGCAAGCCAACACGAGTGTAGCAGGCAAGTCATCCGGTCACTCCAGACGAACAAGTACAAACCGCAGCGTTAGCAATAGCAGTAGTAGCGGTTCCTTACAAAGTCAGCCCTCGGATGCGGCGCCCATCTCTATCACACCGTCGGACAGCGGCGAAAGTACTGGATCCAACTTCTTCAGCAAAGGCTTGAAGCGTCGTCGACCCGGTACTGCCATCACTACTTCTGTGGGCTCGGAGAACACTGGGACAAGTTCCTCTTCGATGCCTGAAGATCCTTCTTCCGCATCGAGTCTGGGTAAGAAGGGACTCACCAATTTCATGCAAGGATATCACGAAGCAATGCCTCATATTGCTGGCCTACAGTTGAACAATGCCACAGTCATACAGCCTCAGCCGCAACCGTATCCTTATACTACGGGTGCGCAGTCTGCTGAGGCAGCACCTTCAGCTTACCAGCAAGATGTTGAGCCCTCGTCGCCTGCTGAAACTGATGCAGTCGATGGTATGGATCTTCAAGATGAAAAGGAAGTAACGGGCACAAAGGCAAGCGGAACTACCAGTGGCAGGAGGCAGTACGAGTGCAAAATCTGTTCGAGGTGTAAGTCTCGAAGTTCGTAGCTTGCCGTTTCAAAGTCTGATGCCAGTCCATCGGAACGTCCACAGCATTTCCACGTCCATCCGCATTAACCGTACACGAGCGAATTCATTCGGGAGAGAAGCCCTTCGTTTGCGAGTTCTGTAATCGCCCCTTCACTGTTGCTTCGAATCTAAGGCGTCACCAGAAGATACATAGCAAACACGAGACAACCGCACCTGGTGGTACTAAGGTCAGTTCTCACAGTAGATTAATCAGCTCTTGGCATGCGAAGCTGCTTTTGGCTCACATATGTATTTGTTGCATCAGACTGCGGAAGAGAGCCAAAGCTCGAACGACTCGACTATCAAGGGACCACCAACCAACAAACCTAAGCGCCCCACACGTGACGAGAGATCACAAGGCAGCCTCACGAACGCGGTAGGAATTTCAAGCGAAATGAGTACCAGCACCTACTCTAACAACGCAAGTGAATCGTATCATGGCAGTGAGGGCAGTGAAGCCGCCTCATATGGGGAGGTTTCAGAGCATGGCTCCCCCCTTGCGAATCATTTCGATCTACCACCGTTGCACGCGAGAGACTTTGCACAGTACAGCTTGCAGCCTATGCCGACTTTGAATCAATCAACTGCAAGTGCAGAACAGCAAGCTGGTGAGCGTCTAGACTCCGCCAGTATTACGCAGTGGTCTAGATCCATACAGCAGTAGACTCCCAGTCGGACAAAGCAGTACTGTAACCCTTCGATTAGCTTCCATACTTTGAAGTAGTAGTCCCGAGCTAGAGAGCTAGATAGTCAGGAGTCGAAGTCATTGTGTTGTCGATCCAGCCGCCAAAAGGCGAGTACGCGCCAGTGGAGAAATGGAGTGTTGCAATGAGCCCTTGCTGGTCTGATTGCATGGTACTTCTAATTAGAGCAACGCAGGTATGCACACTATGCTTGAAAGGACACGCCGAATTTCTTGGCTTCTGCCATACCGCCTCCAGCATAACCCGTTCCTTCTCGCTTTATCGCAACAATTGGGTTCTTCTTCTCCGGCAGTAATACGGTATCGCAGTGTGCGCACTGTTGCGGTGAAGACTTCTTCACTAGTGTATCGACACATGTTGCCTGTTCGAGGACTTGGTCAGCCTGGAGCCGGAGGAATGGCAAAACAACAGACCCACGCATAGTACATGTCCACAGGGTTTGAGGACAAAGCTCGCGACGTTGTTAGAGAGGGTCTTGCGGCATGATGGACAAGTGTATTCGGGCTCCGATGAGCCATTGGAGCTAGCTTGTCCGTTACCAACTTCGGGAGCGGCATGGAAACTGACGGTCGTGAGCGACTTGAGGCTATGAAGGATTTGTGCATGTCAGTCTGGCCATCGCACGATTGATATTGTAGCCTTCTTACCTAATCGGGTGCGGTGGATCACTTGCGCGACACAGGCTTTGGAGCTTCACTTCCGATATCTTAGTTGGTGCAGCCTCCGGCGTCAAGCTGGGCTGCAACAGTGAGAGGCTTGTCAATACGGCTCTAAGGAGGCCAGCTTTACGTGAAAAGGAGAAACACTCACAAGCCAAAAGTTCGGTAACTTTGCTTTGCGCTTGTCAGCGTGCTCGCGCTCTATCTCTCTCATAGCCTTCTCTTCTTGCTCGTCTTGAAGTCTAGCTACTTCCGCTTCATCTAAAGCAAACTTGCGTTTCGTACCGCGGTCTGTAGCTGACGCAGCGGCGGCTATGACAGAAGCAGCTGCTCCACTGCCAGATGTAGAGGGCGTGGAAGCTCCTGCTCCAGACTGTAATCTCTCAAAGTCTCGCAAGACTCGCTCGCGTGCGAGCTGTCTGGCAGCTTGGCGCTCTTGTTCTTCCTCTTCGCGCATCCTTTCAAGCAACTTTTCCTGACGCTTGATCTCCTTCTTTTGGGTCAACAATGATGTAAGCACGCATTCCTGTGAGTTTGCGTCAGTCAAGCAGCTCGCTGCTGAGGGCGCCGCGTCCTCGGTACTTACTTGACAGAAGATATGGCCTTCATCGCACATTCGGGGATCTCTGGCTCGCTGCAGACACAACGCGCAGGCATCGAAATTTCGAAGGGAGTCGCGTCCCAGGCGCATCTTACGACTGCCATATTGTGTTTCGTTTCTCTCGGCATAAGAAAAAACAGGCTGCAGCGTTTGATACACGACAATTTGATATCGAGAGGCGGTTGAGAGGGAGGATGATCGGGGTCAGCATGGAGCAACGGCATTCGTATCCAACTGCATCATTCTGGACTAACCGCAGCGGTTCGATTCTGCAAGAACACCAAGGGTCAGATACACTACAGAAGCGGAATAGCTGAACCAGCCTACCTTGCTGTGTTTCGTCATGCTGCGTGGGACTTGGTGGAAGACAAACCGTGATCAATTCAGAAGCAGCATCATCCTCCCAAAGCGACACAAACCCATTTCGACACAAGACAGCTGTAACACAAATATATTACGCTTATTGACATGGCAAGTGCTACACTGCTTTAGAAAATGATGAAGGCTATTTCCACCTAACATACATACATAAAGCCCTGCTCTGCTCTGCTGGAAATTGTCGATTACAGTACCAGAATACGACAAGTCTCGTTCTGTCTTACGAGTCGCCAGCCGAGGCTGACGGCCGTTCAGCGCCTCAAGAGACGCGTCAGACACGGTTCTGCACCGCATCCATGTCATGCTGACTACCGTCAGAAGCTGCACCTGCTGTTCTTTCGGTATTACCGGTGACTGGACCGTCTACCATATTCAACCTGCCTTCAGCTGCAGCACGCTGAACGGCTCTCTCTTGATTTTCCGCTTCTTTGGTGTGGTGGGATAGCTGAGGATGTAAGTCGCTCATCTGCGAAGTGAATGGCGAGCTGTCGCCATTGCCATCGGAACCCACTGCAGTCGATGCTGCGTACAGCTTCGCAGCTTTGACAGTCCACTTGCAACGCTTGCGCAAAGCTGCGCCATACCGATAGAATACGAAGGGAAAGGGGAGGCAACCAAGTGCCAAGAATCCGGGAACCTGGTACGTAGGCAGTTTAGACTATCTCTTTCGCTTATGTCTGGCTTTGCTCACTGCTGAAGCCCAATGTACACCCAGGTCCCGATACATGTAAGTCGTAAAGAGCGGAAAGGCTGACAGCAAAGGTGAAGGCAGCTGTCAGGCTTGCAGCGGGGGAACGACCTATCACACGCAGCTTACCGACTCCGAAGAGACTACGTAGAACGCTGCTAGCTGCGAGCACGCTCGCAGAGTATACCGTATAGACATCGATGAGATAGAGTGTCAAGGGCAAGAAGATGAGAACCATGCCAATGCCGACGGGTGCCGTCCTGGAAGCAGATACATGCTTAACCTCCGTCACCTGGAGTAAAGTAGACTGTTTCCGAGGCAGGCATTCGGACATACCCGATGATAGAGACCAACCAGAAAGTTTCAGGTCCGCAAGATCCCGCAACTGAGAAGGAACCGGTCAATGGCGGATCCTTTGACGGGCTGGGCTCGATCCATGGCACTTACACCAGGCCAATCCTATGACAAGGCATGGACCGCCAATGAGCGAGGCAGGCAGTCTTGCCTCGGGAGGTGGCTGGCCATTGTACTTCTTCGAGGTCTTAGCGTACTGTGGTTCCGAGACTAATAGGCTCCACGCCAGGCCGATAAGCATGCCAACAAACATGCCCATAAAAGCAAGTCCAGCAATACCCGCGCTCCAGCCTCGGCCTTCTTGAAAGATCTAGAGAATTTGGTCAAGTATAAGAGGGGTGACAAGGTGCCTCGTTCAGATGTCAGGCGTACAATCGGAAAGGCTGCGAACAGCATGTATAAGGTCCCCTAGAACAGAACGCAAGATCAATACGATATACCGTTGCAACCGAGACCTTCGGACCCACGTAAACGATAGCCATGTAGACACTTATCACGAAGACAATCGGTTCTTGAAACAGCAAGAGCCAAGGTCGTGTAAGCTGCGTTCTGAGCCATGCGAAGTCCATCTTTTTGTCTCCGTCCACTTGTGCACTGTAATACCGTCCAGTCGCTCTGGACAGCCTCGCAGCTCTCCGCCTCAATAGCGTCGGTGCATAAGTTTCGGGAACTTGCAAAGACAGCACATCAATCTTGAGCGACAACTAGACACACACCTTGTCTGCCACGCTTACCGGTCAGCCAGGCTATGAAAGTCAACACGCCAGTGAAGATGCCTAAAAAGCCCTGAACCCACTTCCAACCTTCGGTCTTGGATTCCATTCATTTAGCCGCATGACAGAGCCTTCGAGATCAGCGACTCAAGACTCACTTCGCTCAGAAAGCCGCCTATCGTCGGGCCCAGTGCCGGTCCACTGGCAGTCCCCATCACCGTCAATCAGCAAACGACAATATAATGCTGCACAAGAGAGCGCTCACAGAATCAAGGCAGCAGCGAACAGACCGGCGGCTGGTTATAGACGGGTTAGCGACATCTCTGACCACAGACATCAAGCAAAGTCCGTTCACCTAATCCTCGAGTTTTAGCGTCAAACAGGTCACTGATCGTTCCTCCAGCGTTCCTGCGCGTATCATGCCCCTGAGTTTCCCATCATTGGCTGTAACAAGGATTTGCAACACTCACGCTAGAGGTGAAGATCCAAACATCCCTGCCAGACATCGGAATACGATGTACGCCCCAATGTTTGGCGATGCTGCAGCGACAGCATTCCACAGGGTGAACATTGTGTAAGTGCCCTACAGATATTCCATATCGTTAGATGGGAGGATACCGAAGATTTTATCCGCACTCTAGATCCAGGAGGCTCACAACTAGGATCCAGCGACGGCCATAAACCTCTGATAGGGGACCCCAAACAAGGGGTCCAGCGGCAAAGCCAAGAACGAACAGTGAGATGCCTAGAACACGTGAAGCACTGTCAGAATACTTTATCTGAAATGCCCTGTGGCTGCTGATTGGCAACAACTGACCAAGGATCACAACCTCCTCACTTCTTTCTCGGAATGAGATAGTGATATCGACTGCAGCGCCAGCGTAGGTCGAGCTTGCTAGAGCGACGGCGAGGGTTGTTGCTGCGTTTACGCCAGTTACCATCCATTTGTGACCCAGGGTGAAAGCTCGCGGATCCTCAGGATCGTTCGGTAGCCAAGTTATCTATTTTCAAGCCAAAGTGTAAGGATACTAGCGCGCCAGTGGCACAACCCAGGAAGACACCCTCTGATTACCTACCATATAAGGATGCTCTTGCGAACCATCACCTCTGTAGTTCTGCGGCGACACTCAACTTTCGTCAGTTTGGATATCGAATCCAACCCATGCTTACCTCTCACCTCTTGCAGTATCTTCGTAAAGGACGTTGTCTGCAATCTCCATGGCCACTTCCGCAGAGTGTACCGTTCTGGGTCCTGTACTCCGTTCCCTTTATCACTGCCGTTGTAATCATGCTTTCTTTCTTGGCCTTTCTCCGCTCTGTGGTGTTTGGACAGTGGCATTGATCTACACTGTTGCAGTATGTAAGCAAGTGATGATCCTTTCACCGGCACTTGACAGTCCAGCCTGTCCCGCAGATATACAACCGCAGGACGATGAGCAAGACGTTTAGTACAGAGCAGAGCTACACATCGGTGCGCCGGCGGCGCTTGACCGACAAGCTTGAACTGCCAGCGGCTTACATGAGACCTCCAAATGTGCAAACCTGCTTAGTGTGAGACACAATATCGACGAAGTCATCACGACAGCGGACAAGACAGCCGGGAGTGCGCATTGAACCTCTTGCAATTGAACCGGCGCAAGTACGTGGAAGCAGCCAATTTCGTGTGTCTTCTTGTCTGATTTGCGCATGTGTGTCATCTGGTACGTGTTTGAAAGGCGCCGCGATCGAAATGTCACGTGACTGGATCATCGCCGTGTACGTGTACTGTCAAATGCTTTCAGGCCAATCTGCAGGCGGCTCTCTCCTTGTAGGATGGTGTAGCGGCATTGGATGTGCACTGTGGACCTCTACTTCCTGACAGGTTTTCCCCAAGACTGCCAGTGAGAGCAGATTTCCATCTGGATTGCCCAAAGCCCTTTTGTCGCAAAGCCTTTGGCAGGAATGCTGAGCGCGCTGGGTGACCATGAAGTGACTGTTCGCGGGCTGCGCGAATGTATATGCGAATCATCGTGTGCTTTAGAGGCTTGACGCTGTCGCAGTGTCACATATATGAGCTCGTGCTGCGTCACCAAAGCATCTTGCATTGTCTTGCGATGCTCTTTGTCAACGACAAAAGCGCGACGGACTCGATTCCCTGAGAAGCAGGTTGATGACAAGAAGGTGCATCACCCAAGACAAAGAGGGGCATGACTGACATCTTGCGTGTAGTTGCTGCCGTATGCGTGGCTAGAGATGGGCTCGCCTTTCTTGCGGTTCATTCAAACTCTCAGGAAGAGAAAAGCTTCGTGCCTTTGGAAACGCGTGCCTCGAGCAATCCTCGGCGCGAATCCTTGTGCCCCCGCATAAACGAGCGCATACCTCGGACCTCATATATTGCATATATCTCCTGCAAGGCGCGAGAAGACAGTCACGGCAACACCGCAGCCAGTCAATCTATTCATAATTCGGTCAGAGGGCTTTCCTCTTCCTACCTTCCCATCCTTCTGTTTGAACCCCTTCCACCCATACAGAAAGCTTGACAGGTCAAAGCTTCAACACACCACACACATCGCATCAACGGCTTCCTTTGGCAGTCGACACACATTCATTGTTCAACAGTGCTAGCTTCAGTCACCGTCCAAATTCACCTTCTTTCCTTTCCCACAAATCACCTCCAACGTTCATAATGTACACCCAGCCCGCTGTCCTGCTCAGCGTGCTGGCCCTCGCAGGCGAGGTGCTCTCAGTCTCGCTGGGCGATGAAAGTGCTCGACAAAGCCATGCTCGACATGCCCGCACGCATCGACGACGTGGCCTACCTGCCAATGACAGCGACAGCAATCCCTGCAAGAGAGAGACCGGCTCTTCCTCTTCAAAAGGCACTACGAGCTTCCGCATTAAAGACGCGTCGACTCGCAACGTGACTGCTATTCCCGCCACCAGCTACATCCGTCAAGGCAATGGCGAGAACGCCAACTCGTGGACTCGACAGCCTCTCAGCGAGAGTGAAGAGAGCTCCTCGGATGTTATCTCAGACGAACGCACTTCCTTGCAAGCCGAGGAGTCTTCTGCGGAGAGCGACTCATCCTCCAGCGTGGCTTCTTCCTCTTCAACAACCTCCAGCGCGGCAGCTGCGCAGTCAAGCACTGCTTCCACCGGTGGAAGCGGCATGTCGCAGGTGACTTCATGGTCTGGCAATGATGTAAGCTGCGCTCACCGGCTAGGGCAATGTCCTTTGTGCACAAGCTGATCACGATGTCCTGTATTACAGTTCGAATCTTGGGACTACTTCACCTACTCCGACCCTACCCACGGTGATGTAAATTACATCTCGCTTTCCGATGCTCAATCACAGAACCTGGTGGGTGTGCAAGATGGCATGTTCAAGATGTCTGTCTCTACCGCAGATTTGGTCAACGGCAAGAGAGTAAGTCTTTTTTTTGCGCGTGCACATTTTCGTACGAACTTGCTGAGTGCCCTTCCGTGTACATAGAACTCAGTCAGAATTTCTTCACCCACGCACTGGAAGAAAGGTCAACTGATGGTAGCGGACATCGTGAGTCACTGTCGCTCCGCAGCCAATTGTTGCAAGTAACCTGATTATTCTCGGTCTGTAGAATCACATTCCCGAGGGTTGCGGTACCTGGCCTGCGCTATGGTCAATTGTAAGTGCACAAACATCACGAGGGTCGTGCTACACTTACTGATTACACATGCTAAAACTACAGGGCGCCAAACGCGCTTGGCCCGCTGGCGGAGAAATCGACATCTTGGAGGGTGTCAACAGTGTTGCTGGCAATACTTACACCCTGCATACTACTGCCGGTTGCACAATGTCCGGTCAATCCTCTTCGTCTAGTCTGGCTTTAACGCAAGACTGCCAGTACCAGCCTGGTTGCTCGTACAAAGATAGAAATGACAACAGTTACGGCCCAGTACGTGAACTTCCTCTCCGTTGCACTCTCAGAGGTGGTACTGACCGTGTCAACCTACAGGGTTTCAATGCCGCTGGCGGTGGCTTCTACGCTTCCTTCATGGATGATTCTGGTATCAAGGTATGCCGATCCTATTACGTCGAGAGAGATTGCCCTAGATCTAATGTTCCTATCTACTCCATAGATCTGGTTCTGGGGCGTCAACGATGTGCCTGCAAGCATCAAGAACGGCTCGCCTAACATGGCCGAGTTCGGCACACCCAAAGCCACCTTTGAGAGCTCTTCTTGCGACATGGATTCCTTTTTCGATGAAGAGCAGATGATTATGTAAGGATTCCCTGGAAAACTCCTGATGTGTGTGTATGAAGCTGAACATTTGTCCAATCAGTATCAACACCACCTTGATGGGTGACTGGGCTGGCGCCACGTTCTGGAACAATGGCTGCACTGGCACTCTGGCAGAAACGGTCGCTGACTCAAGCAATTTCGACAAAGCATACTGGTTGATCAACTCCGTTAAGCTGTATGCTTAAACCCCAAACCAGATCAGACCCCCTTCATCAACGGGCGAGGTAATTTGCCTGCCGAATTGGGCAAATCACGTTGTTTTCACATAGCAGAAGTACACATAGACCATTTGTTCAAGTCCTCTCAGCATATCTTTGGCTTCAAATTATATGTTGCATGTAATTACTAGCGAAAGAGTTGGCATTGACGGACATTCGTGACAACAATGATAATGATTCAACATGTATGTTCCGGAAAACGGCTAATTTGGTCTAAGGTGATCTGCAGAAGGTCTAAGGTCATACAGAGAGCTATGGTTGCTGGCGTGACTTGTTCGATGTCTATCGCCATTCAAGCTTAATTCTACTTCTTGATTGCAGCGCCGCTGTGCCTTGGACTGTCCTCTTCTGCCAAAGTGTCTTGTTGACTGACATCGTCGGCCTGGCCGGTACTGTGAGAATTCTGACGAGTTCGCTTCTCTGCAGCATCGTCTCTCTCGTGAACTTGCAAGACCACATCCTCTTCTACTGGAGCATCCAACGCGGCTTCAACGTCTTCGTTCTCTTCCTCTGCAGATGGGCCGGAAGCTGGAGCTTCCTTCTTTTGAGCGGCTTGGCCACCGGCCATCATCGCTGCTAACATAGTTTCTGCTCTGACTGTCCACTTGCACTTGGCTCTAACACTAGCACCATACTTGTAGAACAGGTATGGGAAAGGCAGGCATGCCAATGCCAAGAAGCCGGGGACCTGTTAGGAATGAATCAGTAAGATGCTCGACATCGAACGCACATTTGCGATTCCCACTTACAGCAGATGCCCAGTGGATACCTAGATTTCTGTACATGGGCGTAGTGAATAGAGGGAAAGCTACACAAAAAAGCACAAAGCAACGTCAGTGTCACTGTTCGCAGTCTGCGAAAAACAGCAATTGCTTACCTGCACCGAACAAACTTCGCAGGACTGAGTTGCCAGCAAGTACACTTGCGGCAAAGATAGTGTAAACTGGCGCAACAACAGCGCATCAGCATGCAAGGTGATGAGCATTGTTAGGCAGAGAGGAACTCACCATCCACCAGATAGTTCATGAGCGAGAGGAAAAGAAGGAGCATAGCAAGACCAAATGGCACTCCCCTGGATTAACAAAACACCAATAAAGCATGAGCGTCCAGTCACATTCAAGCAACCTATCCCGTGTAATGCCAATACTCACGACAAGATGGGAACAATCCAGTGAATCTCAGGACCACATGTTGCAGCGACTGAAGAAAAGGAAGCATATCAGTCAGATGCTTGTGTTGTGGTAGAGGAGGGGAAACCTACACCAGGCAAGGCCAATGATCAGAAGAGGCGCGCCGAGCAAAGCTGGCTGCAGACGTTCCTCAGGTGGTGCGCGACCTCCGTTTGCCTTTGCTGTCTTGATGTAACGGGGGTTCGTAATGAAGATGGTCCAAGCGACGCCGATCATCATGCCGACAAGAAGACCAAGGAAAGCAAGGCCTCCGATACCTGGACTCCAGCCTCGTGTTTGTTGGAAGACCTGCGACGGCAAGCAGTCTCAGCACGTGCTTTGCATATATGGAAAGGGTTCCGAGCGACTCACGATAGGGTAGGCAGCGAAAAGCATGTATAGAGTACCCTGCAGCGACAGGTTTGATTAGCCGAAGGGCGCTGTAATCGGTTGCATAATAAGAAAGGTTGACCTACATAGATGATAGCCATGTAGATACTGATGACCATAACAATGGGTTCTTGGAAGAGAAGGACCCAAGGCATGCTGAGCTGAGTAAGGAAGACTCGCTTGATATTAAGTTCCTTTTCGGCATCCATAGGTGCGCGGTAGTATTTGCCGGTGACTTTTGAGAGATGTGCAGCTCGCTTTCTCAGAAGAGCAGGTGCATAAGTCTCGGGAACTGTTCGAATACAGAAGTAAGTCAGCCAAACCCGCAGTGTGCGCAGAGATAAGACAAGCCTTACCGAACAAGAAGGCAACGACAGTGAGGATTCCGGTAAAGATACCCAGAAAGCCTTGTACCCATCTCCAACCTGCGGACTGGATCAGAAAATATCAGTATAGCGCACAGATACACTGCATGTCAACTTTACTCACTTCACCAAGGAAACCACCAGTAATCGGTCCGAGAGCGGGTCCCCTATAGCACGAAAATTGTCAGTCACTTAGACCAACGACTGTTATGTAGAAGACCCTTACAAGAAAGGTGCGGCAGCGAAAAGAGCGGTAGCTATTTAGAACACGTGTCAGTATGCTTTGCTTGTGCGGGCCTACGCGCAAGACACTCACCAAGTCCGCGCATATTAGCTGAGAACATGTCACTGATAGTACCGCCGGAATTTCTGTAGTTCGGTAGTATGTTAGTACACTTCACAACAATCTTTCAATGCACACACGGATACGTACGCTAAAGGTGATGAACCGAATGCACCAGCGAGAAATCGGAAGACGATAAGCGCGCCCATGTTGGGAGATGCGGCGGCCACAGCGTTCCAGATGGTGAACATGACATAAGAGAACTAAAGGAGAATGCCAATTAGAACCAAATTTGGCACAAGAAGAGTGTCAACTGTAAACATACCACAAGAACGGGCCTCCGACCGAAGACCTCTGATAATGGTGCCCAGATAAGCGGACCAAGTGCGAAACCCAACACGAAGAGCGAAACACCTAGTGAATAGATTCTGTCAGATGGTAAACATGTGTCCCAAAGCTAAGATTGCTACTCACCCAGAATGATGACTTCTTCGCTTTTAACGTTAAAGTCTGTACGAATGGACGAAACGGCTCCACTGTATGCCGAACTAGCCAAAGCGACAGCTAAAGTGACGATGGCAGCAATCATAGTGACTGTCCATTTGTAGGTATTTGTATAGGTTTGAGGATTTTCGGGATCTTTTGGTAGCCATGTGATCTGCAGAATGTAGGTGGTCAATAGGCAAATTAAGCATATTTCCTAAAAGTCTTCCTTGAAACTCACAATGAAAGGCTTTTCTTTGCTTCCATCTCCTCTGTACTGTATCCATTAATGAATATTAGCATACGCCGCAGCAGCTAAAAGCCGAAGCCGAAAGACAAGACGAGAGCTCACTTCTTGCCTCAGGATGTGCGGAAATGGTGTTACACGAGGTCGCCATGGACGCTTCCTTAGAGAATGTTTTTCAGGGTCCTGGACTGCATCAGCTACCTGCATGCTCGTGAGCCTGCGAGGCAGGGTGCCGTGGCCTTTTTCTGCGTTGCTTAATGTCGCCATGTTTTACGCTTGACTTTGCTTGTTTGATGATGAGCGGCCGTGTGCCGATCGAGCCCAAGCCGTGGCTGAGAGTGTGTGTGGTAAGGGAGATGGAGTTGCAGCAATCACAAGTCCTCAAGTGGTGAAGGAGGAGGGAATCAGCAAAAGCAGTCGAGTTGGTAATGGAACAAGCTGATGTTTTTTCACGTCGCTCCGACTGAAGCCAGTTTCCCCATGTCCATCGCTGATTTTGAGTGCCTCGGAGATTGCTCGAACACTCTTCTAAGCGAATTCTCGTAAAACGATAATGGCCGCATTCAAATCCGAAGGGGGCACCGGCAATGCCAAAAATAAGTTGCCGTGGCTTTGATAATAGTGATTACAAGTGTGACAGCCCGAATTTGTAATACACATTACAGTTTGCATTTCAGGTATTCTTGTAATGATTTCAATTTCGTCCCGTCTGCTCACTGACTCTTGTGCATTGAATGATATCCTGTCACTCCTGCTACGCAAGAACGCCTGACCGTCACGGCCTCTCGGATAAATGTTCGGCAAGCCGGTCGCCACTGCCATTCTCACAGTAGGCACTCTGGAATTAGAAGATAGCCCAGATAGTATCTCTGGCTGTAGCAAACATGGTGAGCTCTCAACTGATACGGCGAGTCGACAACAGACGTCCGCCAAAGCTACAGGCCGGGAATCACTCGGCCCAGGCGCTCTGCTCATCGGAACTCCGCACCCGCGACCTACGCATGTCTCTTTACTGCAAGCTCCGGTGCTTCCTGGACCCGTCAAATCGTCTCCATCGAGCATGACCCCAGATACTCAGAAACAAGCGACTTTAGGTTGAAGTACTTCTGCTATCTTACTTGTAGACTGCATTGAGTCTATAGGTGAGACAGCAGGAATACTTCACCCTGTCTCAACATTTTTTTTCGCATACGAGTTTAAGAACAGTTGCACATATTGACAACATTACAACGGGACATCACGCAAAGCTAGGCGCATCTTGTCCATGATGAAGGGCATGTTTCCGACGTGATCGCTATGCTGGCGAATCAGCTCATCGGGATACGTCGTTGTGCGATGTAAGCAGCTTGCGGTCGTTGCATTGGTTTTGTTGATGAGGTCCCGGGTGGTACCCCGCGAGGCTGTACATTTGTATTCCCAGGAAAAGATGAGCGTCTACTTATGTACGTATAGTTCGTATCACCTGCGCTATATAATGTAGTGAGTGCCGACTGGGTTGTTGGGGTTCTCAGGGCGGCATTGACGACATCGTTACGGTAGGCGTTGGCACACATTCTTATAGCTGAGGCCTCCTTGCTGCTGAACGGCTTCCCGGAGTGCAAGGTGATCTGTGAGAACACTTTATAGGTGAGCTGAGTCTACATTAGCTGAGGGTCGATACGTACGAAGCAAGCGGAGCTGCATATGATGAAGTCATAATTCTTCCGCCCGGTATCCTCCAGAACAATATTGGGAAGGAAACTTAGTTCCGCTCCATTGCTGCTGCCCAGGTTGTAATTGCATATAAGACACCGGTGGCTGCGATCTATGGGTAGTGTCTTGAACATCTGGCTATTTTCCACTTCATGCCCTACGAGCAGCTGCCCGATGCCCTTGTTTGCGAACTTGCCAGGCTTTGCGTAGCTTTTCATGTCTTGATCTAGTACCATCTGGATGTTTGCCGAGCGGGTATGACGGCCTTTCTGACGCTCTGGCTGACGTGCTCGAGAGTTGAAAGCTGTAGGCCCCGCCCGTCTGTCATTGGACAGTTGGGCGGGTAGGAGAGGTGCTAGTGACGTGGTACTGTCCGCCGGACCTCTGTAACGTTGCACACGACCGCGGTCTGAACCGACCGTCATGCGTGGCTTGGCCTTAGGAGCCTGATTGAATGGAAGAGGCCGCCGTTTTTCATTATTATATCCAGATTGCTGGTTTATTTCGTGTTCTGACGATCGTCCGCACATACATGAGGTCGCTATTGACCTTCTGCCTTACTCGTAGAGCTGATTGTCACAGGACGCTCGCTGAAGTCCCGCAGAGATGTAAGGATGGAACGAGCAGATAAGAGAGAGAGAGAGGGACGGTTGGGTGAAACTTGCAGTGCGCTATGGATAGGCGGATGATAGTCTTGTAAGACCGTCAAATGGGAACCCGTCCCTTCTGAATCTTCACGGAAGAGTTGGTGACGATAGGTTAGTGAGCAACGCAGGACCATGATTTCGACCAGCGGAATAGCTGAACATTGGAAGGTAAAGGGTCAGCCACTGCACGGCGGGCGAATTTCAAGGTATATGGAACATATCCGATTCACGCCAGTGAAAGGCAAGCGGCGTGAAAAGGCACGAGGCTACATGAAGGGAAAGCCTCCGCATCAGTATCATGTGTGTGGATCGTGACTGTCTATCAAATGCAGCAGCAGCAGCAGCAGCGCGTGGTTCTGTCGTCCAGCAGAGCGATCTGCAGTTGTTCACCTCGAATTGTGTGGCTTGGGGTGGATAGAAGGTCAATCGAGTGGCACTTCAGTCTACCATACTCCAGCATCTCTGGACAATATCCGTGATCTCGGCTACTTCCGGACCATATTCAAGCTGTGAAGAAAGGACTCAATGTGAAGTGTGAGTGTGCGGGACATGTCCAATGGTTTGGCCACGGCAGGAGAAACGACAGTTCCCTAGGGCAGACTCGCCGATCCCTTGCAAGAAAAGCCTGTGCCATATCGCTAGTAAGCCACCATGAGAGGACTTTCGGTCACGCTGTGTAGCCGCTGCAACCCAGCATGCTTTAGACGTTCTTTTGTAGTGCACGATGGCATCTAGCCAGACCCATGTACAAAGCCAACGACGGCCGGGATGACATGGTCTGCAAGCAGCTAATCAGGGGCAGTGACCTTGAATGCATAGATTGGCCACAGAAGAACCGGACGGGTTGATTGTAGATGCCAGTCAAGGGCGGAAAAAAAACACATGGGGAAATATTTGACGATGATGATTGATTGCGATGACTTCGATAGTTGCTTGAATGACGAGCGGGACTTTGTATTCATTCAAGACTCCATCACAACCTGTTCATCTTTTCAGGGCAGTTGCTGGTATACCAAGCTGCCCCATTCATCCATCTTCTATCTGCACTTCCTCCTGCTCCCGCTCTTCTCTGCTTGCTCGCTCATTACACAGACATTCCATCCGGCCACAATATGAAGTAAGAAATTGAAGGGTGTAAAAAAGTATTTACTTCTTCTTGCTTGCCTTGTTGTCCTTGTCGATGTCTTGGACTGTCAGGGCTGCAGCAGAGAAATCCCAGTTAGATTGATTGATGCACTCGAAACTGGTTAATGACGACCACTCACTAGGAGGCAGTGATTGTCTCAACTTCTCGGCCTTTGTAGCATCATCCATAACAAGTGTGTACATGTATTTCGAGCAACGGAGCTTGAACTTGGTCTGGTTGACGGTGGATGTCAATCCGGTCTTTGCGTCCTTTCTGCTCTTCTTTGAGACCTTGATGCGGGCGGCTGCGGGTAGTAACAATGCAGACGATAGTAAGCAACTCGTCCTGTCTTCCAGCCATCCTTGGTCTGTCCTAGTAAACGCACATGTAGCATCCTTCCTGCGAGCGTACTCGAGGAACTTTTTGATGTCCTTGATCTCTTGAGGCTGCGATTGAATGAATAGGCGTGACAAGACAGCACCACGAGCATGTCAGTAACAATGCATGGAACTGACAGCACTGCCTTGAAGCAGCATAACAGTAGCAGCACTACTCACCATTGTGATATGTGAAGAGTGTCGAGGGAGTCGGACGGAAGTGTTCACTGCTTAATGGCCGTCTTCGTCGTTTGGATTGCCTTGCGCCTCTCTGCCTGTACGCAGGCACCAACGAGGTGATCGAGCTTCCCCTCTTTTCGCCTGCGCCCTCTGCCAAAAGTTCAGCCTTCCCTCGATATTTCGCATTTTATGCCCACTGTAGGGTCGGGCAATTCCTCCAAGCCCTGCAATTCACCTTCAATCAATTTTTACAGCATCTGAATTCCTTCCACTTCTTCACAGCAGCAGACTCGATCGCCCTCTCAGCCAATTCTCAGCGCCATCGAGGACTACAGCATAACGCAAGGACAGGGCATAACGATAATCGCAGTCGACGGATTCCCTTGTATACCTCCACCCATCCCCATCAATTGCCCATCATGAGCGACGCAGGAGCAGTCACCATTCGCACGCGCAAATTCGTGGGTTACTATGTCTCATTATGGCGAGGGAGGAAGCTGGGTTGGGGTTGGAATGGTCGTTGGATGTATGCATGCATGCGTGGACGAAGGCGACGTGAAGACCGGCTGGAGAACATTGGACGAGCGACTGGGGATGCCTGGCAGACATCAAGAGTGGACCGGGAGGACAGCAGCAATGCTCATCAACTGCCATATAGTTGCAGTCAACGATGCTCGTTTCCAAGATTGTCCTGGTTGCTGTGCGGACTAGGCAATCATCGTGACAAACCTGCATCAAAGCTTGAATACAAGAAGCTGGAAGCAGTAAGAGGGGCACAGGACATACGGGATATCAAAGAACACCCAGAAGAAATTGGAAAGATACCATTTACCATCGCAATCCTGGAGAATGCCGTCCACGCCGCCTGATTGCATACCGATATTATTCTCGACCGCATAGCATACATCCACCGATCCAAACCGAACCAGCTTCACCCCTTCGTACGTCTCAGCCTACAGCACGCATTACTGACCTCTGTCATTACTTTCATTCATGACAGCTCACAAACCGAATGCTGCAACGCAAGCAATTCGTCATTGATGTCCTACATCACAGCCGTGCCAATGTCTCCAAGGAGGAGCTGAGAGAGAAGATCGCCGGCATGTACAAGGCACCAAAAGAACAAGTTATCATCTATGGCATGAGAACACAATTCGGTGGTGGCAAGTCAACTGGCTTCGCTCTCGTTTACGATAACAAGGAGGCTTTGAAGTTCGAGCCAAAGTACAGATTGGTGAGAGTGAGTTGGAGAGAGTTTCACTTCGGAGAAATTGTTCACAGGTGATGGCTAGTCCAGCATGGAGTTTATACAGCACTGGAAACTAGCTATCGCCTGGACCAGGCTTTCAGATCATCACTCAACAGCATACTGACGTGCCAACTCGCATCTTTCTTCAGTTCGGTCTCCTCGACGCAGTCAAGAAGGACAAGGCTGGCCGAAAACTCCGAAAGGAGCGAAAGAACCGTGCGAAGAGTGCGTTGATTATGCTTCCTGCCGAATATTACATCGCTTTCCTATGTTTTGCTTACGTTGTCTCTCTTCTCAATTCTTTCAGAGTTCCGCGGTCTCGCCAAGCTCAAGGGTGCCGAGCCATCAAAGAAGAAGTAAACGGTTCATCTTACGGGATTTCAGTTACCAGAGTGGACAAGGAGTGCTCACAGGAACATACTTCGAGACAGCTACATTTGCAAGAAGCGCACAATGTGGATTTCCCTTTTTCCTTACTATATCTCTCTTTCTATGCTATACGTATTCGTATGATATCAAATCGATACTCATCCGTTATACGCCCGTTGTGCTGGTTCCGAGCGTGCATTGTCCGCCATGTACACTCGAAACCGCTTCTAGCTTACCTTGATGTATCCTGAGAGAACTTTTTTCCACTCTGTCTACTTCTTTCGTTAGTGGCAATGCATTTCATCTTTTTCGCATTCAACTGGTCAACCTAGCTCGTCGCGAGTGGTCTACAATGCATTGCGAGGCTGTCGTGTACTGCTTTACTTCCACTAACCTCTTTAGGCTGTAGCACTGCAGTTTTTTAACTCTATCGGCTCAACTACGACCACTAACCACTAGAACGTTTCTACTGCTACGAGTCTACCTCGATATTTGCTGGTCGCACTTCCACCACATCTCCTTCCGCCTCCTCAGCCTGCTGCTGCTGCTTCTCCTTCCACCCATCGATATGTGTGATGCGCATGACAATGAGACCCGTCCCTATAGCGAGCCCGAACAGAACGATCCAAACAAGCTTAAATCTGAAGAACCCGTCATGCATAGCGGCGGACTCTGCGAAGAGCGAAGACGAGAATGCAGCTGCTGAACCAACTACTATTTGTGCGATGACTTCCATCATGGCTAGTATAGTCGAGAGCTGCTCACTTGTTGGAGCTCTTGAAGCTATCAAGACTTCGCAGCACAACCAACATGAGTTGGCTATGACTTGGAGAGTAAGGGTGGTAGCTAGTGCTCCTACTACTCGTCTAGGAGTCAAACGTCCGCCCAGGGCCACTTGAGACATGGCGAGGTAGATGAGGTAGACAACGGCATAGAGCCAGACAACAATCTTGAATAGCTTGATCCTGCCGCCGACGATCTTGGACACGTGTATAAAAGCAAACATCTCGTATACGAAGATCGCAAGTGGCTTTATAGCGCAGTACAGAGCTAGTTGCGTCGGTACTAGACCTATCCCACGAATACTGGGCGAGGAAAAAAGGAAGAGCAGCTCGGTGATGCTCAGTGACACGTGTATGAAGATCATGCAGGACTGTCAAACCGGCAATGCACTCACTTGATGTTCGGAAACCTGGCAGGAAGCTCAAGCTTACAATCACTAGCATCATGTAATGGGCACCGCAAGAGAAGAGCGCAGGCAGCCCATTTGTCGGATGCAGCGTTTGTCGAATCAGTCCTCGAAACTTCCGCCATGGAGCAAGTAGAACTCCTATGAATGTGTTGTCTTCCTTAGCGCACGAGGAGGGAGGTACAGACGACGGAGGAGTGAGGGGCATCTTGCTGGCAAGTTTCGTCTCATCGAGGCAGAATATGCCCACTAATACAGCGAGACCAGGTATTGTAGCTGCAGCAACAGTCGGCAGGGCGTATGGAAATGTATCGAATATGGTGTCCCGAAAGACAGATGGCCATGTCTCTGCAGGTTTAGCAAGGCAGCCGCCAAAGGTTGGTCCCAGCGTTGCGCCGATTTGCCAGGCTATACCTACGTAAATATAAGTGAGGCTTAGCCAGCTATGCCTTTACAACAGAGTGTCCCAGCCTTCGACTTACTGGCGTAGACGAAGTTTTGTGCCAGACTTTCGAGGTCGGACATCTCCGATATCATCACTCGAGAGGTTCTGGCAATGCTTGGGCATCAGTACAGAGAAAGAGTTGCAGGAAGTTTAAAGCAACTCGCAAGCATTGAGCACTGATAGCGAAACCCATTGCAAAACGAACCACCACTAGTAGCCAGTACTGCCGAGCGAAGCCAAATGCTGCGCATAGAATGCAGCTCAAGCCTACTCCAGTGAGGATTACTGGCTTGCGTCCATATTTGTCGCTCAGATGAGAACAGATGAAGACGCCTATGCACATGCCGATGGCAGCTACCGATTCGACAAGTCCGGAGTAACGGCCGACGTGGATCTACTTGAAAATATCAAAACCTATGACAGGTGAGATTCCTGAAGAAACTCACTTCGTCCGAGACTTTGAGGTCTTCGACAAGCATACGATTGATAAATGGCGCTACCACCACGAAGAACATCGGCTGGCACAAAGGGTCAGCCAGATGCTATGACAGGCTCTTGTTCTGGCATGCTTACCTGCGTCATGCGAAAGATGCAGATTATGATAAGCTGTAACACCGGAGTCTGCTTGGCAATTGCGGTTTTGGCGGGTACAGCAGCTTCTTGTTCGATGCTACCATGCTGTGATGTCGATGTCGTGGTAGACTGGCCCTGAAGAAGGGGCAGTCTTTCTTTGACCAAGTCTGGGGAGGTGCTCGTGCTTGACGTAGCCATTGCGTCTGGATCAGCCTTTCGAAAGTGTTCCAGTAGTCTGATACAAGTCTCGTACTTGTCGCGAAAGAACAGACACGATTCGCAATATACGGCCTATTCAAGATATGGTGTATGATTCTTGTGTTGCCGGCTGACCAAATTTGCGGCCGGCTTGGTTCCGACATGGTAGGATCGCCTTTGCCACCCTCCACGCACATTGCGTGAGGTTGACTAGCAGTCCGATATGGTTGCAAGAGTCGGTTTCAGAGCCACTGTTATATTTCGCATTCCTTCCAGGTCTTCACAGCTGCTCAGGCGCTTCTTGATGACGTGCGACCATGCTTTTGGTAGATAAGACTGCTCAAAGAAGTATCGTATGTGCTGGCGAACTGCTTTAGGCGTCGCAGAACCGGGATATACGAGACAATTGTCGAGATATTCATTTGTTACGTCAAAGGGATCCGATGCATCACCTTCGATTAGGCTGGCGAGATTGTGCGTTAGTGCTTCGCTGTGGAAAGTCATCAATTCCGGAGGCTTACTAAGGATTTCGCATAACTTCTTCGCCAACCATCAAGCCGGCGGCCCCGGTGGTGCGCATATTTGCCGTTAAGTCATCGCGGCAACGTACGTAACCATTGCTTAGGACCGGTATAGTAAGCGCTGAAGCGAGTTCCTGGACGTGCTCTAGCTTAGCGGCTCCATGCCGGCGATGCTTAGCAGAAGGGAAGCGTGCATGTAGTGCTATGTGTGAGACTCCAGCAGCTTCTAAGCGTTTGGCCAGTTCGACTGTAGCCTCAGCCGGAGTGCAGAGTCGTATTTTGACCGAGACCGGGACGTCAATAGCAGCTATGACTGCTCTGACTGAGTTACAATGTCAGCGCTTAGCCGTACTGCGCATCTGAGATCGCGTACCCATGTTCACAAGGTGATCCCATTCTTGGCGGGCAAGAAGAGCACTGCCGTAGCCGGCGAGTATCACAGGTTCTTGTGGACAGCCGCAGTTGATGTCTACGCGTGTGCTTAATTGTCAACACCACACTTATCATCACGAAGAGCCCCACTAACCTATTCCATCGCAATAAGGAGCGAACATTTTGGCAGCCTCAACCATCTTTGCAATGTCACGTCCACCGAGCTGTACAATGACTGGTCTTTTAAGCTCCGCCGGCAAAGCCTTCTCGTAGACTAGGTCACTTATCGCCCGTTGTCGATATTCCTGATCTTGTTCTAGCTTTTCCGGGACATACATCTGAGTATATGTCATAGTCGCTCCGCCTTGGATGCACATCAGTCGGAAAGGTAGATCGGAAGCATCGACCTAGGGCACTACAGGTCAGATCGAAGGCGTGTCTTGTAGTGCCGGACCTGACACACCATGGGTGCTACTACGAAAGCGAAGGCCTCTGGTGGGAAAGCCCAAGCGCGGGTCATGCTGAGGAGCTGATCACTGCTTAAGACGATGGTAGGACATAAAAAGCATCCAATCGGTGGCGCACACCAGCTCCGTAATTCAAATGTGATTGATTGGTAGGAGTGAGACCTGGAAATATTCAGAAAGCCCGCCACTATGGAAAGCTCGCCCCGTGATCGAAGTGGTTCCTAGATGTATCCAGCTGGTCAATGTCAACTTGCCTTCACTCCATCAGCAGTCACTCTGATCATCCACTCAACTCACAGTCAACCATGCCCTTCACGCCGAACTCTGACCTGGACCTTCTGTTCAGCGATACGCTCGTGCCGAAGACTACGTTTGATGCTCTGGCCGAGAGAGGGCTG
Organism: Cystobasidium slooffiae; assembly: GCA_019775285.1. Classification (NCBI taxonomy): domain Eukaryota; kingdom Fungi; phylum Basidiomycota; class Cystobasidiomycetes; order Cystobasidiales; family Cystobasidiaceae; genus Cystobasidium; species Cystobasidium slooffiae. The sequence continues at coordinate 501,439 of JACWFZ010000026.1, read as the reverse complement.
CACGTGAGTTTCAACAGACGCATGTCGGCTAGACAAAGCAACAAGGACAGGTTTAAGGAGAACGTATCTGATTATCGGACATGTTCTACGTCAATTTGGTGTGCTATAGCTACGCCCATTGAGCAGAACAGACTATTCTCGTGGTCATCTAACAGTCCTCGCGGATCTAACATCAACACCCGACTTGGGTCAATCGCGTTATGAAGAGCGCTTTAATCTGCTGAAGAAAGCAGGAACATATTATATCCTTGTCATTATCGACAAAGAAACAGATGAAGTAGTAGCTACAGGAACGAATATGGCCGAATACAAGTTCCTGCGTGATGCTGGTGTCGTCGGTCATATTGAGGATATAACCGTGAGCAAGAAGAAACAGGGACAAAAGTTGGGCTATTATATCGTTACTGCTTTAACGGAGCTAGGAGAAGCAGTCGGGTTCTATAAGAGCATACTCGACTGCGACGAGAAGAACAGAGGTGCGTGACGGAACTTCGTACGGCTCGGTAGATCACTGTACAGCTGGCTAATCACTACAAGGTGTTGCAGGCTTCTATGAGAAGTGCGGACACGAATACAAAGGCGTTCAGATGGCAAGGTACAGTTCAGGTATCGCTAAGAAGTAACCTCGCTCGGCCTCAAATTGGTACCAAGTCGTTCTGCAATTGTATTACTCGTTAATCTTTAGCAACAGTAGTAACAGTAAAACTCGCCGCTATCTCCCAGTTAAGGCCATATTAGTACAACAACAGATGACACGACTACCTCCATTGAGATTGTCTAGTCGAAAGTGAGCTTCCTGGCTATTTTGACATTCGCTCTACTGCCCGTCATGTCACCGTCTCCAGCTTCACTTTTCCTTTTCTTACTTCCATTCGGATTCCCAACCATTCCATCTTTTCCATTCACATTAACTTCTTCGCCTGGTATTTGTCTAGGCACTAATTCGGCCGATGGTTTCGGTAATTTCGAAGGATGAGTAGGCAGAGGTTTTTCATGGAAATAAGAATGTTTCAAAGCTTCCAGCGCAGTAATCCTCTTCTTTGGATCAAACAATAAACACTTCTTAAGTAGTTCAATACCATTGATAGGAGCAGCAGTGAATAAAGCTCTCATATCTTGTTTGGGATAGACAGGTTTCACATCGTAGAAATCATTTAACGTTTTATGATGTGGCCAATCTTCTTCCGTAGGTGTTCCTAGTGCGCGGAAAATTACTTCTATCTGCTCGAAATCCGTCTCGCCTGCCATATAGGGTAAACGTAGCATCAATTCGGCAAATATGCAACCTGCTGCCCAGATGTCTACTGCGCCTGTATACGAGCGTGCGCCGAAAAGCAGTTCAGGAGAACGATACCATCTGTTTCAACGACGGATAACAAGGATAGTGTAGTCAGCCGCATTGTGTGGTTTTCGTCTACTGGAAAATGCGCGGCAGGAGAAGGAGACTGACCTTGTAACTACTTGATGCGTCATCTTCGCATCGGCATCTGCAAATTCCCTCGCTAGACCGAAATCTGCAATCTTGAGTCGTCCATCGGCGGCGATTAACAAATTGTTAGGCTTCAAATCCTGTAGATTTTACGAACGAATGTCAGGGAGAGAGTAACAAGTTGGAAATACGGTGTGAACATTTCCGTCATGTCTGCACGTGCACGACAGACATCGGATTGCTCTGAGAATGGACGAACTTACGCGATGTAGTACCCAATTCCTGTGACAGAACTCCAAACCTTTAAACGTCATAGCCATCCAAGACTTAATATCGGCAGCTTGAAAGATTAATGTCCTATCTTTGATGACTGCTTCCAGATCTGTATCTAGATATTCTAGGACTAGATTCAAGTTTGCTTTGTGTGAGAAGACGTCCAGTAGCTGTTTTCGATTATTTTGTTTCCAGCAGTCCGCGAAGTTAGGTTATGGAAGAGGCAGAGACGCAACACGAGCAAAAGAGCAGTATTAGAGACTTGTGACATGACTTACCGTCTGGAAACGACTTACCTCTATCACATTCGGATGTTGAAGTTCTTGTAGGAACTTGACTTCTCTGATAGCGGACATGTCGAGTCCATCTATATAAGACTTGGGGGTCAGCACCACAGGCTGAAACTTGGCTAAGTATCAAGCTTAGTTAGATGCATGTACCTTTGAATTGTCCCACTTTCAGCTTCTTAATGGCTATCTTTCGTCCAGTAGCGAGTTCCCTTCCTGCATAACAAGCACGCGTAAGACGGCTTACCCACTTGTCAATAGGGCAACGAGGACGTACCCAGATATACAGTGGCATCTTTTGTTGCAGAAAGAGCGAATTAGTATGGCTTTCGTACGCAAGCAAATGAAGAACCTGTATCGTGTAACGTACATGTTCCCTCTCCGATCTTCTTGTCTTTGCCTGGGAGCCACGCTATCATTAGCTCAAAGCTTGATCGTAACCATCAATCAAGAAGAAACACACTATATGCACGCATAATGCGCTCATTCTCAGCTTGTGCGGCCTCCATTATACAGAGATAGCTGCAGACCAGGGTGATCGAACACCGTTACGCCGGTAAGTCTTGCCTTTTGAGACTCGGCAGACTGTCTATATGGCTTCAGAGAGGTGGCATGTCCAGTCTTGCTCGTTCTCTCGATAAGCTGGATGAGGTGGGTGACGGCGTGCTGCTGGCTAGTGAGAACTGAAGATACCTCAAGCTTTCTCAGTTGTCGCGTAAAGGCGACGTGATCGGAGCAAGCTGCAAGCTACAGGCAGCACTCGCAAGGAGAAGTTGCAGTACTCAGTATGATACAGTTCAAAGTGTCATTAACAGATCGCTATGGCACAGTGTCATACTCAGGGCGTGAAGACTGGAAAGAGCTCTGCGTCCACGGTATTTGGATTGCATTCGCCATAGTGATGCCGCCACCTCACCAGCCAAATACTGCACGGACAGCATTGACGAGGTCACACGGGTCTCGCGTAGTTTGCGAGATTTCGAGGGTGATAGAAGCGGGATGTTCCGAGGATTATGGACAAGTTGCTGCTTCTCCATCTTGGATGCTGCTTTGCTTTGCTTCTTGTCTCCACTTCTATCCTAACACACGATATACCACCTTCGAGTCAGTCAATACGCTTTGCTACAATCACACACCCGGAAGAATACGCGACCAAGTTCCGAAGCAGAAACAATCGAACACTTTAATTCTGGAATCTGCACTGCTTATAACACCGGAGACAAGAGAAGCGAGCTACGACAACGGTTGCTCTTCTGACTAACTTCTTATTCAAATACTGGATTGATATCCCAGTAGTTGAGCACCTTATGCTACGAGCTTCACTGTCTAACTGCCCGTCTATCACTTGTAAGTTCACCAGAGGGCCGGATTCATTTCCCGCCCGCGAAAGACGGAGCCGTACAGCGGCCACTTCCATTTCTTTTTATAAGGAGAGAGAGACTGGGATAAACTTATATTGACTTGGGTGAATATCTCCCTCCCTTCATCAAATGCTACTATTATCAACAGTATCAAGACAATCATTTAACCTTGCTGCTACTTCGCTCATTAAGAGATCCTTCAATCAAGCTCGCTTAAATTCCACCCGTACGTTTTCTTGTTGCTGTTCCTGTGTTTCAATTGTTGCCCCGGATTTACTGATTCTCACTTTCCATCTGTTTTAAAACTCCGGTTGGATACTTCAACGCGTTCATTCAATGCTACAATACTTCTTCTTGTGAATACATATATAGACTCGCAACTCCAACTAGCACCCGCAAACATGCCAGGTCTCAGATCACTCCCTCATTCAGTCGGTTCGGTGGAGGTCCAGAAGCAGCGCGTACTCGCTAGATTAAGAGAGAAAGCGACTCCTCTAGATCAGTATGAGGTGAGCGCTTCTCCTACACGTTAGGCTTACTCAGAACAGGCTGACTATTCATTGCATGTATGCAGTACCTTGTCTCCCTACAACATGCCAACACAGACCTCTTCTTCCGTACTTTAATGGTGAGTTGCGTCGCTTGGCTGGTGGCTCCGGACGCCCGCTTGACTCCGCTCAAAGCAACCCCAGCCTATGTGGCGCGCGCGCACATATGGCCAGCAGTATAGACTGACTTGACTTGTACGATGCACAGGACAACGTCAGAGAGCTCATGCCGCTAGTGTATACACCCACTATTGGATCAGCATGTCTACGATATAGGTGAGTTTAGCCGGTCTACTTTCAGGCTCCGGTCAACGCAATTCAGCTATTTATTCCAGTCAAAGGCAGTCTTAGCTGACAATTGGTCAATCGGTACTGTGCTTCTTACAAACAAACAGCCACCTATTCTCATACGTTTCGAATGCCCTCTTTCTATCATACAATGAAAAAGGTCGCATCGCAGAAATCCTAAATTCTCTACCTGATGATTTCGAAATATCAGTCGTGACGGATGGATCTAGGATTTTGGGATTAGGAGATCTAGGAGTCGATGGTGTTGGTGCGTTGAACAATTTGTTCCTGCTACATCGCCTTTTTGAATACGCCAAGTCAAATGCTGACGAGGTGTGGGTCACTATGATTCTGTTTTTTTTACATGTGAATTATGCAGGTATTCCAATGGGCAAACTAGCTTTATATTCAGCATGTGCTGGTATTCACCCTTCGAAAACACTACCTGTAGTATTCGACGTAGGAACGAATAACGCTCAAAAATTACATGATCCTCTATATGTCGGACTGAGACAAAATAGAATAACACCAGATGAAGAGAAGGAATTCATTGATGAGTTCATGCAGGCTGTACAGAAGAGATGGCCTGGTGTGGTTGTGCAATTTGAAGACGTAAGCACCTCTTCTCTTCCCAGCCGTATCCTCTATTGCCAGTGCGCAAGCTGATTGTCAGCGTGCTATACTAGTTCTCGACCGAACTTGCATTCGACCTCCTAGCGACGCATCGAGAGAAATACCCCACCTTCAACGATGATATCCAAGGTACCGCAGCTGTCTCCCTAGCTGGCTTTATCAATGCCATCGCCGAAAGCAATACACCCTTGCCCGAGCATAAGATCGTTTTCTTCGGTGCTGGTAGCGCAGCTGTCGGTATTGCCGAGTTGGTAAGTGGTGCCTCTTGTGAATCGAATACCATAGACGGGTTAACTTAACTGAGAATGGATTTTGCAGATCTGCCAATATTTCATCCAACAAGGTGTACCAGAGGCAAAAGCAAAAGACATGATTACACTAGTGGACTCCAAAGGTTTAGTAGCCGACAACAGAGGGGACAATCTTCCCGTACACAAGCGTTATTTCAGTAAATCCTCGCCATCAACACCACGACTTACAAACTTGCAAGAAGTAGTAGAGCACATCAAACCAACTGCACTACTTGGATTATCAACCGTCAAAGCTGCATTCAGTGAAGATATCCTACGTTTCTTGGCTAAAACGAATGAAAGACCTATTATTTTTGCTTTGAGTAATCCTCTGACTCAGGCGGAATGTACCTTCGAAGAAGCTATTCAATGGACGGATGGAAAGGCCCTCTTTGCCAGTGGAAGTCCTTTTGCCGATGTGCATTGGCACGGAAAGACTCTGATCAATAATCAGGGTAACAACGTATAGTAAGCCCTCCTTCGTTTCTAGACTTCAAGTCACCTTAGCTATAGCTGCGAGACTGACATGCTTGATGTCAACTCTTTCAGCATCTTCCCTGGTCTTGGTCTAGGAGCTATCTTAGCCAAGTGCGCAACGATACCTGAAGACCTCATCCATACTTCGGCGAATGCCCTCGCTCAAGCGACAACAGAAGAAGAAAAGTCTCAATTCATGATGTATCCTCGACTTGAACGTATTCGCGAGGTATCCGGAACAAGTAAGTCCACCTTGCATAATTACCTGTAGTATTTGCAATGAAACGATGCTGATTACCCTCCTTGGATTACAGTTGCTTTCAAAGTCATCAAAAAGTGCCAGGAGTTAGGCATTGCTCGTAACGACAAGATCAACGGAATGTCAGATAAGCAGCTACATGCGTATATCCACCAGAATATGTATGATCCCCTATCTACCGCAAGTGGGGATTCTAAGCTTTGATTAGAAGGGTAGCAAGGACGCAACGTCTTGTTTGGGGTTACAGTACGGTGGCGCGTACGAGGAGTAGTCGAGGTTCGAGATACCGTGGTCTTCCCACCCTGGAAGGGAGGCCCTTAATGTTGTTACCATAGTTCACCCACTGGCTAGCCGGGTTTCTTTACGCTGCAATATACTGCAGAAATCAAGAGATCTAGAATATCTCAGGCATCCTCCTGCTGCATCGCGAGAGTTGCCCATTATCTAGGTTTCTGCCTCGACCTGCATAAATCACTTCTGTGGCAATTCATCAGTGGAGCGCGTCTCTTTGCAAGCACGTCATTTCGCCTTCTTACTTTCTGTGAATATCCACACCGGACAAGCTTCGTCGATAACTCTTCAAGGCCTATCAAGATGGTTATTGAAGTGCCTTTGTGCTATGCGACGCCCTCTTGCGGTGAGGTTCAGTCTACTGGTTGCTGCTATAGCGGACCTTGGCTGATGATGATGATCGACCGACCCTAGGCATGCACAAGAACCACACTCTTCGTATGCAGCAACTACTTCACAGCCTAGTCGCCAGACACAATATACTGACTGCTGATGTCTGTGCCTGCTGTAATCAAACAGCCATGAAGCTGGAAGCCATCTCGCAAGCCGGTTTCGACTCCATTGAACTCGGCATGCCGGATCTGCAAGCCTATGCACAGCAGCAGCTCGGATCTTCTTTTACTCCATTATCAGATGAAGATGGTTCAGGAGATCTACGCTCTTTAATCAAGATAGCAGAAGAAGTCAAACAACTCTGTCAAGATCTGAAACTTAAGATATTATGTCTACAACCTTTCTCTCAATTCGAGGGATACAAGGATGATAACAAACGAGAAGCCAGACTTAGAAAAGCGAAAGTATGGATGGATATCATGGAAGCTCTCGGTACTGATATGCTCCAGGTCGGAAGTACGGATGATAAAGAAAGTACGAGCGATAGGGAGACTATCGTTCAAGACCTTACTGAGCTTGCCGATCTTGCTGCAAAGCGGGGCATGAGAATAGGTTACGAGGTAAGCAGTCTTACAATGTGACATTACGATATAGAAGAGACATCCACTCACCTTAATGTTACTGCAGATGTGGTGCTGGGCAGCTCACAACGATACCTGGAGAGATATCTGGGAGATCTGCAAAGCAGGTAGGACTGGCATGATATACGTTTCCCTCGTTTCAAGAACCGGCTAACAAGTCGGTAACAGTCAACCGACCAAACTTCGGTCTGTGTCTTGACACTTTCCAGATCACAGGCAGGGAATGGGCAGATCCATCCGAGCCCGATGGACTGTTGGCCGGCTTCGCATCAGCGGCAGAGCGCAATGCGGCACTTACAAAATCGCTTAATGAGCTTTCCACTACTATTCCTGGTGAGAATCGTCTCATACCTCTCTCTCTCTATGCCGAGGCAGTGTCTAGAGAGGAGCCTGACGGTTCTCCCTTCCTTCTGCATTTTTTCCTGGACCAGCCGACAAAATCTTCTACTTCCAAATTTCGGATGCTCAGAAGATGGATCCTCCCATTAATGAGAAACATCCAGCTTGGGATGGAGAGACACCAGCCCGCGGATTATGGAGTCACGACTATCGGCCTCTACCTTATCAGACTGATAAAGGTGCATATCTACCAGTTGAAGGTAAGCTTATGTATCATGATATAAACATCAGCAACGGCAATCAGTCTTGCTGACATATATATTTGGGCTTGACAGAATGTACCGCTGCTGTACTCAAGACTGGCTATCAAGGGCCATTCAGCTATGAAATTTTCTACGGTGAGGACATGTCGAAGGACGATCCAAAAGTGCCAGAGAGATGGACGCAAGAGAGCATGAAATGCCACAAGAGGCTTATGGAAGCTTGCGAGAAGCTTATTGAAGCGTAGCCAGGAACATGATGTAGCAGTAGAGATAGTCAAAAAGCCGCGGTGGCTGCAAGCGATTAAGCCTGCCGACGCGTAGAAAAGATGGATTAAATTTGTGTAGCATGCATTGCCAGATAAATAACAGACAACCTCTTTTCAATCCATCAAGGATCACTTCAGAGAGAGATTACAACGTACGGGTATATAATTTTCTACGAATCCTTCAACTGCCACTGAAAACGAAAATATCAAAGAAACAAAAAGGCTTTTCTAGAAACCGATATAACGACTCTTTGGTGTGGAAAAAGAAAAAACAAAGTGAAAAAGCAAGAAGGTCTCGAGAAAGTAGGGTGTGAAAAGCTGTGGAAATTTTAAAAAAGAAGGGAAAGGATGACAGAAGTGCGAAACTGCGAAGATTGGGGTTTGACTGATTTCTTGTTGCGAGAGGGCCTAGGGAATGATGCCGGTGTTGCAGGACTTTGCGAGAAGTATCGTAGTAGAGAGTCTAGAGGATGCGGTGGACCATGATCTGGGGCAGCACCCATACTGTCGCAAGACAGCGTAGGATTGAGTGATCTGGTGATTCAGAGAGTCCTTGAAGGCTACCACTGCGGTAGCCTTTTCTCGTTTTCTGTGATGGAAAATGTAGCGGTTCTTCTCAATGCTTGAAGCTTGAAGGGTGGATTTTGGCCGATTAGACTTCATTGGACTCGACCAACATTCTCGCATTCTTGATGATATCATCAATCTTCATACGTTTATGTTGCGAGCTAAGTTTCAACCCCAGTACGTCTCCAATAACATCACAAGCGATAAGAACTCTATCAATATCTTCTTTTGTATGAGCTGCAGAAACGCAGAATCTGACTCTTGAAGAGACTAGAGGTGTTGCTGGGTAGGCTACTACGACTGTTACAATGTTGAATTTTTCCAGCATTAGGCGAGAGAAGGAACCCATCTTGCCTGGACTGAACATGAGCAGAGGGACGATAGGAGAATCTCGATGACCGTAGACGATGAAGCCGAGCTGATAGCACACCAAAGACGTGGAAGGTGATTAGTGTCCGCTTCTTTTGAACTGAGATGGTTAAAAAAGAGACTGTTTCGGAAAGTTTCAGCTCACCTTTCTCAAACCCGTCGATAAGTAACGAGAATTAAAAGCCAATCTCCTCAATCTCTCCAGTCCTTCAGTGCCATCCAACATTTTCTTGGTCATATATTTACCTAAACCAGGGATAACCTCTAGCGCTTCTCTTCCCATGATACAAACGATAGCAGAGATGATTTGCATTAAAACGGCAGGAGAATGAGCTTCACCATATACTGAAGAATGATTGCTTCTTCTCATTTCATCAATCATCGATTTACTTCCTGCTATATAACCTCCTGCTGCTCCGAATGACTTCGTCAATGTTCCCATTAGAATATCGATTTGTTTAGGGTTGATGTTGAAGTAATCGCATACTCCTCTTCCTTTTGGTCCTAGAGCACCGACTGAATGTGCTTCATCGACGTAGAGGTAGAACTAAACTCGCCAATGTTCGAAGAGGAGGAAGCCAAGATGAATTGAATGAGACAGTATGATCAGCTCGTGTATCTCCCTTGGAATGTGATATGGATTGGGAGAGTAAACGATACTACTCACCTTGTACTTTCTCTTCAATTCCAAAATCTTGGGTAGATCAACCAGTGTACCCTCCATAGAATATAAGCCTTCAACAATCAACATGATTTTCTTCCAAGGTCTATGAGTTCTAGGTTGACCTTGCGAAATAGATTCCCTCAACAACTTCTCCAAATCCTTCATATCATTATGTTTATACTGTTTAACGACAGCACCCGATAATCTGACACCAAATCTAATACTAGCATGATTTAATTCATCACTTATAACCAAGCATCCTTTTTTAACTAAAACAGGTAACGTAGCTGAATTAGTAGCGAATCCTTGAGAGATCAATAAAGCATCTTCTACTCCTAAGAATTTAGAAATCAATCGTTCAGCTTGAATATGTAAATCTAATGTTCCAACATCTTCTCTATTTCCCAATGATGAAATTCCATATGTTTTAATAATTTCTTCAACTGCATCTGCACATCCTCCTTTTGATTGATTAAAACCTAAATAATTATAAGATGAAATATTTAATGCTTGTGTTGTTAAACCTGTGAAACGGAATGTCGCATAGTGATCTAATGAGACTCGGTCTAAACAGGTAATGGTGCGCCCTGCTACACCTGTAACAGGTCGAGCGAAGAGATCTTCAATTCGTGCTTTGAGGCGGCGTGTGTAGAACGAATCAAAGTCGCTATTCAAAGCAGCGTAGCCCTGTTTCACATGCAAGAAGAAGAAGAACAAAAAAGCATTGAAAGTGGTTTGAAAAAAAAAAGAAACAAGTCAGCTATGTCTTATTCCTCTTTCAATTCTTACAGGTCCGCGTATGAAGGAAAATTCCATGTAATATATGTCGGAAACGAGGAGAAGGATAGGGCGACCCACATTATAAGGCATCAAATGCTGATAACTCTTCCTATGCGTTCTCTTTCCAATAAAGTCTCTCAGATGACCAATGACAATAAGGAGGAGATAACTCATATAAGTAGTCAAATAAATAAAATGTGAAGGTTCTTCAATTTCTTCACCTCCAACACCTGTACTTTGCCTATATTGAGATTTATATTCCCATTTCTCCACTATTTCATTCCCAGTCTCTTCATCAATATACGTAGTAGTATAATTATTATGACCAAATTCAGAATGTCGAGTAGCACTAGGATCATCTTTTAAATGTTCAGGAACATAAAAAGGATCATCATCAAAATGTCTTGTAGGTATTATTTTGTTCGCATTCTTAGGTGGATATTTACTGAAATATTCAACTGCTTCAGATTGTGTGATGGGAATATGATAATCGTTTGAATAGATTATCTTATCTCGAGGTGAGTTTGGGTGTGTTAATGAAGCTAGGGATTCTGATAGACCTCTTTTACGTCCTAGTATGACTGTGCTGCCATTCGCATTACTACTACTTCCATTATGATGATGTTGTTGTGCATAATGTTGTTGTGAAGTGTTCTGACTTGATTGAGTATTGTTGCGCTTGCGTTTGAGTAGTGAAGAAGGACTAGGTAAGCTTGAAGCTAGTGAAGTAGCAGCAGATGAAATAGCCGACGAGGCAGATGTTGATGAAGAGGTCGAGGTCGATGAATAATTCGACGACGTCATAGATGAGACATCAGAGAATGAATACGAGGATGATATATCATCACCAGAAGAGGATGAAGTTGAAGTGGTTGAATTGTGTCTTTGAGCATTGCTATTGGAACGAGCGGCCAATGCAGCCAGGTAGGCTTTAGCAGCTTCAGGAGCGGCCATGCTGGGTGATACAGGAAAGACAGGAGAAGGACTGTTACTGCTCTTGGAAGCACCAGTAGAGTCGTTCACCACCTTATTCAAACTAGCAGAAGATGAACGCTTCCTGTTGATGAGGCTCGAGAGTAGCGAAGAGGGGGATGAAACTGATCTACTTGGGCTCGAGGGTGGTGGAATGCCAGTAGAACCAGTGGAAGGAGAACCAAGTGAGGACGGAGTAGTTGATCTACTAACACCACTACCAATGCTCAATCCACCACTGCTTGATGGTCTGTTATTGTTACTCGAAGATGTTGCGGGAGAATGAGATTGCTGCTGCTGATGAGAGGACGAGGAGCGGGATCGATTGAAGAGCGGCATTGAATGGATGAATGTATGCTTAGTTGATGGCTTGAGGTTATGTTTAATGACACTACAGGCTACAATGCCATGCAGTATTGCTTATCTCCTCCCCGTTCTCTTCTCTCTCCTCTATCCTTATAAAATGGGTTGAATCGAAAGAGAGAGAGAGGGCGAAAAACAACGGCGGCGAGGTGTGGTGAATGGGAGGGAGGCAAGGCACTCAGCAGAGAGATGCGCGTCGGAGTATGATATACAGCGAACAAGTATGAGTGCGATGGCAAGATGGATGGTAGTACTGTGGATGCCAACACTGTGTCACTTCTCTACTCGACTATCCATCCCCGTGTTCCTATGTGCGACCGTATTTCCATGCTGACTATCCACCGCACTGTCAAAAATTAGAGGCGAGCGAGAGAGATGCGCGTCCGATGCTGGCCACAACACAGACTGGCCATAATAGGAAATACACTCAGTTGGTCGACTATCTGGTGATAGCGGCATATCCAGCCTATGGTACACTCCACATGCTAGGCCTGTCGTCATTGTGGGGTGTCAACTCATCGCAGCAGTGGCCTGTTCTGTAAGGTGATTTATCCTGGCAATTGTTCAAGGGTAGATCCAAACCCGCTTACGTAAACACGCGCATATTAGCAATTCGCAAATGAGCTATTCTTATACCTCCAGTAGTTACTGTGTGGTTTAATACATATTCGCGTAATTACTTTCTTAAGCAGCTAGTCATTCACTACATGTATTGATTCTCTGTTTCTCTAAAACACTTCTCTCAACTGCTTGCATTATTCCATGGTTAATCGTGTGTTTAATCTGTTATATGGCAAAATAAATCCCAAGTTTCAGCTTGAGGGCTTACAAATGACGTTATAGGCTATGAGGGGGAATACTTACATTTGAGGATCTAGTTAAGAGCGAAGCGATAGCAGAAGTAAATAAAGTCAGTATACGGAGTCCAATCGTCAACACTAAGTCTTTGGGGACCTCTTGTCCTCTCCTTACAATGTATAAAGCGTGGATCTGTTATTCAAAAAAATAGAAGAATCAGTATTCAATGCCGAGTATAGATATTTGGAATAGGGTGGGTTCCAAAGAGACTCACGATACCAGGGATATAACCCAAGACGGTAAGTAGGATATTGATGACGACTGCACACATATACTCTAGTCAGTTGCTTTTAACTCATTGCGTAGGTCCGAGTGAATGGTATTGCCCACAGTCGGCACCGCAGCCTCGCTCGAGGAAGACACCAAGAGGTGGGCTGGAGTGAGAGAACGCAAATGGAGAGTCAGCAAGTGTCTGTTAAGGATGGCGGTATCGGTGTAGTGAAATACGTACAGAATGACAGCCTATATATACATATATGTACATGCACAAAGCAACAATGTCAGTATCATCGTTTCAACCTCCGAAGCTACCGTATCATAGATGGCAGCGTTTCAAGCCAAGCTTCCAAAGCAATGACGAGCGAGCGAGCGAGGCAGGCAGGCAGGCAGGCGGGCACCGCCAATGCACATGGAGCGTGAGAGAGAGAGAGGGAGAGTAGTGATGGAGCACGACGCACAAAGATAATCTTGCAGATATCAGATCCTGTGAATGCCATCGTTGATTGTAATATGTGGTTTATAGGGTTTAAAGTTGAGCTGTTTCAAAGGTTACCAAGGATGAGAATGGCAGGTAGAGGGTAAGAATACAGTAGTAATGAAAGACCGTCAGCACAGCTTGTCCATGATACGCTTGATAGTGTTGCGAGATACACGTACAGTTGTATGATCTGCCTGAGTAGGTTGGTTGGGTAAGAAAGAGAGAAAGCGAGAACGTTTTGCGAGCTGAAATGGCTGTGCCTTGCCTTGTCGTGGCAGCTGGACTGGACTCAAAACTCGATCATGACGTTTATACACCGCATTTCCGCAACGGTAATTTCCAAAGGCAAAAGGTAACGGTAAGGCAAAAGTGGTTACCGTAGTGTATGTAGGTAGAGAAATTGACGTTTATCTCCATGCTTTACCCTACCAACATTTCGACTTTACTTACCTAGTAGTCGCTTGGACTCCTCTACTTTTATACATATGTGCATCTGCATGTTAAATTGCACTGCGACCACGAAGAAACGACTAATGCCTAGCTAGCGAGAAGAACACGACTTTTTTTGACGACGTGGAATAAATTAATAAGCCGCTGTATCATACATACAGACCAACGAGAGCTGCAATAGGGATAAGGTAATGATAGCTCGTGTTCTTTTCCCAAAAAAATAAAGGCGACCCTATGAATACGCGACTTATGTGGGCGGACGCACTGCCATCCTTCTCTCAAGTATAGTAGTAGTGGGATTCGGAACGAGATAAGCGGACGTACCATATTCATTAATGTCATAATGCAGCCTTGCTGAACTGTATTTAAGGGGAGTTGTACTGTAGATCTGTTTGAATTTGGGTTTCGTGATGGGGTTATACCGATAGTTCAGACACTGACTGGTATGCATGCATTGCATTGCATTGCAAGATAATCGTTGTTATGATTGCGGAAAAGAAGGGCATTCTCCACTGTGTAAGGATGGAGCCCTTGTTATTCTTCATTAACGTCCGTTCGGGCGGGTCGGAGAGATGATATGATAAGATTTGAATACGTCCAGTCGGTAATCATGTGCGTTAAGAATCTAGATTAAAAGCCTAAGTAAGTCTGGAGAACAAGAAGTGTTTCCCTTGGAGTGAGACCAAGAGGTCAGCCTGGGAAAGACTAGAGTCTGTCTATGAAAGACAGCGTTGATCAGTTAAAAAGGGAGATTGCCATGGCAAGGAGAGAGAGAGAGAGGGTCTATAAGACAGCGTTGGCCAGTTCGAACAAACGACGGTGCCACGGGCCACTTCATATACAGTGGAAGACAGCAATTTATGTGTTTTTTTCTTGCAAATTACCACCAATGACTCATTTCATCCTTCTGCCTCTTCTTTTATGCTACAAATCCCGAACAGACACGTATCAAACAGGATACTTTGCTTTGTTCACATCTTGAGCTTCCTCTCCATATCACGGTGGATATCCATCGGTAATTGAGTTTGATCTGTATCAGATTATGGGATGGAAGACCGTTCCCTTTTCTTGTCAGCTTCGACAGTCCTTGGAATCTGTGTGTAATAAATAGTAAAGATGGGACGCACCTGGTAGGAATAGATCCTTTGTCTCTAGGTATTCATCTGTTCCTTTTAGGATATCAAGGTGTAGATTGGATACAGGACCTCTGACTGGCATGTGAGAGGACTGTTGACAAATCAAGCAAGTAAGAGAGAATCATTAGTATTAGATGTCTAATCCCAGTGTAGTCGACCTTAACATTATGAGCCAGCATTGAGATATAAGCTCACCTGTCCTACGAGACTACGCTCCATCAATTGACGGACTGGCATGTGAACGCCGTACAACTGTCTTTGCATTGTGAATTTGAGATTGTCTTGAGTTTCAGCCCACTGCAAATCATACCACATCAGAGTCAGTCAGTCCGTTCCGCTTGCTCCGTCTCTATGTCGCGTCTCCCTGGAAAGGTCCAGCAAGCTGACGCAAGCTGGTCGCAACTGAGGAACGAAAGCTTGCTTACATTCGTCAAGCGATGCTCTAGAGGATGTTGAGGAGCAACTTCAGCAGCTACATTCCTAGGACCAAACGATAGAGTATCGTGTAGACCCTGTGCGTTCAGTGTATCCTTAGAAGCTGCATGTGAGACTTGGATGCTTGAACTCGTCGATGGAGACGGTGCGAGGGCAAGTGAGGGTTGCTGGGAACATAATGAGTCACAAGTAAGCTAGTGAGCGCATCAAGGACATTGCTGAATCCAACTTACCATGGTTAATGGTTGTCCTTATGTTATGGTGTGGTACTATTCGAACCAGGTCTGCAATACGTGCCCTCAAGCCCAGCAAGCACGGCCAATTTCTCGATCACCCCAACTCCTCCTCTGCCGCCGTGAAGCTCCGCCGGTATTCGCGAAAAAGTGTACAGCTTGACTTGCAATCATTTTGAACACTCCTCTACTTCACTTGCAGTTGGAGTTGCAGTTTGACCTATCCCTGAAGAGCTAAGCGTCCTATCTTCCTGCTCTACGCTGGTCTAGAGGAAGCAAATACCCGCCAAAATGGCCATCAATGTCAAGGATGACTCAAGTACAAGCAGTCTATCCGCCAAACTAGCAAGATGGAAGACACGTCTATCAGATCTACCTTCATTGGTACTACCCACAGACTATCCACGCTCAACTGAATCTTCCAAGCTCGTTGAAGCTACTCATTCCACGACATTAAGTGATCGTCTATCACTCGGACTTGCTCGTCTGGCATTATACGACGATGGTTCATCTGAAGATGTACCAGAAGAACAAGATTCAGATATTGATAGTCCTCTATCTAATGGCAACACAAATGCCCCTGCTACTCCTTTCCATATCGTCCTTTCGGCATTTGTAGTACTTCTACATCGATACACGGGTGATTCAGATCTACTCATTGCAACTTCATCCGTCAAGAGTCCAGCTGGCGATCCCTTATTATTGCGTATAAAAGTAGACCCAAACGATTCATTCTGGGAACTAGTTAGGCGCATACAGTTCCTAGAGTTGGAAGCTGAGAATGATACTGTTCCTTATGAAGAACTCGTCAAAACACTAGGAAGAGAAGAAGGTACAGGACCGCTGTTCAGAGTTCGTTTCTTTGATGAATCAGATAGAGATCGTGCAGAGAAGAGATTTATGGAACAGACTTCTTCCACTTCCGATATGACAGTCTACATCTCTACCTCTTCTTCATCTTCTTCATCTGCTACCCCATCAAATGGCGAAGAACCTCCTACTTCAGCTGGACTACTTGCAAGCTCACGTTCTAGTATTGTACCCACCTTATCTCTACGTCTGCACTATAACTCCCTCCTTTTCTCTCACGCCAGAATCCAACATTTATCAGACCAACTCTCGCTAGTCCTCTCAAGCGTAGTGAATAAACCTCTATCTCCAATCGGTTCAATCAATCTAGTCACTCAGGCACAAAAGAAAATCTTACCAGATCCAAGAGCCGATCTAGAATGGTGTGGTTTCAGAGGTGCAATCACAGATATCTTCTCTGCGAATGCGAATAAACATCCAGATCGTACTTGTATTGTTGAGAATATAGATCAAGCAACTACGAGAAGTTTCACCTACAAACAGATTGACGAGGCGAGTAATGTACTGGCTCATGCTTTGTTGGAAAAAGGAATCGAAAGAGAAGATGTAGTCACTGTTTATTCCACTAGAAATGTGGATTTAGTCGTCGCTGTCATGGGTATTCTCAAAGCTGGAGCTACATTCAGCGTCATCGGTAGGTCTCCCCTTTCCCTTATCATTCTGCATGGAACCGACTGTTTCCCCGAGAGTGCCTGCCTTCTTCGATGCTGAGCTTTTTTCATCATTTTTAGACCCCGCTTACCCACCCGCAAGACAGCAAATCTACCTCCGAGTAGCCAAACCTCGTGCACTAGTCATCTTAGCAAGAGCAGGATCACTCCTCCCACCAGTCCGACAATTCGTAACGGAAGAACTCTCCATCAAAGCTGAAATTCCAGCATTACAAATGCTCGACAATGGCGAGCTCGTCGGATCTTCAAAGACAAGTAGCGATGATGACATTTTCGCTCCTTATTTATCTAAGCGATCTACTCCTACTGGTGTCGTATTGGGACCAGATAGCGTCGGTACACTGTCGTTCACAAGTGGTTCGACTGGTATTCCTAAAGGTGTCAGAGGTCGTCATTTCTCCTTGACTCATTTCTTCCCTTGGATGGCACAACATTTCGGCATGACTTCAGAAGAGAAATTCACAATGTTGAGTGGAATAGCTCATGATCCTATCCAGCGTGATATTTTCACTCCACTCTTCCTCGGTGCTCAACTACATATCCCGACTGCAGATGATATAGCTACTCCAGGACGATTGGCTGAATGGATGGCAGACTCTCAAGTCACAGTAACGCATTTGACTCCTGCTATGGGTCAATTACTCTCAGCAAACGCAACTCGTCAAATTCCAACCTTGAAGAATGCTTTCTTTGTCGGTGATATCTTAACCAAGAGAGATTGTGCAAGATTACAAGTTTTAGCTTCAAACGTTCGAATTATAAACATGTTCGGAACAACAGAAACTCAACGTGCAGTTTCATATTTCCGAATTCCATCAATAAATGAAGATCCAACTTTCTTGAAGACCAGAAAGGATATAATGCCAGCTGGTCAAGGTATGATTAATGTTCAGCTTATTGTCGTTAATCGAAATGATAGAAATGCAGTCTGTGGAGTTGGTGAGATGGGAGAAATTTATGTTCGTTCAGGTGGTTTGGCGGAAGGTTATTTACAACTACCAGAAGCTACTGCTGAGAAATTCCTCACTAATTGGTTCACGTCCGATATCAAGTTTGAAGATTCTATTACTGCAAGAGGAGGACCGGAAAGCAAGTATTGGCTTGGGGTCAGAGATAGAATGTACAGGACTGGCGATTTGGGTAGATATGGCCCCGATGGAGTCGTAGAATGCACAGGTCGAGCAGATGATCAGATCAAGATCAGAGGATTCAGAATTGAACTGGGAGAAATTGATACTCATCTTTCTAGACATCCTCTTGTCAGAGAGAACGTCACACTTGTCAGAAGAGATAAAGATGAAGAGAAAGTTCTTGTTAGTTACTTCGTACCTCTCTCCGGCGATGCTTTGGAAGGCATGGTCAGTTCAGATGATCAGAGTACAGATGCCAAAGGTGGAAATGATGAAGAAGTCATCAAGGGCTTGAAGAGATATAGACGACTCATCAAAGATATTAGGGAATATTTGAAGACCAAGCTGCCTAGCTATTCCATCCCTACACGTAAGTCTGCCTACATCAAATTCCGAAGTGAAGAGAGCTTGGACTAATACTCGTATGTGACAGTATTCGTACCTCTCAAGCGGATGCCTCTCAATCCAAACGGAAAGATCGACAAGCCAGCGCTTCCTTTCCCGGATACGGCACTTGCCGCCGCAGCTGCCGTACCATCGAAGCCAGGCAAGGCAGTACAACTTACGCCTACCGAGCAGAAGATCCACGACATCTGGGCGCGCTTACTTCCCTCTGCACCACCTTCCATTCCCACGGACGAGTCTTTCTTCGATCTAGGAGGACATTCAATCCTTGCTACCAGACTCATCTTCGAGATCCGGAAAGTACTAGTCACCAATGCGCCCCTTGGTCTGGTGTTCTCGCACCCCACCATCGCAGGCTTAGCTAGAGCGATTGATGAGCTTGGCGGAAGCGACTTTGGCCTTGCTAATGGAACACAAAGCAAGACAAATGGATCAGCTTCCCAAGATGGTAAATTGGCACCTCCAGGATCTAAGCCTTCAGCGAATGGTATACCTACATCAAGCAACGATGCAGCAAACGACTACGCCGCCGACGAGAAGAAGCTGATAGCTGAATTACCGACAACTTTCCAAGCTCCTGCAGAAGTACCTGCGCAAAGCACCGTCTTCCTGACCGGAGCTACGGGCTTCTTAGGTGCTTTCATCCTCGCCGATCTGCTATCGCGCACGGAGAAAGTCAAGAAAGTTATCTGCCACGTACGTGCTAAGGATCGCGAGAGTGCTCTTGCGCGGCTGAAGGATGGCTGCGATGGTCGAGGAGTATGGAGCGATGAATGGATCTCTGCTGGGAGAATCGAAGTGATCGTTGGAGACTTGGAGAGTCCCAAGCTTGGAATGTCAGACGCAGACTGGGATAAAGTAGCCCAGGAGGCAGATGCTATCATGCACAATGGTGCAGTCGTGCACTGGGTGTATCCATACTCCAAGCTGCGAGCTGCGAATGTCACCGCCACTTTGGACGTGATCACACTTTCACAAGCTGGAAAGCCCAAGCCTATCACATTTATCTCCACCACTGCCGTATTCGAAGTACCCAATTATTACCTCAACTTGTCAGATGCCATGATCGCAAAAGGAGGACTGGGCGTGCCCGAGTCTGACCCATTGGATGGATCGCTCTCAGGCATGGCAACAGGTTACGGACAGTCTAAATGGGTAGCCGAGCGGATCCTAATGGAATGCTCGCGAAGAGGCCTTCGCACCAGTATCGTACGCCCTTCGTACGTGCTCGGAGACTCCAAGTCTGCCGTTACGAATACGGATGATTTCGTATGGCGTCTGGTGAAGGGATGTATTCAGCTCGGACTCATCCCTGATATCTACAATACTATCAATCTAAGTCCGGTAGATCACGTTGCTCGTATAGCATCAGCATCTCTCTTCCGTCCTACACCTGAACAACTCAAGGTGTTCCAAGTGACAGCAAGGCCAAATGTCCGCTTCAACGATTTCCTATCTTCGATTCCTAAATACGGTTATAAGGTAGAAAGAGTCGAATATCTAGTGTGGCGAACCAAGCTAGAACAATACGTAATGGAAGTAGGAGACAATGCTCTCTTCCCACTACTACACTACGTTCTAGATGATCTACCTACAAGCACTAAGTCACCAGAATTAGACGACTCGAATACAACGCAGTTATTGAAGGATGCTGGTGAAAAGGATAGAATGCCAGTCGATGACGCACTCATGGGCAAATATTTGGCTTGGCTCGTCAAAGCGGATTTCTTACCCAAGCCTACGGAGAAGGGTGCTCAACTTTTGCCGGAGTTGGAAAATACAAAAGCTGTCAGAGCTATTGGCAGAACGATGGGTCATTAGGTAGGGTCAATCGCTACTGTCTAATGATAGTCTCCTCGGACGACAAAGGAAAAGTGCAAGAGAGTTCTGAGCAACCACATGTAGATTAGATGAGTAATATTGCGGTACATTTCTAGACTTGAACAAGCAAGCATATCTTATATCAAGCAATACGGTCTGTATACAGACATCCGGCCGTCACGGTGCTGGATTATACCGACGCACTTTGCGACGGCTGCGAGTTTGACATTGATGAAACATGTTCTAGAGCCATCTTCGTGGCTCTTTCCTTCTTGCGTCTTTGACGTAGTTCTCTCTCGAATTTCAAGAACCTGCGGAAGTCAAAGCAAACAGACAAGGCAAAAGGAGAGTCAGCTTCCAGTTACCTTTTGCCCGCAGGACAAGAAGCTGTCATATATAGAGCAGAGGGGAAGAGCAACGTCAACTCACGTTCTCAAAGATATGTCCAAATTCTGAATTTCATCCGTGACGACTTGCGAAGCAATATCAAATGCCGATATTCCATCACTATCATCTGATAAGTTCTGCATTCCATCACCACGTTCCACAGCACTCTTAGCATCACTCTTCTTTTCAGCACTACTTCTATTCCTAGCAGCATCTGCGAATCTCTTCAATTCGACAGGCCATTCTTCTTCTGAAACCTTTTTCTGTCGTAATGCTTTTATTGCTTTGTCCATTGCTTCGAAATGTAATTGAAGGTCTTCAGTGTAGATATCATATACGCATCGTGGACAACCGGACATGCAACAATCTGTACTTTCGGGCGGTAAAGGACGGATTGGAATAGGGACGCCATGCAGTGTTTGTGCAGTTTGAATCTGTTACAGGATAATAGGAGGAACAACATATATCGTCAGATAAGTGACCGTATACCGAAAGAAACTTCGGACTGTCATACGGAGTCCTCGTTACTCACATTCAGACTACTCGAATCCTGTCCCCGCATGTATCGTCTCCCACTTGTCGAGACATTCTTAGCTGCTTCGCCAGCTGACGAGGATGACGAGGATGCATTTTCTTGCGAGGTAGCTGTCTCTCCTTGCCCTTTCTCTTGTTCTTTCGACGAAGTAGTTGTGGTCACTACCTCTTCCGGCTTCACACTCGGATCGAGTTCCGTGACTTCATTCAATCGCTGTTCTTTCAGTTGTCGCAGTATAGCCTGTCTTTCAGCAGGAGTAGGTCGTCTAGTAGTACTACTAGAAGGCGTAGTCTTCAATGTGGTCGACGATGATGGCTTCTTTGTCCATTGCTTGTTCTGTGGATCCCACTCCAATCGAGAGCTTGACGTTGACGTTGACGAAGACGGCGCCGGTGATTCACCTTTCAGCAGTCTCCTACTGCTGCTGCTGAGTAGCCGTCTAGAGGTAGCAAGACTGCCACTGCTGCGCATGCATGTGCATGTACATACTGCATACATGGGGGAATAGCTGAGCGTGGGAAAGAAGCAAGAGAGCACAATGGACCGACCACACTGCAGGCCATGGAAGTGCGCCACAAGAGTCCAAGCTTGCAAGCTGATGCCGATGGGAAAGTTAAAGCTTATCTTGACAGACATAGGGTGAAGAGTAGCTCAAAGGTTTGATCTATACCTTAGTAGTACCCAGCTTTGACAGATGCGCAAAATGGGGTCCATCTATCGGTTGCCCTTCACACCATGCCACAGCTTGTCAGTCTGAATGATAGGGAAATAACCTGCCAGAGGGCTGGCAATGTCACTCCCAACCCAGTGATACAACTTCGGCAACGATGTTTGCACATGGGTGGGTGCATTGCTTGTCTCGTCGGTAGCATGCCCATTATCCTGCTTCGGGTTGATCGGTATCGCGATTTCGCTGCGAAAGGACGACTACGGCGCAAGTAGAGTAGAAGCAGCTCCTTACTAAGTACGACTACTCCACCATTCGAGCGAGATAAAGACTGAGCAGCAACAAGCATTACTGGCAGCTTAGACACTGAGCTCTTCCCTGCCTCACCTCTCCATCAAACCCAACTTTGACTTCCTCGGGCATCGACACGATCTCGTCAGCAACCAAGTAAGCCCGAGGTCGAGCTGTCACGCATCGGAGTATCTCAAGAAGGACATACCGACTATCGACACAAGAGACTAGGACTGCAACTGCCATAGTGCTTGGTATTACGGCCCCGGG
The DNA here is from genome assembly GCA_019775285.1 of Cystobasidium slooffiae. Classification (NCBI taxonomy): domain Eukaryota; kingdom Fungi; phylum Basidiomycota; class Cystobasidiomycetes; order Cystobasidiales; family Cystobasidiaceae; genus Cystobasidium; species Cystobasidium slooffiae. Next base: position 478,890 of record JACWFZ010000026.1, on the reverse strand, counting down.
GCGATCCATTACTCTATCTGCTTCCCTTGTAGAGGTTCTGGGTAGCCCAGTCTTGCTGGTCTGGCAAGCTTCACAATAGGAAAAAGAATCAGATCTTCGCGATATACACACACATCTAGCTATACGCCAGACGCCCTCTTTGGCGTAGATATCTGCCTTAAATACCTCTTTAGATCATGGCTCCAGACCGCACAGCTGGAACATTTACACATTCACTTCTCACCTCTGAGCCGTACCATCTAGATGCCGTTCATCCAGCTGCTTCCACGTCAACTTCGACCTCAACAGGAACAAGCAAGAAACCCATCAATACATTATCACGCAATCAAGCTTGTAGAACTTGTCGTTCCAGGAAGGTCAGTACCCTTAGCGTTGCTCTTTTGCACAGTAAAAGCATGCTGATCAAGCAATTCACTTTGCACGTGCTCTTGTCGACGACGGTACCCAAATACAGGTCAAGTGCGACGCTGTGAAACCAGCTTGTGCAGCATGTCTGAAATCAGCAAGTGCACAAGGACGTCCATTGGAAGAAGTAAACTGCGAATACGATGATGAAAACACTGTCACGAAAAAAGCATCAAGGAAATCAACCGGTCCTTCCACTAACAGCAATAACAACCACAACACCGTGACAACAAAGACGTCTTCTTCGTCTTCATCGTCGTATAATGGAATAACACCTGGTCCGGATGGCCTTATCCGTATGTCAGATAATGGAATGGCATCCATTGAGAAACAGCTCAAATCACAAGCGAGTTCAAAGAGGCCTTCGCCTTATAATGGGGCATCTAGTAAGTCACGACATTGAACAACCTGTATCGCTTGCTAATGCTTTCTACAGGTGATTATGCTGCTGGTCTTCAGAATGGTGGTGAAATGCCCAACAGTTTGAACTCGGATATACAAGCTGGCGGATTCCCCTTCTCAGGAATGGACTGGGTAGGAGCATCAAGCTCATTAGCGAACTATCCAGCCTATTCAATGCAGCCTCACAACAACAACAACACTCAAGCTCAAGCTGGACCATCGAATAGACCTTCGTTCGGTAATTCCGCCGATACGCTATATGGTGCGTGACAGCGCTGCATATACACATGCCATGCTGTATACCAAACCAGCGCGCTGACTACAATATGTCTTTGTACCTCTTTCTCTTTCCATCCTCTGTCCTTGTAACAGGTCTCCCTGCACCCAGACAGTTCGAAATGAACAAGCCGGAATATGGTAATCCTGGCCCGACCCCGCATACTCAGTCACCAAGCTATCCAGGCGATAGCAATCTTACAAGCGCACCGCAGTCCAATACGGCTTCAGCTCCTTTCAATAACCTGTCATACTCCAACACCTATGGCTCGCTGAACAATACCATTTCCAATGCAAATGGCTCTACCAGCCTACCGACCCCTCTACCTCAACAGCAACAATCCTCATCCTCGACATCACAGCTACAAACACAATCATCTCTGCCCAGCAATAACATGTTCCCCGACAATGCATTCTTCAATCTCTTCTGGCCAAATTGGCCAGCTTCCTTACCATCGCCTAAGCTAGTCTACAGCCTGTGTGACATTTTCTTCTCCAAGAAATGGTTGTGTGAAGGGATTGTGAATAAGGAAAGATTTTTCAAAGGATTGGCTTGTCCTCCTCATCATGCTGCTTTTCCGCATGTTTCACTGTTGCATGCTATGTGTGCTGTGGCTACTAAGTTTGTAGCTCCTGAAGGTGAGCTATCACCTCCCTTATTCCTTCCATAATATCTTCAATGTACTGTTGCTGATTCTTTCCTGGTCAACTTCTGCTTTGTGTCATCTTAGCGTACGGTCTTGATAAGGAAACATACTGGAAGTCGGATGCAAGCCCGACAGACTATCATGCAGCTGTAAGCTTCGCCTGCTTTCGGGGCATTCCATCGCACTCGCTCACTCAGTGCTGACTACTCATTGCACAGGCTGCTAAAATTCACATAGATGCCGCCATCATCAAAGGTGAAAAGCTGCTCTGCGTAGCACAAGCCATCATTCTTGTCTGCTTCTACTCTTACACCTCCGCTCGATTCGTGGAAGTGTGGCTATATTGCGGTCTAGCAACTCGGATTGCTTCCCCTCTTGGTTTGAACCATATTGAATCGTTGATTGACGAAGCGCAAGTATTCGGACCTCTGCCCGGTGGATCTAAGTATACGAAAGGACCTGCTCCTGCCGCGTGCGTTCCTACCTCTGAAGAAGATAAGCAGGAACAGTAAGCAGGTTTTGCGTCAAGCAGGTAGCTGCATTCGAGTTGGCTGATCATGGGTCAATGTGTCAACAGAGCGCATACCTTCTGGCTTGCTTTCACTTGTGACCGTCTAGCCGCAGCATGTACAGGATGGGCATCATCAATGCCAGAAGACGAAGTTTCGACGCTACTGCCAAAACCGACCATCATACCAGGTCCAATTCAGCCTATCACCGCGGAAGAACTGGAACAGCTTTCACTATCATCACCTACCTTCTTCACCTCCAATGCTCTCCCACTCGTCAATGCAGTCAATCTGCAATATAAGAGCGTCGTCCTTCTGGGAAGGGTATGCTCTTTCTTGAGATCGGCACCGTGGCCGTTGGGCGCGGATATCATCAAAGGAGCACGGAGCTTTCGCGCTGGTCAAAAGCAGACTATAGCAGATATACCAAACTCGTAGGTTGCAATCTGGTATTTCTCCAACGAGACACTCGTTACTGTAATGCTGACCGCATGTCTCGTGCAGGCCGGAATTCAAAAAGCTGGATGCACTGATCGTAGCTTTTCGACTGAGTTTCCCGAAAGAGTACAAGAACGTGCTGAAGCGAGACGAGACTGGAGCAGTTGAGGTTGCATTGGTATCAGCGCACGTCATCCCGCATGCAGCTACTATACTACTGCATGAAGCATTTTGCGAGCAAGAGGCGGATGTATCTATGCAGAGATGCTTGACTTCCGCCAGGGCTATTCTCAGCATCATTTACCTATTGTGGGAGGTCAGCTATGATGTATCTATGCTTCAACCGTAAGTGCATAATTTCTTGTATGAACACTGCGCGAATACATAGCTGATAGGTCAAACTAGGTTTGTGACGTTCTGCTGGGCCGTTGCGGGAAGGACGCTCGTTCGAGAGCTTGCTTTTAAGAAGGAGGCTCAGGATGAGCTTGGAGAGGCTACCTTGAAGCAAGAGGTATGGCATCACATCCTGTCTTCTAGCATGGATTGCCTCGCTGACTGCCTCTTCCCCTCACAGATCAGCGTGATCCTGTCAGCCATGCGCATGTTCAGTCAACGTGAGTCTGAAGCCGTTTTTGTCAGGTGTCAGGCGTAGGAAGACAGGGCACTGACCATATTCTCTGATTCACAGGCAATGCGCTCGGTGTCGTCGTCACCAAGGCACTGCAAAGTCTTCTGGAGAATCCACTCGAATGCCATCCTCGCCACAATGGCGGCCGATCCATGGCGGACGGGTGTGGTATGTCTCCAGGAACTGGTCATCTAGCAAGCATGAACGCAGCAAGTATATCATCGAGCAATCCTTCATCCGTACCGGGCACTGCGAGCGCGTCGATATCCGATATGTCCCTAGCCGACAGCAAATTTGCCACCGACTCACCCGGGCAACTGTTCAACAACCTGCTTTGGGAACTGGAACAACCAGGAATGCAAATCAGCGAGAACGAGAACTTCAAGAAGATGGAATTAGATCTAAGAAGTCTGATAGGGCCCAGTTATGATCAACTTCTCAATTTATCGACATCTGAAGTATCCCATCTCACAAGCTCTGCCTGAGGTTCACGAGTTTGTGAGGTTCACGGGTTTGTGGCATCAAGCAGGTGCCCAGGAGCAAGTGACGGCTGTACTTGTTAAGATCGACATTACATATATTCTTGTAGCTATATAGGCTCAATTTTGGCACGTCTAGAGCTGGAAAGGGCGTGCCGCTGTCGGAAAGTGTATTAGTGCTGTTCGTATATTTTGGATCTACGTATTAGTCACGTCGTGCTGAAATCAAGGATATTCACACAACCCTGCTCTCAGGTCATTCTTAAGGCTGAATCAGCCTGGATCGCTTGCGGTTAACAGCCACCCGCATCCTTTCCACTTGTGTGCAGCGCTTCTGTGCCTTCATGGCGGTGAGCCCTCTTCAGATCTGTGGAGCAGTAGTCTTTGAGTTTGAACAGCGCTGAACGCTTTGCTGCTCTTGTCCCTCTCATGCATTCGTACAAATCGTTTCGGCTTCTTCCTCACACTCTTTTCTTGTTATTGCGGTAGTCCTGGCGACTCTTTTTGCGTGGAACATCAGCCCGCCTAAGAAAGCAACACGTACGCGCGACTTAGCAAAGCCTTCATAGAGGTAAGCTGTCAATAGGACTATCTTGATGGACTGCTAAAGAAGCAGGTTGCTTGCTTTCTTGGACAGTTCTAGATTGTAACGATTCGGTCTCGAACTCTTGAATTCCCACCAGGCTTGATTTACATCTACCGGCCGACGTCCACATTTCCCGCTTTTGCAAGCGGAATGCTGTTCAGGCGCTTTTTGGCACACGGTTCCACTGTATTTCTTGCGATATCTGTCATTCACATAGGTCAGTGCAGTCTGCACATTGCCCGGTCGTTTCAGTGCTAAATTGTGTTCTCCTGGATCTCGTCACAGGCCACGTGAACGCTTTTTTCCGACTTTTCCTGGACTTTCTGGTCATTGAGCCAGCAGACCCAATGTAGGTTAGCAGCTAAGCCGACAAGAATTCGCTGATCTGAGACTGCTATGCGATCCCAAAACAATAAAGTGTTGCATTCGGCGACGAGCCTGCCGCACATGTGAGTCGCCTCGTTAGACAGCAAGACAGCGGACTGATGGCGTCTTTCGTGTTCAGGTACACGTAGGTGTCAGTGCGAAGGGAGGATTGAAACATGCAGATTACTGATGGAAAGTTCAGATCGTTGCTGGCTCTAGTGGCTTTAGCGGAAAAGCCAATTTCAAGAGGTTGCGAAAAGGCGAATGCACAACCTGTAAGGGGCGCAGATCAAGTATCAGCCTAATAATCTGACACTCCCGCTTCCAGCCCCGACACCGTCAGACAAATCCGCTTACTGTGAGCTCTGCGTCGCGTGCGCATATTCATATGTCTTAAGATTGCTGATCATGTCTGTCCGTTGCGTCCGGTTCCTCAGGGACCCCCATGCTGTGTGTATGAAACCGGCATCAACGTGCGAATAACTGCTGATTTGCATTGGTGTTAGCTATTTTCATCACAAAATGAAAGGTTTCAAGACTGTACCAATCGCGGATATTACCGTCTACTACAAGGTGAGACTCAGTCACACGTTGCGGTCAGTTTACTTACTGCATGTCCGTTTCATGCCCAGTATGAAACGAACCAAGTATTCTACCCATTCAAGAGGGGCTTTCAAATGCGGGCAGGAAACGCTAAGGCAACAAGCCCTGATCCACTGGGCGCAATCAACTGGAAGTGCTTGAATCCAGGATCCATTGAGAACACACCGGGAATGCCCAAGAAGCCGTGTTTGAATGGCTTGAGGGCAGAGATCTCCTTTCCCAAGTATGATTTCTGGGACCTAGAAGCATTGATTAGTGTACTGACTTTGTTCTGTCTACAGTTGCTGGAATGGACATGTGACCAAAAATGGGGATGAAAGTCACATGGCGTACGCGACGGACTTCCTGGCTGGCCAGGACAATGGAGTGCAGGGCACATGCCCCAAGTCACACCCTTATAAGGTACCTCGCTTGTTCTATGAGGTGATGGTGAGTACAGCGATGTCGCAGGCTGCGCAACTACGTGACATGCCTATACTAATGGCAAGTGCAGTTCAAGATTTCAGAAGAGGAGATGCCCCGAGCAGAGGCCATGAATCCGCAGCAGCCCTTTGTATTATCGACTGGCGATACCACCGGAGTGAGTGGCTCTATGTTGAAAGAGGCCCCTGGAATCAATATGGCTGACGCGATATCCGGCCATACAGTATGCTCTACACGCGTAGGAGGCGGTTGCTCTCTTTTTGCCTGGTCTGGCTGATTTGTGCTCTATTGAACAGCGACTTCATGAACGGATGGATTCCTCGCTTCCTAAGTCGCGTTCTTAAACAGTGCGACGGCGCGGATGGTGCCAATGCAGCTTCCGGCGAACCGAAAACGTGCTTTGTGGACGTAAGGCCTGAGGGAGCCAACAATTGCAGGAAGGAAGGTGACTCTCCTGATGTAATCGGTCATCCGAAGGTAAGGTGTACAATCAGACACCGAGTGTGCTGCCGCTGATACTGTTGGAACGCCTCTTGAAGGTGGCCGGTGTCTGGCTGGACAAGTTGCCTGGCAAGAATCCCGTAACGCCTTGAATAGCTGTAGGCCACTAGGACAACACCTTATGTACCATGACTTGGAGCTTGTAGCTGGTTCGTCGCTGAAAGCCAAAAGTGCCACAGCTTTTGCTTGCGCTGGCGAATGCGCCCAGAATCAGAGGTGTGCTCGGCGCCGACATTGAGACACGGGGTGTGTCGACTCGTGGTGTGATGCTCAGTTGCCAGCTTGCCTAATATAAAGTTCGCTGCCTACTCGATGCCACAGACCCAGCCTCTGCGGGGACTCTGCTTCCACCTTATCTCTTGACTTCCTCTTCTTCATGCGGCGAGGTGCTGAGCCGGTGCAAATCAGGATGAGAGGAAGCTATTCGAAGCAACCTTGACATGAAGGTTCTCGCATGCCAGAGCTCCTCCTGCTCGTCCCCAATTTCCGGTGGGTGAAGCTCGGATTGATTTGGTGCAGAGCAGACTTGCGCAAGTCGTGGGAGGGCGTTGGAGGTAAATCCAGCAGAGCGTGACAATCGCCTCTGATGGTTTCACATCCGAAGCACTCTCGTCACGAAAGCACTACAATATAACACAATGCTTACTTAATTGTTTACTTCCATCAGGCAATTGACCGTCGTCCGGAAACATCGAGCTGGCAACACCAAGCGCTTTCACAGCTGAAAGGCTACGGACTTGTCTAGTGGGCGCCTTGGGAGACAACATGAGCAGCAGAAGACGAGAGCTACCCTGAAATGCAAGCTATTTCTCGTATACATGCCGTACCAGGCAGGAAGCGGGCCAGCAGCCGGCGGATGCAGGCCAGTTCGTGGACTCGCCAGTCTTCCAGCGCAGCCAGCGGGGTTCACAGCCTTGAGGCACCCCTTGAAGGTACATCAGAAGTGGGCGTAGACGATCTGAACTGCTTGCTCTGTTTTTGCTCATCTCTTTTCAAAGGCATCTGAGCTTGCTCCCAAACAGGCCGGTCTTGACATCTCCCTGCAGCATCTCCACCTTGACTATCGGATCACCGGCCTTCAAATCAGCGCATATATTGGCAGGTGCAAGATCCGCTTATTCCGACCACATTCATTGAAACGGCCACACCAGGCGTCTCTGGCCTGCTAACAGCTCTCGGACACGTTCGACTTCGAGCGCTGTCTCCGAAGAAGACTGAATAGACCGCTGTCCGCAAGATGAGCGGCAAGCGAACCGTCTATCTCTTGTCCCGCCTGAGCCTGGCGACTTTATGCTTCACAAGTACGTCCCCGGAGGTCGCTCACTGGCTGATCGTCTGACAGTCTGCACATCCTAGCCTGCACATCTGCTTTTTTCTTCATGCCGCTAGGTCAAATTTCCATAGAACAGAAAGATCCAATGTGAGAGGTGACTACAATTCACCCCAGTAATACTGAACCTGAAGCATGCGTTACAGCGTAAACCCTGGACAAGAAACCTCCGAACATGTCAGTAGCTCTCACTCTTTGTCAAATTTGCGACAACCTTTCTAAGTATCGCATTTTTGCTTCCAGGTTCATGTACGTTGGAGGAAATGTCGTAATGTAGTCTTGCTAAAGTTGCATTACAGGTCATTGCCGGTTCTAGCTGCTTCTCGGAGAATGCCAACTTTGCTGCGCTGACCGGGTCGTCGTGCTGTACTACCGGTTGAGTATTTGCCTGCACGTCTCATGTTGGTCGGATCTGACGCCTTGATCATTGCATTAGCTGCTGCGCCTGATGACATGTCCGCCTACTGTGAGTCTCCTCTCATGTGGTAACTTTGAATGATGATCTCAACCCTGTTTCGGCTTCAAAGGGGCCCCTATGCTGTAGGTAGCTGCTCCTGATTCTAGACATCATTCAGAGGCTCATCAATCTTGGACCCCTCAGCTACTACGAGAAGGACGGAAAGATACATGCGACTGGAACGCCGGACGTGAATGTCTATTATAAAGTATGTCTGTCCACAGCTAGAGCTGCATAAGCTGTTTTCAAGAAATCTGACTAGTTTGTTTCCCGTAGTTTACAAAGAACGGATCACCTGAGTCCAAGTACACCTACCAGGCCTTTCCAGAGAATTTCCAGATGCGGGCAGGGAATCCGAAAGCTCGTACACTTGAAGGTATGGGCCAAAAGGTCACCAAGTGGAGATGCATTGGAAGGTAAGTTAGGAATACGTCAGTTGCAGACGGTAGCTGACTTATACCGCAGTGGAGATGACAAACCTACTCCCGAACTACCTAATCGGAAATGTAAGGAGGGCTTGAGAGCTGAAGTAAGGACAAATATTCCAGAAGAAAGCGAAGAAGGCTAGAAGTAGAGATGTACTAACGCCGCTGCCCATCGCGCATAGATTTCCTTCCCCAGGTGAGACAACTTCGGTAGCAGGCAACTGAGCAATTCTGACATTGAAACTTGAAGCTGTTGGAACGGGAAAGGCCCTTCTAAAGTGGGCGAATCAGATCACGTTATATATCCACCGCAATTCGTAGAGGGAGGAGATAACGGGGAAGAGGGAGGTGGTTGTACTGAAGGCGAACACACAATCATGCTTCCCCGACTTTTCATGGAGATTTATGTCAGTACACTCCTCTTCTACACTTCGCTTTAGCACTGACTAAAGTGTCCAACGCTTGAAGTTCAATAACAACGATGTTGGCTTTGATTGGGATCCGGAACAAGAACAACCGTGCGCCAAAGCCTTCTTTTTGCTTGCTGAGCGAGACGGCTTAATTTCATTGAGCAGATTCTTTTTATCCAATGGAGATCGATCCGGCGTAAGTGTATGCGTCACGCTTGTCAACTCAATGCTAATGCAAACATGCATTGATTGCAGTACGCGCTGCATGCGTGGGTGGTACCTTCGAGCCACATCTTGGGAGGTGCTGACAGACAGAGAATACTTTTTCAGCGACTTCATGAACGGCTGGAAGAACGATGCCTTGCAAAGTGCATTGGACAGATGCGATGATGGCCAGGATGGCTTGAAAGGTTTCGATATCACGACATGCTTTGCAAACGCAGGCAAACGCGCGAATTACGGATGTACCAAAAATCTGGATGAATCTAGCTTGGTAGGTTCCGTTCATACGATCCCATGCAGTCTAAAGCGGTCTAATCTTTAGCTGATGCCTGATCCTGCATTGTAGGGCGTTGGCAAAGCTCTGGATGCTCTGCCAGGGACCGTCAGTTTAGCTCCTGTAGCTAAACGAAGTCTTCCGACGAGCACGACGAGGATTGTGAAGTTACGACAGGCGAAGTAGATGGTCTAACCGCGTTCCATTGACTAAACGTCCTGTCTCGCCTTGTTCTGCTGTGAGACAATACCGGGCTGGTACCCGTCACGTATCACATCTCGTCTCTTGTACTGTTGTCTCATCAAGGAAATAGATCTTTTCTTCTGCGCGTCTACGAGCCTCGTTACGGCGACTCTGTAAGCGGGTCGGCCGAGTAGAGCTTTGCCAATCCGCTTCTATCATACTCAGGCGACCATTATGGACTCCAGTTTCCTATCAAGAAGAGATGCCAAAATCTATCTTCCCAACTTTGACCTCGTTCCAACTTGTGCCGCCGATCACGTCGTCCATCAGTGCCGCTACACTTCCAGGAGCATGCGTGAGTCGTAGACAAGCAAGGCTAATTCACAGTCATTGTGATCTGAGTGACTTCCTTAGCTCCGTACCGAGTCGGCATACTCACGGGTGAGAAGCTCTTCCTGTGACCACTTCTATGCATGTCCAACTGATGAAGCTCTCGATTTGGTCACAGTCAGCGACACGGCCTTCAAGAATGCTTCATTAGACAAGACAGGACCGTCATTGAAAGCTCTTGTTGAAGGAGAGAGCTATGGCGGCAAGTTCAAGGTCACAGAGACGGCCATTGTGCCAGATGAACACCCTGAAATCATCTCCACTTTGGGCACGTGGTCTGCATTGACGGAAGAAGGCGAACCACTCGTGCAATTGTGTATAACAACGGGAGGAACAGGTTTTTCACCCCGAGACAGGACACCTGAAGCTGCCAGGACCTTGATAGTCCGCGAAGCAACTGGACTGCAGCATCTCCTGCTTTCAACCTCTTTACAGAAGACACCGATGGCTGCTCTCGCTCGGCCGGTCGCTGGTATGACAGCAGACGGCATGCTCATTGTCACAGTACCAGGCAGTCCGAAAGGTGCCTTGGAGAATGCAGAAGCTGTACTGAAGATTGTACCGCACGCACTGGATCTCTTGAGCGGTGGCAGTGGCAAAGCTGTACATCAAGCTATGGGTATGCCGCAGCGCGATACAGAAGGACACGCGGTCGACAAGCACGGCATTACTCATCGTCATCACCATCATCATGACGAGCACAGTCATGATGGTCACCACGCACCAATACCACGGTCGATGGATACTTCGAAAGGAGGTGGGTGGTGTCGCGTCTCATCGCAATTGCGAGCAAGCTAAACCTTGCTTTCGCAGTGGCAGGGCGGCATCGAGTATCACCATACCCAATAATATCACTGCAGGAAGCGTTTGACCAGATCTTCAAGAACAGTCCTTCCCCGGAGGTTGAAGAGCGGAAAGTCGACACAAGCCTTGTTGGCAGCATTCTCGCGGAGGACGTTCACAGCGAGCTAGACCTACCGAATACGCAAACCACGAATGTTGATGGATACGCTATAGCTACAAAGACAACCTTGCCTGGCTACTATCCAGTGCTCAGCAGCAAGAACTATCCAGGGCATATCCTCACTGATCCGATGTTGGAGGCTCACATATATCGTATCAATACTGGTGCTCCGTTACCCCTGGGTACAGATGCTGTGGTGATGGTTGAGGATACTGAATTGGTGGAAGCTGACGAGGTCACCAAAGATGAGAAAGTGGTCAAGATCCTAGTCAAGGTTCCACCAAATGAGAATGTGCGGATGCCAGGAACGGATGTGAAGAAGGGAGATCTAGTATTGGAGAAGGGTACGCGGATCAGCGAAGTTGGGGGAGAACTTGGCTCTTTGATATTTGTCGGGCGAAAGAAAGTGGGTGCCTTGATGAAACTGCCTGGCAGCCCTACTCGTACACTAATAAAGTTTGCCCTCAAGGTGTCCGTGTGTAAACGACCTAAAGTCGCTATTCTTTCCACAGGCAACGAGCTGTCGGAACTACATGGCGAAGATAAGGTGGAAAGCGGGCCTGCCATCTATGATAGCAACCGGCCTTCGTTGAAAGCGGCCTTACAATCACATGGCTTTCAAGTCATTGACCTGGGTATCGTTACCGATGACGAGCTATCAACGACAGCTGCTCTGCGAAAAGGCTGCCAAGAGGCGGATATGATTATAACGACAGGAGGAACATCGATGGGCGAGAGCGATTTGCTCAAGCCAGTCATTGAGCGGAGATTGGCAGGAACAGTACACTTCGGACGCGTTGCGATGAAGCCTGGCAAGCCGACGACGTTCGCGACCATCCCTCCCAATAGAGGACAGAAACCTTTCTTGCCGAAGAAGAAGAGGCCAACTCTAGTCTTTGCATTGCCTGGTAATCCAGCTTCGGCGCTCGTCACTTTCTATCTCTTCGTTCTCCCTTCGCTGCGCAAGATGTCAGGCTTTCCTGAGAAGCAATATCATCTGCCTAAGATTCGTGTCAGGGTAAATTCGGACATGAGGCTTGATCCAAGGCCAGAGTTCCACCGTGTATGGGTGGAGACAAGCTTGGAAGCACCTTACCTGGTCGCTAGAAGTACCGGAGGACAGCGAAGTTCGAGGACGCTGAGCTTGGCGAAGGCGAACGCTCTGATCTGCCTACCAAGCAGCAAAGACAAAGATGTCAAGGATGCGAAAGCGGGAGAGATGGCAGATGCCATTCTTATCGGAAGTTTGTAGGGGAACAGAGTCGTCTTCACGTTCAGCGGGTCTTCACATCGAGACTTGCCAATTTGTAAGGAGTATATTACATCAACAATGAAAGCGTACGAAGTAGTGGAGAAACTGTAGCGTAGTCATAAAGCATAGTGAAGCCGCCTGAGTACGAATCAAGCCATGATCTGTTCTATCGTCGCAGGAGCATTTGCAGACTCGACTACTTTGCCACTCGCGTCTCGCCGGCGGTTATCGCTGCCTAGACCTGCTGCCTTTTCTGCTTCAGCTTGTGAAAAGGGATCGTCCTTGAGTTGCTTCACTCTGCGCTTGTGTACTTTCGTCTTGCCATGCTCTTTCAGCGTTTGCTCGGAGATAAAGTGGCGTGCGCATTCGACACAGAGGAAATTGCCGCCGCCTGAAGATGACACATGTGTAGAACGATTGAGTAGAGGAAGGAGGGCAGAATTATAGGGATTTGAGAGTAATGTCAGTCCATGATCTCTTGATGAGGCAGCCTGGGTTTGGCTGCACACACCTGGCAGCTCTTCAGCATCCTTCTCTGGCACTGTCGTGGGGACCTCTCTTGTCCGTGTTTTGCCTTGAGCTAAGCGGGCAATCTCTTCATGAACCTGGTCGACGTCCTTGCCATACCGTCTTGTCTTTATATCTTTTGCTTGATTCTAAATATTCCTCGATCAGCATTTCGCCTACATGGCCATGGCGCAGTGAATATGCAAATGCTCACTTTAGCAGAGCCGTGCGTACGACCGCCATGCTGCACTCGACCCATTGTGTATCTATTCTAGACGCTTAAAATAGTAAGGGATTGCTGCTCTTGATCCGCTGCAACTTGTACTTGCTATTTCTCGAGTCGCAAATTCGGGTCACGGGTTGGAACACCACCAAGTCACGCAGGAAGAACACGAGCAAGGCATCCGAGGAAAGATCAGCAAAACACAACACGCCATGATGCTCGCACGGTCGAGGACTGCAGCTTCACAGCTATGCAGACGCGCCAATGTGCCTGCAAGATCCCTCGTATCGGTCTCGAGCTCTTCGTCCGCCGGTCTCGTCCAGCCGAGCTCGTCCACTTCGATACAGAAGATTAGCCAGCAGACTCGCAGCTTGACCAGCAGACGAGCTGACAAGGTAGACACAGACAGGGTATGTCATTTCTCTAGCTGGACTGCGCCAGTGCTCTTCGAAGCTTGCGTGTTCCCTGCATTGGAACGGTGCTCTATCTCCGACTAGCCAGCAGTACGATCAAAGGGCGAAGAGCTAGATTGCTGACGATAAGGGCAATTCGCAGGAAACTATCGTCCGCTTGCTGTACAGCATTGGTTCCAAGAAGGAAGTAGAGCGATATCTACGTATCTTCTCCACTGCCAACAAGTTTGCCGGTGCGTCCATGTCCTTTTCTGCGGAGGTCGCGAGACAATGGGAAAGCTGAACAGTTACCTTTCTTCCAGTCATCAAGGTTGGAGGAGCCATTCTTACTCAAGAGCTTGAAGAACTCTCGCTTTCCCTAGCTTTCCTTAACCGAGTCGGACTCTATCCTATCATTCTCCATGGAATGGGCCGTGAGTCTGGTTCACCGACGTTTAGCACAGCATCTGTCCTGACACTGGTCGTCATTCAGCACAACTTAACGAGCTGCTTGAGCAGGCTGGCGTCGTTCCAGACTACATGTATATCCGCCCTCCATCGACTTGCTTCTACACTGCTTACGAGCTGACATTACTCTTTGTACAGCGATGGAATCCGAATTACAGATGCCAAGACGCTCGAAATCGCTCGCAAGGTCTTCATGGAAGAGAACCTGAAGCTCGTCGATGCCCTTGAAAGACTAGGTACCCGCGCACGCCCCATCACAGACGGTGTGTTCGGAGCCAACTATCTCGACAAGGAGAAGTACGGATTCGTCGGCAAGATCAACAAGGTCAACAAGGAGCCTATCGAAGCTGCTATTCGGGCTGGATGCTTGCCTATCTTGACAAGTATGGCAGAGACTCCAGATGGACAGTTGCTGAACGTCAACGCCGATGTCGCTGCTGGTGAATTGTCAAAGGTCCTCGAGCCACTAAAGATCGTCTACTTGAACGAGAAAGGTGGATTGTACCACGGTGTCACTGGAGAGAAGCTCAGCGTCATCAACCTGGATGAGGTGTGTACCCATGCATCATGAGCTGAGACTGTTCGGAGAGCTCTAATTGATCTGGCCTTTGCCTCCTCCCCCTCAGGAATACGAAGGATTGATGAAGGAGCCATGGGTCAAATACGGCACAAAGCTAAAAATTCGCGAGATTAAGGACCTTCTTGACCACCTACCCCGCTCATCCTCCGTCGCTATCATCTCCCCACAATCATTGCAGAAGGAGCTCTTCACCGACTCTGGTGCAGGCACTCTCATTCGCCGAGGCTACAAGCTATACAAGCGTGATTCCATCGAGGGCGTCGGTACCGACCGACTCCGTCTCGTCTTCCAAGAGCGTGACCCTGAAATCGTCAGCGGAGGCAAGACAGTCGCTGAAGTCTTTGGCGAACTCAAGAAGACCCCTTACACAATCTACGGCGACGAGCCATTCGACGTTGTCGCTGTCGTTTCACACCCAGAAGGCGAAGTACCCATCCTCACCAAGCTCCTTGCTTCCCGCACAGGCGTCCTCAACGCTGTCCTTGACAACGTCTGGACATCATTGCGAAAGGACTACAAGCGCCTCTTCTGGACCATCAAGGCTGATGACGAGAACAAGGCGTGGCACTTTGAGCGAGCTGAAGGCTCATTCACCCGCAATGGACGAACACTCTTCTACTATGGTGTTCACGACTGCAGCGAGCTCGAGAAGGTCGTCAAGCAACTCGAGGAGAAGGGCCGCATCGAGAGAGCCTATCTTCCCATCAGCCAAGCCGCTCGAGTTCAAGCCATCCACACACCTCGTCTAGGTGGCACCCCATCTGGAACCCGATCATTCAGCACATCAGCACGTTCTGGCGCACAGCACGCCTCTTCATCTTCATCTGGTGCTACCAAGAAGGTGGCTCTCATCGGCGCTCGTGGCTACACTGGATCAAACCTTGTCTCTCTTCTCAACACACACCCAAACCTTGAGCTGTCGCACGTCTCATCGCGAGAATTGGCAGGTCAGAAGCTACAAGGCTACAACAAGTCAGAAGTCATCTACCAGAACCTGTCAGCGAAAGACATCCAGAAACTCGAGGAGAAGGGCGATGTCGATGCTTGGATCATGGCGCTGCCCAATGGCGTATGCAAGCCTTTCGTCGATGCCATCGACTCCGTCAAGGGAGGCAAGAGCGTCATCGTCGACCTAAGCGCGGACTACAGATTCGAGAAGGAATGGACATACGGTCTACCTGGTACGCAATGATCACCACCACTTGCATCTTTGTTTGCTCTCTTGTATCTCCCTTGAATCTGCTAGCCTGCTACGTCAGTGTGAAGGAGCATAGGGAGAGCTAGAAAGTCTGCGAAGATCATAAGGCATTTAACAGAAACAAACGAAATGAAGAGCATTTTGCTGATGTAAAAGTACATTTTTCCTCTATTCGTTTATATGCATGCAACGTGACACACTGCACTTGCGCCAATGCATACCCCTATCATTCCCTTTGCCATCTTTGCAGAACTATACTCCCGCGATGCTATCCGAAAGTCAACCCGAATCTCCAATCCAGGCTGTTACAGCACAAACACTCAACTCATTCTAGCCCCTCTACTTCCATACATTAAAGCCGATTCTCAACCTACAATCTTTGGTGTCTCCGGCTATAGTGGAGCAGGCACGAAGAGCGGCAATACCCCCAAGATTTCAGCTGAATCACTTCGAGGTGGAATCAAGCCTTATTCCCTTACAGATCACATTCACGAACGCGAAGCTGCTTATCATCTAGCAAATCTCCTTCCTTCGACTTCATCCCATACTGTTCCTTTCAGTGTAGGATTCATTCCTCACGTTGCGCCTTGGTTCCAAGGTATCATCAGCACCGCTTCCATTCACCTGAAAGACACAATGCGAGCTGAAGAAGTCAGAAAGCTATACGAGGAAATGTATAATGGAGAAAAGCTATTGAAGGTACAGAAGGAGGTCCCTGAAGTTGCCGATGCTTCTGGAAAGCACGGCTGGACAGTTGGAGGTTTCCAGGTCCACTCCTCTGGCAAGAGAGCGGTGGTGGTAGTGAGTTGTCTTGCATGCAGTGTCTGTTGTTGAGGCACAGCCATAGCTGATCAAACCTCCTTTTTTTTCCCAGGCCACTCTCGATAATCTGCTTAAAGGTGCAGCTACACAATGCTTGCAGAACGTCAACCTTTCACTAGGACTAGACGAATATGCCGGTATTCCATTAGATTGAAGCCACTCAGCAGATGATTGCAGCGCTTTCCCTCATTAATCTAGACTTTCTATGCTGGCATTGTAACAACGACGTATTAGCATGCAAATAAAATGAATCCCAAACACATTAACTAAGAAGGCTGGAAACCGGACTGCCATATGTATATTTGCTGCCCGAAGCTCCGCCAGTCGCGAGAACTAAGCATCGCCTCCCACCCACGGTAATTCTTCGAACCCGGATTGACCGAATCGCTGGAAGCTGATCGTTCCGTTATCTACCACAGCTATGATAGCTGATTTATTTCCATTCTTCAGCTTCGCATAGGGTGCCGGTCTCGTTAACGAAGAGTTAGACCCTGGTTTACGAGATCTGCTGCTATTATCCTTATTGTTGCCTTTGTTTGATGTTGCATTGACCGCTGAACTAGCACTTGAAGGTTGGAAATATGAAGTGAGATACGACCAGACGGACTTGAGCGTTGATTGCAGATCCTCCACGGAGGTTATTGAAGAAGGCGTCTCGTCTAGCTCGGCAAATATGTTTTCAAAGTCCCATAAATCAGGTATCGCAGTCGTTTGTGCACTGAGATGAAAGCGAATGAATTTCAGCTTCATAAGTACTAATCTTCGTGATATTCACACACCTGATTGCACCAATTCTGAAATCTGGAGGTGGTGGATTTGTCTTCTTATATTTAGTAACTGGCTTGTAAACGTTGAAGAAGACTTGATACGGGTTCATTCGTCTTTTGTTGACTGGTAATTCTGCTTTGCGGCCTGCTTTGACAAATTGAAGCGATGAGAAGACTTGATCTATTACAATTTTGGAATGGCATATTCGCAGGGATATGGAGTGAGACATCATGGTCAGCTTGATAATAATTATTGTGCCAGAGTATGCAGGGTGTCAGGCTGCATGGACTTAATTATTGTAACTCACCGTATGTGAACCACCTTTCTTGCCCAACCAAAGAAGTCCGATATCCTTTCGCTACCCCGTTGAGTCTTTCAAGAGCCGAAAGTGTATAAGGAGCTACTATATGTCTAAAGAAGGTGAATCCTGCTAGTAAAGGTCTAAAGAAGGTTCTAAGTGACCATCTGATCGAATTTACCATGCTCAGCAAAGTCAAATCATCATCCGATGTATTCTCATTCATTGGACTAGGAGAAGCTTTAGATCTAACGACTGTATATCCTAATCTTCTCAAGAAAGCATACACTTGATATCGTTCAGATGTAAGTTCCGCTGCTGTAATCATGATTGCCCAAGCGTGTTGTACCGACATTGGAACAGTAGGATGATGTTCCGAAGTCCAACATTCTATGCTACCTCTTTCGATGAGGTAAAGTGCTTCTTCAGGCATTAACTCCAGTCTTTTACGTTCATGATTGTATGTTCCCATAGTAAGGAAATGAATACCATGTACAGCACCAGCTGATGCATTTTCATTGTTCCGTAGGATTTCTCGATTGATAGGTAATGAAGGTGGTAATGACGGATCTGCTACCGGCACCATGTATGCTCTTTCACGTAGTGGATCCCATATTGCTCTATTGGGTGATTTCGAAGTGTGTGCTCGAACTCCTGATGAGATAGCACTGAATAATGCAGCTCGTGAAGTTTCGAGGAGGGATTGTTGAAGATCGATATATCGGTCCACTGAAGCTGGTTCGAAATCTTTCTCGCCTCGCTTGGGAATGATAGGATTTGCGCTTGTAGTTATTTGGAATTTGTTATCCTTGTCTTTGTTTTGGGATCTATCCATTTGTGATTGAATATCATGGCAATTTTGACCGTAGGGGATTATTGGGATAGATTGCACAGAAAGTATGAAACAATCAGCTGAAGAACTACGTTCAACAAAGAGGCAACAGCATCCTCACTTGGCAAAATCAGCGAAAGCAATCCAATTCGGAACGTCTTCACCATCTTCATCGTCGTTCGCTAGGGTTACATTGCCAGCGAGATTCCGTTCAGAAGGGTCCCCTCCGGAAGGGATGTCGGATCCAGCAGCAGCAGATTCGTAGACCCTTCCAGCTAGGGGAGATTCATCGAATTCGTCGGACATGATAGAATTTTCGACCGGGAATCTTCAGTAATCGCGGGTGGTCAGGTCAGCTTAACTCCGAGTCATGATGAGTAATTGGGTGGTCACTGTGAGATGGTTAAGCAGCAAAAAAGCGTAAGATAGTCGGATACGTCGGACATGGGATGTGTCACAGATTTCTGCAAAGTCACAACTTGAGGGTGGGATTTCCGAACTTCGAGGTGATCGAACTTTTTTGACTGCTCGAAACGGTCTATTCGCCTTACGACGCTGCAATCCAGCCAATCAAATCGCGGGACGGTGCTATTCCAACTTACGACATGCCCTTCTGAGCGGGCTTGGGAGGTCGTAAGTCTGAGCAATCCGATGGGGAGGGGAGGGGAGTTCGCCACCAATTTCAGAGACCAGCCACACTGCAAGCTACGCAGCTAGAATGCGGACTCGCGCTTCGCTGGAACAAAGAAAGAGTTCTTCAACCTCTTGAAAGCATCATCACCTCTCTCTTCCGCTCCCATCGCATCGTCGTAACTCATCGCACAGTCACAACTACAATGGCACGAAGTGAGTACAGCAACACAATAAACAATATAATGAGATCAACGATACTGATGTTCTGTTCTTCTTCTTAACAGCAAAGCAAACCGCACGAAAGTCCAGTGAGTTGACCTTGTCGTCCTCGCTGTCCCGCTCTCCTCTCCTGCAGTTCCAATGTTTACTGATACTGAACGATCAAACAGCCGGTGGTAAAGCACCACGAAAGCAGCTCGCTGCTAAGGCTGCACGCAAGTCTGCACCCGCTGCAGGTGGTGTCAAGAAGCCTCACAGGTGAGTTGCTGTTGTTGCTGCCGTTGTCTGTCCTGTCTCTTTGTTTATCATCATCACTGACAATCTCGATCTCCCTCTTCATACACACACTTCCAGATACAAGCCTGGTACAGTCGCTCTCCGTGAGATCAGAAGATACCAGAAGGTGAGTCATTACCCTTGTTGATGCTTTTATCCTATGTCTTCCTTACTGACTTGTCTCTCTTGTCGTCTTTCTCTCCAGTCCACCGAGCTTCTCATTCGAAAGCTCCCCTTCCAGCGTCTCGTCCGTGAGATTGCTCAGGACTTCAAGACTGATCTCCGATTCCAGTCGAGTGCCATTGGTGCTCTACAAGAGTCTGCTGAGGCCTATCTCGTCTCTCTATTTGAAGATACCAACTTAGCTGTAAGTCTTCCTTCTTTTCGTTCTTTGGAAGGGTCCCCTTGCCACTTGAAAGTGAACATTGCTTACTCACTCTTCTTTCGCTACACAGGCCATCCACGCCAAGCGTGTCACCATCCAACCTAAGGATATCCAGCTCGCCCGCCGTCTCCGCGGTGAGAGGTAAACAATGGAAAGAAGACGGAAGAAGATGCGATGAATGAAGGAAGAAGACATGGTTCATCCTTCTACTACATGGTCACTCACTACATAGAACCATAGAAAGGCACAACCTCTCGCTCTCTCCCTTCTTCATCTCTTCCTTCAAACCTCTGTTTTCATTTACTCTCATTCCATTCCTTTTCGTTTTCTCCATCCCTATCGATTCGAGGGACATGTAGCAAGCCGTAAAGACGATTCCTTAGTTAGTGTATGTATAACACTCAAACAGGACCTAATACAATAGTGTTTGATGAAGGATAGATAGCCAGCAGTCGTATCTTCTCTGGGTAGAAATCACATTCACTGTTTGTTCATGTCCTTACAAACGTCATCTTTTCTGCCTTTCTAGTCTATCAATCCTTTTTTTCTACATTACATTTAGCTCTCTACAATATGGATTGCAATTATAGCACAATGTTTCCCTTTACATCGATTTGAGTCTATGATACAGCGAGCATTGCATTTCTTTCTGCTTGCATTGGTTGCAGCTTCTTGATAACTCTTCCTTGCACCTCGGGCGATAGAGGGTCACTACTTGTCTGCCTCGTCATCTAGCAATCGAGTTCGTTCACCCTCTTCGGAAATATTTTCAGATCTCTTCTTCGCTGAAAGGTCTTCAAGCTCTTTCAGTGTCCATATGATAGACAGACCAGCAATAGGACCAGCCAGCAAGCTGATGATCGCACCTGATCTCGCAGCTTTCATCTTCGCTCTTTTTGAAGTTGACCGATAAGTATACAGGAAGACGAAACTTGCCAATTCGAGGAGTACGAAAGCATAGTCGTGCAGGAGTAACATATGTAGATCTTGAGTCATCCCGATTGTTGTATGAGAGGGCCAGAAGATGTGCCTGAGAGGAATCCCACTGAAGAGAAGCCTTACGTGCCCATCTAGTGAAAGAAGGGTTGAAATGCCAGCTGTGAAGAGCAGGGGAAGTTGAGGTGAAGGTGTATTACTTGGGAAGCTCCGTTGTAGGGCCGACGGTAGCAAGGTATTGATAGTCATAACGTAGACAGGGAAACAGAGGAAGGTTGTGATTGATCTGTTGTTCCAATGTGAATATACCCCGTACGCCAGAGGGACCATATAGCCAATTGTCACACTCGCGAAGATGCTCCATGCAGTAGTCCCTGATATCGCTGTCTTATCGAAGTTCTTGAGTTCTTCTCTCTTCTTAATCTCCTTTCGAGAAGTCTGGTCTGCTTCGCCATAGCAAAGCGTTGCGAAATATAGCGGAACACTGACGGCTCCGCTTAGCAGTTGGGCAAGGATAAGATAGAACGACGCCCCTCTGCGCCTCCAGAAGCGCTTCTGTCTGAATGACTCATATGACAGTATAGTAAGTAGTAGTGGACCGACTCGCACAAGCTGTGAGACGAAAGTATATGCTCCGCGATTTTGCTTGGTTTGTAAGTCTTGAAGACCTGAGTATAAGGTACATATTGCTTGACGGGCTATTTCGGGGACGAACTTAAAGTCTTCCAAGGAAGAAGGATTGCATGCATTCAGAAAACTAGAAGGATCTCTGACTGTAGATAATTTGGTCCCTGTAAAAGCAGAAACGTCAGAAATGGCGTAAGCAGCTCAACGGAGCTTGCTGTGACCGCACCCAGTGCTCCAAGAGTTGCGAAAGCCAACCCAGAAAGACCTAGGAAGTAAAGACTTCTTGGATTAAATGAGTGTCGTATAGTAGTCTTCAGCCGATGTCCGGTCATTGGGACATCGTTAGTCAGAATGATGATTTCAAAGGACAGACCACGGAGGGACACATCAAGCCTCAGCGGTGCACTGTTATTTAGCAAGAGTGCGACTCACCAACCGCTTCTTGAAGCCACCGAGCCAGTCAGCGAGTACATCCATTGTACAAAAAAAATGCAAGTGGTATAAAAGCAAGAACGACGGAACGTCACACGTGATGCAGGCTGAGCAACCGAAGATGTGGTGGCGAGAAGCTATATTCGGAGCACGCTACAATTTACATGTACAACTCAATAATGAGAATACACTGGCTAGGTGAGCATCCGGGGTGTGCTTTTACATTCCAGTCTCGACCACGAGCTTGCCAGCCGCGCTCCCGCTTTCCTGAAGATTGAGATCTTTCAGCTAAGTCACCACAGAAGGCAGTCCATCCTGTTTTATTCGTGTACTTACCATATAAGCGTGCGCTTCGGCAATCTGATCCATTTTAAACACTTTATCGATGGGAACGGTCGCTTTGCCTGCTTCCACCGCATTGATGAAGGCTTGCAGTACGTCTCCCGGTAGATCTGCCGCTCCGCCTCCGTACGCAGTCAGTCGTACGCCATTCGGGATGTAATCTGACATATGTTCGTAAGCTTGCAGTGTAAGGCATCACATACTTGCAAGGATAATCCCTACCCATTGGATAAAAATCCTTGATAACCCATGAATTGCTGAGCATGCCAGTGAAGCACACCGTTCCTTTGACTTTGACGGCTTTCAAGGTGTCCTTCAAGGTGTCTGCTCCTACCAGCTCAAGCGCGCAATCGACACCTCGTGGAGCAATGGCACGAACTTTGCTCGCGACGTCCTTTCCATCATCAATGATGACATGGTCCACCCCCACTTTCTCCTTTAGGATGTTTCTCTTGCTCTCGCTTCGGGTTGTCGAAAACACAGTCATTCCTCTCTGCTTGGCTAGGACAGCCGTAGCCATTCCAATACTTGATGTGCCACCTCGTATAAGGATGCTTTGACCTTTCTGACCATCGCATCCGATAGTGAGTGATCCGTAGGACGTCTGTAGCATCTCCGGGATGGCACCCAGGGTTGACCAGGGCAAAGACTTCGAGTGGAAGGCGTGCACATTGGCAGCCGGCACGAGTGTATACTCGGCATATCCACCATCAAAAGCTGGCCAGGAAACGGTTTTAGCGCTGCAAGTCTCGCACAAGGTAAGAGGACAACTAATTACTTACTTCTACCCATGCCACCCATCATAGCGCATACTTGCTGACCTTCCTTGAACTCCCCGCCAGGACAGTCAGCAACAACACCACAAGCTTCGATGCCGAGCACCCGAGGAAAGGTGACGCCAACAGCCAGCCCGATTCGAGTATGTAGCTCTGTGAAACCGAAAGGGAGATATAAGCTCAGGTGGAAGAAGTGCTGTATACTAATTAGCACGTGCCTGATCTATTGAGACCGAAAGCCTTGACTTTAATGAGCACCTTGCCTGCTTCCGCCTTTGGAATGGGCAGCTGTTTGATTTTGAGTCCCTCAGGGGGAGCTGGAGCTGACTCGAGGACTACAGCCCGCATGGTGGCCATTGTTGCTGAAGTGGACATCTTCCTGAAAGCCTGAAGCCAGAGAGAACGAGTAGTCAGGCAGGAAGCGTGGAAGCCTGCGTATTACGACGATGTTAAAGAAAGTGTAATATTCGAATGAAGCTCCTAGTAGGGGGTCAATGCCAGATAGAGTCTGAAAAGCAGTTGCCAGGATGCTAAGTCTTGATGAGCACGCTGCCGGTCTCGTCTATTGCGGATAGAAGCCTGAGACTTGACGGGCTCGCCTGGAGCTCTCCAAAGCCGTCTAGATTTTAGATAGACGGACACCCATCATGGCGTCCTAAGTCGTCACTATACTGCCTGCCTTGTACTCTGCTGCTGTTGTTGGCTCGCCACCTGGAATGGTCAAGCCAGCGCAGCGCGTACAACGGTGACGCTGTCCTTTGGTAGAGCTCCGACAGCTGGCCTACAACGACGACATGGCTCTGCTGCATGCAATAGTAGCCAACAACGAGCATGTGCTCGCTGAAGCATCCAGTCCCGACCTGCAGAATGACCCAGAAGCGGGCAATACCTTCAGTTCAGCGGTGAGCAAGCCAGGCCATCGCCTTGAGCGGTAGAGCGAACCAGGCTGATCGTGGAGTTGCCCATATCTGGACATGACAACAACAGGTGAACACCATATTGCGCAAGATACCACCCAATGATAGCAAGGTATGCTGCAACCATGCTGGTCGAGCCAAGTTACACCCGCGATGTTCTGACTGACACACGTGGTCTGTCTCGAATTATAGCTATCCTACCAACTTGAAGACCACCTCTGTCATTACATCCGAAGCAATGGCGTCACAGTCATGGTCATGGCAGATCAAGAACTCGCAAGGCGTGTGGCTTTTGGCTTCTTGAATGAACTCCTGAAACGCGTACGTGTTGCTCGGCTGTATGAATCGCTCGCAGTTTACGCCAAGCTGACATTGCATTTGTGCACCTATGTCTCCCTACGTATGTACCGTGGCCTCAATCCTCCTCTGCTTCGAACAGTTCAATGCAAATTACAGCAATGAAGACATCGTCTCCGCCCCAGTGTATGGCATGGCTTCCGAGTTCAATAGGCAAATCGAAGATCTCATGTCTACCTTCAGCCAAGATCCTCCAGCGGACCCCATCAAGCAAGCGCAAGAAGAAATCGGAGGTGTCAAGCAGATCATGGTGCAGAACATTGAACAGATCCTGGCGCGCGGCGAGCGAATTGAGCTGTTGGTCGACAAGACAGATAACATGTCACATCAAGCCAGAGCTTTCCGGAAACGCTCACAAGCACTTCGAAGACGGATGTGGTATCGTAACGTCAAGCTATTAGTGCTTTCAGGAATCTTTGGTGTCATATTGCTCTTCCTCCTCATCCAAAACTTTCGGCATTAATCGATAAACTAAAGCCTTGTAATCCTAATTGTAGCATAAACGACGTCAATTGTAACTGCATCTGATGCGAGAAATAAAGACGAAGGGTATCAAATCTGCTTGACATGCGTACTAATATTGCTAGAATAAGCCCCTGATCCGACCGGTAACTTGCACGGGTGGCATCTGAGCGGTCATTATCGTCTCTCCTGCTTTACTTTTCTTCTCTCCCTTCATGGCGCTTTCAAGCAACCATTTACCTTCAATTGGTCTAATCTCCTGGTTCAAGGTACCTACCGTGATATGATAGCTATCTTTCCTGTCATCATTCGGTACGTCTTGAGCTTTGACACCTGTCCCACTATATTCAACCTTTGATACTTGAATGCTCATCGCTCGGCTATCCCAGCAGATGAGAGGTCCCAGCGTGAGGGTGACATTGACCGTGTCCGAACCCCAGCGTCTGGTGATGGTCTCGCATTTCTCCCAAAGCGATTTCGCCCAAAGCACGTCCTTCGAGTCTTCGGCTTCGCCTTCCTTTGCTACCAATTCCGCGTTATGCACCAAAGTAACGTGAGGCTTCTTTTCCAGCCTATTCTTCTCCTTCAAAGCATCGAACGTTGTGTGGTCTAGCTCGTCCGCATGTGTGGTGAAGAAATCGTCCAGAAGCGAGGGTAAGTCCACTTCAACCGCGATACCATAGTAGCGAATAGTCTTCTTGTCGAAGCCATCGAGGTTCATCTCCTTGTATATACTAGGCTTGTATCCCCTGCTGACAGCTAGAGCCTTTTGCATATCATCTTTGGTGGGCCGCTTGCCATCAATGCCTTTGATACCGCCTTCTTCAGCATCAATTCTGACCAAGTTCTCTACGATATATTCGAGCGCTTTCTCCAGATCCCAGCTTATGTCCATTTCGATTATATCATCAAACGGACTGTCACACTTGTTTAAAGCAGGATCAAATGGATCGAGCTGACTAAAGAAACGAGTGAGAATGAGCTCGTGCTCGCCTGTTTGAACGGGTCTCAAGGACTGGTGATTCTCTCCTCGAGCAACTATGCGATCTAAACATATTCGATGGATTTCGTTGTGCGGTAGCTTCGAGAGTGGCCATACGACAGCAACCAATCGCACCTTCTGTTTGCTCTTGGCTGCTATGTCGACCATAGCTTGTCGGTGCTGCTTAAGGTGGTTGTTTCTGGAGGTCAAGCTGGGTCAGCATGTCCAACATAGCTGTCGCAATGGCTATCGATTACTCACCTGTCAGCGATGACAACCAATTCCTTCTCGAGCAGCTTAGCGACGTTACTCTCGAAATGCTTCGCTGACTTCTTCTCCTTCACATCGTCCGACTGCGTATGTGCGAAGCCAAAGAGTGATGTTAGTGCCACAGCGATGGCGGTTTTGCCTGCAAGTCGACTATCAGAGCTGAAAAGCATTTCGTTAAGGCTGTTAATTTGAGAAGCACCTACCGCATCCTGGCACAGCTACGGGGACTATCAGAGTCTTTTCGAAATTTCCAGACTTCGGCGATGCCGCCTTCGCTGGCTTGGCAGACATCTGAGCATGCATCTCCTGACCTTCTTTCGTTGTAGACCGCCATCTGAGGAATGCTTCTCGGACACTGACGATACCTCGATTATCTAGGTAGTCTACGAATGCTTCCGGATTTGTCTCCATGTACTTCTCCACCCAGATAGCATACAGCCTCGTTTCTGGATTTCGAATGCGGTCTGCTCGGATGGTTGACGGCAATTCGGCTGAAAGCTTGCCTTGCTTGCCTTTGCTCACGGCGTTGTGGTTGGAGGCGTGTTGCTCACTGTCTGGACTATCATCATCCTTTTCGTCTATCACTGCAGAAGACTTCTTTTGTCCCCTACCTCCAGCATCAATACACGCTCGTTCAAATGCTTCTTCTAAGCTCGTCTTGCCGTCTTCCGCCTTGATCTGCTTTGTAGCAGAGCTCTTTCCCTTATTCAGGCGAGCAAGTTTATCTTTGCCTCGTTGAGCAACATCGTCACCAGCCTTCTTCTTTTCACTCAGGATCTTCTTTGTCGTTTCTCTCCATTCTCTCCACATCAAGTATGGCTCGTCAAACTTGATTTTCCACATGAAGACTCGACGCTCGTCTTGCCAATTCTCTTCAGTCAGATCGTTGGGATGAGGCTGCTTCTCTAGACTGCCTGGCTTCAAGGCTGCTCGGACAACAAAGCCTTCGACATGCTCCCCGTTCCACATGCCCCCATTGTCAATGACGCTTTGTCGGAACTCCTTCACTTCATCGATGCTATCCAACACAGTGTAGGCCGTCTCGATGAACCCAAATTCGGATGCTACCTTGTTGACTTGAGGTGGAGGTAGTGTCAGGAGCGTCGGGTGGTTGAAGACGATACCGTGGAGATGAAGGCCCGTCATTTCGGGGGCATAGGGTAGGATGTGCTCTTCGAATGAGTCGTCACAAAGCTGAAATTGGACCATACGCTTAGATCGTGAAAGAGCACAATAGGTCGAATTGAATACCCTACCTCTGCTACTAGAGTCCAATTTTCCTGCCAAAGCTTACTTGCCAGGTCTTCACGGGTTTTGCCTGCTTTTGCAAGACCACGATCTAGCCAAATTTCGCCTACTAGAGCGTGTGAGACTTGTCCAGGCTGGCTCTGCTGTCCTATCGCGTGTTTGCTGGTGACTAGTAGTTGGGTGGGCGATATGGCAGATATAAGGATAATGCAACCATTGGACTTGAGGGTGATATAGAACGGCGGTGCTGTCAGGTCCGGTAGATTTGCCCACTGGTAAGAAGATGCTGAGTCAAATGAAAGTTTACGGCTGACCTCGTGAAGAAGCTCACCTTCGTCCAGCTGACTTCGTCAACATTGAAGAACTTGTCGTAGGCTCTTGCCACTATTCGGTTACGACCCATAGTGAACAGACCCCTGCCTCTTGTAGGGTATGGACAAGGATCCCGCTTGTATGCATAGTCTTGCATTTTCCACGACGTAACATTGTAAGACTCCTCGGAGCCCTCCTTGGCGACAACATGGTCGGTGTGCTTGAGGAGCTTGGACAATTTTGGATCATCTCCCTTCTGTTTACCGAAGTTATACAGCGAGTCAAGCAGCTTCTTGGTGGCAGCTATGTCTTCCTGTGACAGAGCTGGAGAATAAGGCAGCTCCGAGGTCGAAGCATGCGGTGTGCCATTGCTGCTATCTTCTGCAATCATCTCGTCGTCATGCAAGAGCTGACTCGAAATGTGAAGACTGCCTCCGCTCGAGCTTGGCTAATTTTTGACGCCCACAGAGCAGGTATCTAGAGTAATAGAGGGCGAATGATACCACTACTTCACTTACTGCTGTTGTTGTATGCGATAGAAGACAACCTTGTACCAAAACTTCAGTGCCTTAATCCAAAGGCGATCGAGAGATATGGCATTGCCAACTTGCTTGAAATGAACGACAACCGTTTGACACCTGACTGTCAAGCATTCTCACACACTTTCACATCACAAGAAGCTCTGCATACTGTCTAGGCCGCCTCACAAGCTCCGGACCTCCTCAGCTCGCCGACGTCTGTTTGCGCGACGCCTCTGCAAGCCTGAGACGCGTTTACTTCCAGTTTGCGCGCTGCTGGCCACAAGCACAGACGAAAGGCTACATAAAGTCCGTTAGCAGGCTACCATGGCACCTACTAGCGTACGGTCACGTATCATAAAGGTCAGCTATGTTCCGTTTTGATCCTGCTGCCGGAGCGCCAATGCTGAACCGTATTGCACTTCTTCTGTAGATATGGTCGACAAAGTACGGCTTGACCCTCACGCCGGATTCTCTATCATGGCTAGAGAAGATGATAGAGCATTACGAGCTCGAGGACACGAATAATCCAGCTATTGTGGAAGCGTTCAACAAAGCGATGGAAGACATGGCTAGATGCTACACCGGCGCTATGGAAGACTACGCTCAAATTGTCGATGTGAACGCGCTGGAAGATGTTTATGCGCGTCTTCAAGCTGTAGAAGGCAACGTGGATGCTTTGCTCGGAGGAAATAGCGTCACTCATGATGCTGGTCACAAAGGACACGACCACGCCACACACGACCTTCTCGACCGAAATACATACATCAAAGTGATTGACGCCTTTTCAATGCCGTGGATTCATTTCGACGGAGAGAAGAAGTCATTCGTTCATCATAATAACATGACTACAAGTACTGGAACCGGTCAAAGTGCAAGAAAATACCCTTCGTTAGCTGGTGCTGCAGACTCGAAAGCACAATATTTACGTGATCGTTACAATATACTCAAACAAGTCATCTTACGGAATGAGCACTTCTCACCGCCTGCTTTGCCTGGTCACGACAGAGAGAATTACATGAAGGTGAGCCAGTCTGAACTTCCAGACAGTGCGACACTGGTAGCTTACGCATGATCACCGTTGTAGCTGACAGGCATCAAGAATCTGTTGGGACGGCAAGGCGGTCACTTCTTGCTCTTTGGCATGCTGACACGTTCAGAAGATGGTACATTCGTTCTAGAAGATTTGGATGATCAAGTCAAACTGGATATATCGCAAGCTAGTCCCGCGAGCGGCATGTTCACAGAAGGGTGCTTCGCTCTGCTTGACGGGCAATACACGAAAGATAGTATCTTCAGAGTGATGGAAATCGGTCATCCGCCAAGTGAGACCAGAGAAGCAACAAGGTATGTCTCACAGCTGCCTTGTTCCAACGGCTGTCACTTGTTCTGACCACATATGTCTGGCTTGTAGGGCAATATTCGGTCACGTGGATTTCCTAGGTACAGGCGCGCTCACCCTGACCGAAGAAGCGAAATTACAAGCGTCAGAGAAAGCTCATCCAGAATCATTCCTCTTCTTTTCGGATATGTATCTCGACTCACCTAAGCATCTACTCAACTTCCGTAAAGTTCTGCAAGCGTATGAAGGTTACGATGATGGACAGCCACCAGCTCTTTGCGTTCTCTGCGGAAATTTCAGCAGCAAGCCTGTCAATGTGACGGACGGCAAAAGCTTGAAGCAGTATCAGGGTAGGTACAATCAAGTCCTTCTGGAACGCCTACTACAAACTGACAGACTACTTTTATCTAGCGAACTTCTCTGCCTTTGCAGACCTGCTATTGGCATATCCAAAATGCGCTAGGGAGATGCACTTTGTCTTCGTACCAGGTCCGGCGGATCCATACGACGTTTCGAATCTCATCTTACCACGGCGGCCACTGCCGCCATCATTGACAAGAGCAGTGCGCGACAAATTACCGAAAGTCACTTTCGCATCGAACCCCTGTCGGATAACATACAAGAGCCAAGAAATCGTAGTATTCAGAGACGACTTAATGTCACGGATGCTCCGTAATACTGTAAGATTGAAGAATGATCTTTCATCATTGGCGAATCGAGAGCTGCTGGAGATGATGCAGAGTGAAAATGGAGAGCAGGCCCTTGGTATGTCAGCGGCCCAAATGGACAATTGGACAGATGATCAAAAGGGAGAAGCGAGATCGAAGGTATTGAGCCAATTCGTGAGTACAGTCTGTCCTGCCCCGCGTAGTTCGCTCTTGCTGACTAGCAACCTGCTACAGCTCGTGCAAACAGTCTTGGATCAGTCGCACCTGGCGCCGCTGTCGTTGCAAGTGCGTCCGGTACTATGGGAGTTCGACCAAGCATTGCGGCTGTTCCCATTACCTACTGCTGTAAGTGATTACCCGTTTAGACTGTACTGTCAGCGTCCTGACAACGTTGCGCATACTGCAGCTTGTACTGGCGGATAAGTACAGGCCGTACGATGTCACGTATGAGAACTGCCACGTCTTCAATCCCGGCAGCTTTGCAGGGAGCGACTTCACGTGGTCAATGTACGATACGGCGAAACGTCAGTCTGATCAGAGGTATGTTGTCAGGGCCTTTGGTCTCGAATTGCGAGTGTGCGCTGATCTGCTATTTGCCTTTTGCAGCGGATTCGGTGCCTGAGATAGCAGATCTTGACGTAGCGGGTTGTCAGTCATTCGGAGTTGGCGTTTGTAGCAGATATCAGTATAGCTGCGAAATGTTGTTGTATCATCGCTCAATTCGGACCGTCTGCCAAGACCGCGTAAATCGAGAGGGGAGGCGGAGCACCAATACCCACAACCTCGCACAATTGGAACTATCCGCTTGATATTGCATAACATTGCTGCAGGTACTTTGCGATTAAGAATGACAATATGACACTGCGATAAGGGGTTGCAACGATTACTCAAGCTGTTAGAACAAGGGGAAGGAGTATCAATCAGCTTCAACCCTGAGCTACCGCTTCTTCTCATGAAAACAGATCCACTTACTTCTTCTAGCTTGTTGGCGCTCGCATCGGCAGGAGCAGCCTCTCCCTCCTTCTTCTCATCGACTTCGAAGGACTCCACTAGGTCTGGTACATCATCATCATCTTCAGGTTCCTTCTCCTTGCCGCCTCCCATGGCTCGTCCGGCATTGTAGCTTTCTGCCATCTTTCTCAATGAAGCTAGCGAGTCTGGTCCGAGCTGGTTCAAGATACCAGGAACAAGTTCTGTCAACTCCTTCTCTTGTCCGTGTCCGTAGATGGCGTATGTGTTTGATGTGACTGCCGCGTGGACTGAATGATTTGAAACGGATGCGAATTAACGCATGATCAGCGATTTGGACTTCGCCAGCAGAGCCAGCATATGTCACTGCAGTCATAGAGACTCGGGCTAACACACCTTTTGGTGCGCTGAAGTGCAAGACATTGCCATTCTCCATGAACATGTTGCACTCTTCTACGCCGGTAATGGGTTGCACATTTAGCTTTTTGAGAGCAGCTGCAAGGGTAAGCGGGACGAAGCGAGGTGTGATCAGTACTGAGTTCGCAATAAGGGCAGGACAGTCGACGCTGCAAGATATGCAAGGTGGTGGAAAGTGGTATGCTCACTTGATAGCTTCTTGTCATCTGCTGCTGATGAGTTTCCTCCGACCTTGACTGCCTTGCGTCGAGGAGCACCTTTGCCGCCTGCATAATTGGAGATGATGCAGAATAGAGCATGAGGTCAGCGGGAAGCAGCGGTACATCTCAAGTGAGCACACTAGCATCCCAAACTCACCCTTGGCAGCAGCTGCCTGCGCTTGAAGCTTCTTGAGCTTTTCCTGGTCGACTACCATGATGTCCTGGTGTTGTAAGAATGCGCTTGAAGCTGTCCGGAGAGGAGCAGTATCTGTGGGCGATTGCCAATTGGCCTGGACTCAGCATGATGTAGACATTTTCCATGCCATGCTCACTCACTTCAAGCTGTTTTCTTTGCGTGTGGTGTAGGGGGTAGTGGTGAAGTAGAGCAGCTTGAAGCAGCAAAGCCCGTCCATGCATGCTGTTGCTGCCTTTCTTCTCTCGCTCAAGTCAATCGATTCGACAGCACAGTCCAAAAGGGCAATTGCAAAGTGGGGACTAGCAAAGCAAGCAGTTCCGCATTTGTTTCAACTTCTGCATAATGGTCTACTGGCTACAGCGTCCGTTTCTTTTATCTCCATTCATTACCGTCATCTAGCACTGTCTAGCGTAACCGGTAGGTTTGACGGCCTCACCCTCTTTATGTCCAGAATGACCAGCAGCAGCTTCAGTCGATTCATGTCTCTTCTTAGAGCCTAACATAGCTAACGTAGCAGAAGAAGAATCGCTCTTCATCAATCCTTCAGTGATAGCTATCAAGTCCGTGAGGTATAAATCTAGAAGTTCCTCCGAGAAGTTCTCTCTGACTACTACTCGGAGAACTTCAGTGTTTTGTGCATTGGGAGGAAGAGCGTAGTTGGGGCTGATCCATCCTCTAGCTCGTAAGAGGGTCTGAATCCAATTCTGCAGACACCTTTGATGTCAGTATCTCGCTTCGCTAGACTGTGGCACCGAAAGGCATGGCTCGTACCTGCTGAATTTCTGGGTACTTCTTCTTGAAAGCTTCACTGAAAGTATACGCCACGACAGGAAGACCAGCTGCATAAGCAGAATGATCACCTCTCTTGCTCTCAGGTACCTCGCTTCCATCTGGTGCTTTGTGAATTTCGGATATACACTTGAAGTAAGTTGACTTCTCGAGTGCTCGGCTGAGCAGTCGGGCATTTGCGAGGTCATTCATGGCTATCTTGCGATAGCCTTCATAGCCCAAGTTGATCTGTAAGATGGCCAAGCAATAAGCACGAGATTACGAATCATGAAAATGCAAGCTTACGAAATTGAAGTACTGGCCTATCATCGGCGCAGCAGGTCGCGAGAAGTTCAGGTTGAATGAGTACTCAGTCGAGCCAAGGTAATGAAGCTAAAAGTTTTGACAACGTCAGTTTGGTCCAGTCTCAGACTAGTGAAATCCCCACCTCGAAGACTAGCTCTTTAGGGAGCATGGATCTATCTCTAAAGATGACCCATCCGACACCGACGTAAGCAAGGCCGAATTTACTATAGAAGAAGCACATGAGTCAGTATTGCGATAAGCTGAAATCAGGGCAATCCCAGCAAAAGGGAAGATGAGAACTTACTGTCCAGAGGTATTGATGGATTCGACTCTCTCAATCTCGAAAGACCACTTCAAGTCCGGATGAGCGAATGGAGCTACGAAACCTCCACTGGCTGCATCTACGTGAATGGGGACGTGAATACCGGTTTCCTTCTCGTATTTAGTGAGAAGTTCATCCATCTATGTATCACAAATGCGGTCAATACCTGCGTTTTGTCACTCCAGAAGAATGCTACTATAGCTTACCCTTTGGACGTTCTCATAGTGGCCAGTATAGGTTGAGCCTGTACAACGATATAGGTCAGCATTGAGCTAGCGTCCACTTGAGTAGACTTACCTAAGATGACAAAGACACCAATGGTGTTCTCATCGACATACTCCATAGCTCTATCAGGAGACATGCAATACCTCGTAGACTCGTCACTGAAGTTTGAAGATCAAAGGAAAGAATGTCAGTCTATCCGGGCAGGATAGCTGATTCAACGTCGTACAAGCAGGACACAGCAATGGCTGCACGTCGCACGTACAGCCATTGCTTTGTTCTGCTTGTACGACGTTGAATTGCTGCGATTCTCACTTACACGGGTACCAATCTTGTTTCGACATCGAAGTATCGAGCGAATTTTTCGATAGCGACCTATAGAAGTAAGCAATTTCAAGCTGAGAGAGAGTGATTTGTAGAAAGCACGCAACACGTACTTGAGCATTGGCTCCCCTGAGAACCATACATGTGAAGTCAGCCATCGTAACCATTGGGTGGCAAAAGACATTCCTCTCACATGACAACATTAGGACCAGGATTATGAATGTCCTTTCCAGCAGCTTTCATTTTAGCCTGCCATCTCTTCTTCATTGCGAGGCCTCCTAACATAATGGCTTCGCTGGAACCAGTAGTACAAGTTCCCAAAGCATTGGCTGAATGCGGGGCTTTCCATAATGATGCCAGCATTGAGATGCATCGAGTGTGGATATTGACCATCATGGGGTATTCATCTTCATCACAGAGATTCTTGCTTACATTCTCTTGCATTAACTTATCTGCTTGAGGAGGCATCCAGGTATGTACGAACGATGCGAGATTTAGCAATGGGGTTCCATCGAGTGACAGCTGGTCGTGGATCAACTGTGTGAGGCGATGACGGAGGATCAGTGAGGTGAAGACTAGCAACTCGGTGTGATTATGTCCATACCTGATATGCAGCTTCTGCATCTGTTCCATGGCTGGGTAGATGATACTTTGGGATACTAAATAGACGTGGTGCACGTGCGACAATATTTAGCTCCGCAATCCTGACAGGAAGGAACGACATGGAGCGGAGGGCTTACGGCTCCGTTGAGTAACGGCCAGCTAGAAGTACGAGTTAGCAAGAGCTAGACAACATGTCGAGTAGACCAAGTGACCTACCATATGCACCACTAGTCACTCCCAGGTTCTTGCCTCGTGCTTCGGCAGTTAGCCTCTGAGCTGGATGCTCTCTTGCAGCAGCGAGGATCTTGTCCGGGTGTACGTGACTTCGGAGACTCATGATTGTACGCTGATGGAGTGTATAGCTGCAAGTATGTATTGAACAGTAGTAACAGAGAAGAGTCTCCCAAAGAAAGATAGAAATAGTCCTCCCAAAGTATTTTTAACGCGTAGATGATTTACAGTGACGACTTAACTCGCCTGTGCCCTTTTCGTGCTGCGAGGATCCTCCATAGTGAAGGTGATCGAGAAAAGCGGCCGCTCTCTCATTTCTCTCGCTCGGCGGCCCTCGCAGTGATTTGCTTTCATTCAGTCATCCATTACCGTAAGAATATGCTCATACTTGACTACAAGCTATAATGCGATAGACACGTGATAGGGTATACCATACGACAAGCATGGAACAGACAGTGCATTCATTGATATCGGAGAAGCTTCATGCTTGATGAAGGTGGAAAAGAGTTTCTCAGCCCAACTCCTCAAAGAAGATTTGAAAGCAATTTTTTATGTTATGCCAGTGGAAAGGAAGGATGGAACAGAGCCTGCAATATCAGTATGTAGTAACAAGCATATCCAGGACGTATTATCTCGAGGTAGAGTGCACTTTATTTCACCACACTTCATCCCGTAAACTAGCGTCCGAGATCTCTCTCAAGCTCTTTGTAAATTTTTGAACATTACTGTCAAGATACGTGTTAGCAGAAGTACCACAAAGCAATGCAAGCAAAAGAATGTACATTATACAGAGATATCACCCACATACTCATGCCACTTCTGCTCGTATCTAGTCCTACACTCTTCCTTTCATACTTTAACTCCTCCCTTCTTGCCTGATGTTATTTCAGGATGAACAACCGGAGGTTCATATTCGGGAAAGAGGCCAGTTTGTTCCTTCAATTTCGAAGACATGACAGCTACTTCCAGAGAGGGTAGTTTGTCGATATCCAATTCCTCGTCAAGAGGTGGGCCTTCCATCTGTTCAGGCTGAATGACGATGCAACCAGCCAAATCAGTATTTCACGTGCGTGCAAATCGTCAAGCCGGTAGCGAAAAGTCACTCACCTGGCTCACTTTCCAATGCAGAGCTGTCTTCAGATATGGTACCACATACTCTATATCAGTCTTTCCAAGCTTTGCATGCAATGCCCTATCCAAATGGACGAAACCTTGCGTGAGTTGAGGTTCATCGTCTCCGCTACTCGCTTCTAGTGTAGTGGGGACAGCGGCTACTCTTCCCACGTAGTATGGAGACCTAGGCCATTCAGATGGTTTGCTCGATATCAAAGAAGATGCGTTGTCTTGATTCGCTTCTTCAGGGCTTAAAAGGAAGACGACAACGCTATACCCGCCACCTAGTGCGTTGCGGTCCAACACCACACGGGCGGTCCTGCAAGTATGCAAGTCATCAGCTTCGAGTCAGGCGTTCACTGCGATGGGTTTGATAAGACTCACCATTCGTACACATCTGTTGTCGTGGTCGTCATGGCTGCTTCCTGACAGAGTGCAGAAGAGTGCGATGGCGAGACGTCCAGAGCTTGAGACGATGACGCAGCTATCGACAGCAAGAGGAGAACCCAGAGATAGGATAACAGCTTGGAGGATTCTTAATGCGCGTATGTTAGAGTCTTAGGGCTATAAGATGGATTGCTCTCGTTTGGCTTGGAGGCTGTCATGTATCAGTAGAAACACAAGGTGATAATGGTCATGGACGGCTATCCTGGCGTACCCACTCGGGCGAAGGAGGGAGCGCGAGTGGGTTGGACAGAACGGCCGTTCGTGACGCAATTGCTGCGGTCAGCCTGAAGTATTTTCAGAATAAAGGTGCCCATGTATCGAGGCCAAATCAAGCGGAAGCTAAAGAGCAAGACTTGACATTTCGATTCCGCATGAGTATCGCGGTGGCGAGGCACCAAGCAAAGTTCATCTATAGACCGGCACTTGACGACAGAAGTAGCAAGCAAAGAGACAGCAGTTGTAATTGTGTAAATCTGACTTGACGTTCTCCGGACAACGAGCAAGACCCCTCTTAAACAGACTTAATTCTAACCCTTAGATAGCATTGGATGATAGCAATTTTTCTTTTTTTGTAATTTTCGTCTCGAAGGTCTGGTATTCATTCATGGTAGTTTTCCCAATCTGATACCGACGATCATTCACTAACGAAGCCATATGGACGCTGCCCAGATTCCTCAAGCTTGGGCCTCGAGCATTGGAGTATAAGGTCCGGAATGGTGCTTGCAACCACCAGGTTGGCCAGCTGTAACGCCGACATGGCAGTGAGGGTCACTCCACTTTGGCAAGACTGTCTTTGCGTCGGTAAAGTCGTACACGAGGGTGGTTGACCAGACTCCGACTTCGAGGGAGGGCACCTCGCTAATTGGTACAGCAGGACCGTCAATCTGAAGGGCAACGAAGCGAGAAATTCAGGGGAGGTAACACTGAGCGTAAGTCGTCATAGCTGAGCAGTTTGAAGACTCATATCACCTACCTTCTGGCATCTCCAGATCAGATTTCGGTGAAGATAGGCATGAACTTCCTCATGACCGAATGAAGTGAGACCGGAATACCTGACTAGATGTTCATCGAGAGGTACATATCCTTCGACGACGAGTTTACTCTCCGATTGTTGGATGCAATTATCGCAGGATGACGTGTTGGTGCTGTTGACGAATGAGCACATCTGTCCGACGTAGTGTTCAGACTTGGGCCAAGTCGAAGGATCGGTTTCTGAGATTGTGATATTGTCGATATCATCGGGAACGAGGAAGATGCAGACTCGGAAGCTGGCATTGAGAGCGTACTTCTCAACGCAGACACGAGCGAACCTATATAACGTCAAGTGTTGGAAGGTAGGTGAATATACAGGGTCTACGGTGAGAATGCGAATCGTGCATGACAGAGCAAGTGAACTTACCAATCAGTCAGACCGGTGTCGTGAGATCCGGCGCCCTCTACGGATAGCATGGCTAGTCAGCTATCTGGCAATATTTCTTGGCGGGCTCGCTCAAAGAGCAGTCACTTACCAGCCACGGCTACAGGCTCGGTAGGGCCTTCAGTAGATTTCTCGGTAGCTTCTTTAGGTTCCTCTTTGGCTTCTTCCTTAGTTTCTTCAGCAGCTCCCGGTATGCCTCCAGACTGAAGAGCAGGAACTAAGCCTGTACACAATACGCCTTTTCAGTATGGCATCCAAAACCGGACAATGGAAAGTATCCCCACCTCCGAAGACTTGTTGAGCGGGAACCTCCCACCATTGAGTTGGAGGCAAAGCAGAAGCTAGTGGAGTAGCAGAGACTGCATCACCGCTAGTGACAACATTGTCTTCTTTAGCTTCGGTAACGGTGCTTTCAGCAGCAGCGGGAGTGGCGCTAGCAGCTTCTGCAGCAGTAGCGACGGCAGCTTCCAAGGCCGGAGAGATTTTCTGAGCAGCTCGCAAAGCAGCAACCTTTATAGCACGTGCTTTGTCTTGCTCGCTCCCATAGAGGTTGGTGACAACAGTCAACATTTCAGCTTGAGGATTATTGGTAGTCAGTCCAGCTAGTTCGGGGTATGAGTAGCCGAAAGTGGAGGTGAGTTCGACCTGTGCGGAAGTCCAGAAATCCGTAGAGGAGTCCAAGCTTGGACTGTAGAATGGAGTGAGAGCTTGCAATATAGGAAAGGAAAGTTTAGCGCAGCTTTCGCAGAAGCGGATCAGGCAAATTTCGCGAGCTTACGAGTGTCTGCGGATATTTGAGAATTCCGTCCGATAGTCCAGGTAACGGCGCCTCTGTTGTTTCTCGTCTCGACGCCAACTCCAGGGTTAAGCACCTGCCACAATGCATAGAGACGATCGATGGTGCAATGGTGGAGCTGTCAAACAAGAACAATACGTCAGGCGGTGAAGTGTGGATTATCGTACAGTCGACCTTGCTTGGCACTTACCCAGAAAATCGGGTCGAAGGCTGACAAACGGGTATATAAGGAAGCAAGATGCAAAGAAAGAAGAAAAAGTCAGAACTGGAAGCAGTAAAAGGAACAGCCTCTAAAAGAGAGATGAAGGACATACCTGCTCGAGCGACAACACCCATGAAGCCTCCAATATCACCATGGATTGTATTATGAATGGCCTCGATGGAGTTGGCATGAGCAGCGGCAGCGCCTTCCAGTCTAGCATCATTGGAGAAGTTGTACCAGTCATGTACGGTGTTGAACATCAACATGACCTGGCCTCGAATGTCAGCGGTGAGATTGCCTCCCTCATCGAACCAAGACCAGTCACTTCGACCTGTCTCCCTGGCTCCTAAAGTCTGTTGGGAACTTCTGTCTCTAAAGGCATAAGAGAAGAGAGGATTGTCATCGACTGTCATAGTCGTACCATCTGGCTTGAGAATGTCGATGCTTGTCATACTGGCAACCTCTGGAGGAGGCATCTTCTTGATAGCCCAATCCCAGTAGGGCAATCGAAGGATGTCTGCAGCATCCTTCCATTTCTGGTCGCCAGATTCAGCACCTACGTCTCTTGCGTGCTTGCATAGTACTTGCTAGCAGATCGTAAACAGAATGGATAGAAGGAGGGAACATACCAGGGGACGGTCGAGAAGGGAAGTGTGACCATCAGCGGAGGTGCTTTGCTTGAATGGCCATATGCAGCCGCATATAAAGAGAATAAAGTGTATTACTCACCTCGAAAAGTGCGAGGTATGGTCGACTAAAATCATAACATCGTGTCAGTATGAATATCGACATCGACCAGGTGGACGCATAAGAAGATAAAGGAGCTAAACGTACTGCCAGGTGATGAATAGATTGCTGCTATGGGTGCAGTACCCAGTTCTAGCCACACCGCTGTTACCTCCGGCACCTTGCCAGGCTTTGTACGGAAGCCCGTGGATGCCGCAGAGTTGATAGTAGGAGAGGTCATCTTGCTCAGACACCTTCTGCATACGAGCTGTGAGACATGAAGCGAAGAGAGGACAGGAAGAGATTCGTACGATAGGTACATGATAAGACATGAAGAATGTTCGGATGTGCGGATGGAAGTTCGAAGGCAGAGTCAGGTGGCGAACGATGATGATGAGAGGAGGTGCGGAACGAGAGGCAAAGCGAAGTCCGTACTCACCTAGAGCTTGAATGAAGATAGAAAAGGACACCTTATCCTTGATGAGATCGTTGATCTCCCTGCGAAGAGGAGGATGTCCCCCAGAGGCAGAGACGTCGAAGGGAGCACCAGTGGTAGCCGTGCGTTGAGTACCCGCCATGATGACTAGTTGTGAATGAGAAGTCAGAGTACGAGGTCGAGGAGCGTAAGAATGGAATGGTAAGTAAAGCTGTGAAAAGGTCTGATGAAAGAAGAGAGAAGAGAGAAGAGGTGGAAAAGCCAGAAAGACAGAAAGAAATCCCCCTTCCTCCCTGCACCA
This sequence comes from Cystobasidium slooffiae, assembly GCA_019775285.1. Lineage (NCBI taxonomy): Eukaryota > Fungi > Basidiomycota > Cystobasidiomycetes > Cystobasidiales > Cystobasidiaceae > Cystobasidium > Cystobasidium slooffiae. The sequence continues at coordinate 438,934 of JACWFZ010000026.1, read as the reverse complement.
GCTCGAGCCTTGACCCCTCTCATCTCTCGCCTATGATATGCCGATAAGCCGTTCATGTCAGTGGGTCGACCCATACATGTTTGGCATCTGAATTATCAAGAATGTCGTGACAGGGTCCACGAAAGGGCATCCTTGTTCCAGGCTGTAGTGTCTTCTGAGGGTGGGCGGGGTAGATGGCTCCGAAGCGCTGGGCTGGAGCGTGCTAGAGACGCAGAGACGTAGATACCATGCTTAAAGAACAAGCTTGAAAGAGTCGTGTCTCGTTACCAACACCGTACACGTCGCAGGCTTGTCGAGTCCTGCAGAAACAGCGCCCGATCACACTGCACGAAGCCTTTCCGTAGTCACGTTCAGCTCGAGTGCCATTGCTCTAATATCGACGGCATAGATCCTCGTAGAAGGGTCCAGACTCATCTGAAAAGATGACGCGCCTTGTTGCATGAGTTTCCGGGTCTTTCGGTAAGCGGGTCAAATGGTCAACATTTGGGAGAGAGAAGCAAAGCTCGCACAGAGCGGGCTGGCGGTCATGGCACGCTCGGATCTCTGACAGCGCCACAGATTTTCAACGGATGTATTGCAGACTATACCCTGAAATGACTGAATGGGAACGGTATTCCCTAGAACGAAAACCTGCTAGTGATGGGTGGTTCCCCTGCTTTATCTACCGGTACTTCCGATAGAGACTATTCCTCATGTGACTCGCATCATTTCGGCTTGATAGCCCGCGCTGCAGGAGCAATGCTACTACCCTTAACGCTCTTCGAAGTCGCCTTCTTCACATTGAGAGCTGACTGCTGCTACTGTGTGCTTCTCGCATTCTCTGGAAGAAGCGAGTATACAGGAAGCCCTCGATTGCTGCTATTGCAAGCGCTCCAAACATCGACATGAGTGTTTTCTGAAAATAAAAAAAAATGCATGAACAAGGCTCAGTAGTTGACGACAAGTCTTTCTATCAGAAAATAGCAACATACCTGAGCTAAAGGCGTCGTTCCAGCAGCCCACCAGACAGCAGTAGCTACAGCAGCCATACTAGCTACTACGTTCGCAACGGCGCTCAGTTCTCTTCTTACAGCATCCCATTCCTGTTTGACGGAAGTATTAGGATGTGAAGCAGTTCGGAAATCCCATGTATCGGTAGTATGTAGACTGAACGGATCTTTATGCGCATTGCTGCTGGAAGAAGAGGAGGAGGAAGATGATGACAGGAAAGATGCGTAAGTTGCTTGTTCTTGAGCTAAACGTATAGGTGCGAGGATTGCTTCGAGTTCAGGAGACTGTTGTTACATCGTTTTAGTGATGGTCTTTCATTGACACTTCGGAACTTTGCACTCACCCTTTTCTGTGCTACAGGTGGATCAATGTATACTTCACTACCTCGTATCAGTTCACGAAGAGTATATTCCCTTCTCGGAGCTGCACGAAAGAGGACAGCATTGCCAGTGTGTCAGCAAGCGCTTGAAGGTAGTACATATATGTGCCACCAAGGAGACAGTCAGTGTTCCAGTTGCATCACACGCGTAGCGAACAGTCACTGGAACGCCGACCATCTCTCAGACTGCTTAAGAGCAGCAACTGGCATTATAGCTGAACGGAAATTACGAACATGAGCTTGATTTGTTCCACCGTGATACTTGAGCTAGTAGCTTATGCTCTACCCATGCTTGCTTTGCGTCGAGATGTGCCTGTATAGCTTCAAGCAATTCAAGCGGTAGTTGCCCTCCGTCACGCTTGATATCGCCTAGACCTTCGAGTTTCTTGCCTAATGACGGCGTAACGAGTAGCCTGACCATATTATGCTGGTTCTATCCAAGATGCGTTCACTTCTGGTCCGAATGAGGTGGCCCAGAGTTAGAAGGCGAGAAGAGCTATCGTGTCGGTCTTGCCTCCGCACCGATTTGCTGGTCACGTTTCTGTAGACCGAAAAACGATGGGCGCACCTGTGAAGCGCAAGCGAGAGCAGCAAGAAGCACCAGCAGCCAGCACAAGCACTCAAGTAGCAAAGAACACGCTTGAAAATGTATCGTGGTACTCTATACTCTCTGGAATACAAGGTCAGAGGGGCGAACCTGGTGCTTTAGAAGGTGAGTTGTAGTCGATCATGAAATTTGCTTGCATGATAGAAAGGAAAGAATTGGGCTGCAACTGACAGCATGTATATGGATATTTCACAGCCTTGAACCAGCTATGTAGAGTCATCAACTCTCAACGCTCCTCTGCGTCATCAAAGAAATCCGAAAATGAACCTTCGTACCGCATTTGGCGCGATTTACTGTCGCATTGGCAAAGAGATCCAGGCTTGAAAGATGTAGTAGCTACATGGGAACGAGGAGATCAAATTGGCGACAACAACCTCACAATTTCAGCTCTGCACGTCTATGCGAACTTGTTGAATGTCGCTTGCTCGCCTTCAGCCGGTTTGATAGCTCTCGACTCGCCTTACCAAACTACTCTCGCAAGCTTGATTCAAGAACTTATACCTCTCTTACATTACCTTACGAATTATCTGAATCTACCGGGAAAGAATGATTTAGCTACTGCATCGTTAGAAGTCGTCGGTGCGCTACTCAAGCTCGTCAGGCATGGGTCTGCACGAAACGCCACCAACAGGAAGATATGGGAAGCTTTGAACCTGGATTCGAGAGCAATCTGCAGGCTCTTGGGAACCAAGCGCAAGATCCCTCTCATCAACAAACACGGTCGGAAACCAGATATACGACATCTCATGTTCAATGTACTCAACAACCTCCTAAGTCCGTCAGGCAGCTTGTCCATGAAAATTGACGTCCTCAATCAGAAGGGTGTCATTTCAGCTATATTTAAAGGCTTATCTGAAGATCCAGTGGAAGTCGTGGAAGCTGTCTTGGAAAGTATGGCTCGTCTCGTGGCATTGCCTAGACTTCCTTTGGAGACTCGATGCAGGATAGCCGAAGATAGTTGGAATGAAGTTCTCAAGCTTTATGCAAGAACAGAAGAAGAGAGAAATCCCCAAAGTGATCCGGAAACTCCAGCTTTCCCACCAGCGGTGACCGCTCAACGCTATCTCCTCTTCGTTGTCTCCTCCCTCGCCTCAGCTTCAGCGACTCTTACACCAGGTCAGCGCAAAGCCCTCGGCGGTCTTATCGGCCTCTTGGAACTCTCAGACTCCGTTGAGCAATCAGAAGTGGCAGCCCACATCTTACAAGCCGCTCCTGATCTTTTGCCAAGCTTCTGGTCCAAGTTTGCACCAAGTCTCGAACCTCGACTTTCAAGTAAATGGGTCACAAGTGTTGCATTTGCGACTCGTGTGGTTTCATCTCCGCTTCCCGATAGTCTTCTCAAGGTCCTTCACCAGGCGAAAACCAAAGGCACCGAAAGTCCTGCAGTGCCCAATCTGGCTACCTTGCTAGACACAGCACTAATGCCACCTGCACTCGGGAAGGTCTGGATCTCAAAAGCACTGCAACAATCCGAGGCTCTACCTCTAGTCTCTTATCTCACATGTCAGTTTCTCATGGCAGGTATGCAAAAGTGTAGCGCCGTGGTCGAGTGTCTGCAGCACATCTCCTCAGCTCTAGCAGCCCAAGGAGACACTGCAGGATCTTCAGCTTGGCGCAATGCAGCGACAAGATTAGCCATAGACGCAGCAGATAGATTACCGGATCTTCAGGTCCTTATTGGCCTCGTTCAAAAGACCCTTGGTCGAGCTTTCTCAAGAGCAAGCTCGGTCGCCTCAGTGATGACAGCTTCCGGGTCAATGGAAGTCGATGGGGAGGGCGTAGACGACGACAACTCTCTCATGACCTCCCTCGCACTACGGACTATCTATCTCTACCGAAAGCTCGCTCCCGCCGTCTTCTCCAAACTTCGCTTCGATTTCGGCAAACTCCTCAGTTCACCCTTCTTCGCCTCCGCAAGTGAAGGCATCGCACCCTTGGCTGCCGTTGGTCAGTCTGCATTGCTCAAGATCATCTCCCTTCCCGCCGATGTGGAAACTGGCGAAGGTGCCGTGACTTGGGCATGGTCGAAATCTAGTGATGGCGGATTATCTCCTGTCGCTTCCATCATTCGGATATACCTATCAAGTCCTGTCGAATCCCTTCGCTCCGTCGCTGAAGAGGCTATCTCGAGCTTGCTGAGCACGTCTCTCCTCTTCGAGCATGATGCCTCCGAAATTCCACTATGGCTGGAAGCTTTACCTCGCAAGGAGCCGGCTCAGCTAAATGTTCTAGTTTTCTTCGATAATTGCCTCCAACGCTGCCTTCAAACGCCATACAAATACGTAGACCAGATAGCAGAAATAGTCTCGCACAACGATCCAGCTTGCAAGAACAACGCTTGTCGCCAAGCAAGTCCGCTCCTCGCGACTGTTCTTGAACAGACCCTACATCGTCTAACGAAGGAAGAGTCAGCAAAGCCGTATCTTGTCTTTATAGAACGGTTGATCATCGGACTAGCATGTCACTCATCGTGCAGATGCCTGTTGACTAGTACTACCAGGAAATTAGCCGATAGCTTAGGGGAGTTACCTGGTCAAGAGGAAGCCAAGACCAGCTTCAAGACTTACAACCAATTGACGCAGGTGCTACGTGGCAAGAAAGGCGTCAAGATTGTAGAAAATGCTACGGAAGATGCTTCAACGCTGGAGAAGCTGTTATTTGCAGCTGGCTCGTCAAAGTCTGGCGACCTCAACAGGCTTCTGCTATCAAGCTTCGGAGGTGCAACACCATCGACGCGACAACAGATCGCACGGCTCGCAGGCTACCTCTTGCTCAATGGCCACGATCTCAAAGACTCGCTGATCCCGCTTGCCGAGTCGGGCAAGATCGACAGTAGTCTAGGTATCGATTTGCTGGAACCTATTTTGCAGCTGCCTGAGATGCCTGCGTTCTTCCAGAGGTCTGCCCATATGGCTGCACCGGCCTTGGATGGTAAGTGTCTTTTTACTTCGCATGCATCCAACGTCTTGTATGCTAACATTTGGACTGCAGTGCTGTGTCATCTGATCAATGAGGTCGGGAGACTCGATTCCACCCCGGCTTCTTTGATGCAACCCTATGCGGACGTCCTTGCCCATAAGGCGAACGCAGAAGTGAGTCCACTTGCTACTGTGATCTCGAATGCAGGCTGATAGTCCTGGATTCCTTCTAGACGATCATTCGATGTGCATCCGTGGTGCACGACTTTGCCTCCGATCAACTGCTGGCCCTTCTCGAGCGCATACTGAAGGCGCCCAGAACGACCGCGGAGGAAGAGTGCATGGTCCTGCTATGCACAAATCTCGCCGAGCGAGCGCATGATAGCAAAGTCTTTTCGGCAATCACGCGTCATGCGAAGCAGCTTTACGAGCGCAAGCAAGACTGGAGCGATCTCCTACTGGCCTCTTGGGCGGAGAAGATGTTACCTTCAGGCTTTATCGCAAGTCCAAAAGCTAGTCCTTCTAGAATCGAAAGAAGTGCTCTTCGCAGTGCGACGCCTGTCCTTCACTCACTGGCGAGCGTGATTACGAAAACCGGAATACGGTCGACTGGTATCGCTAGACTTCTGGCAGTCGCTATATATCGCAGTCCAGACGCTTGGCAAGAGTATTCGGCTGTACCGCCGGCACTCTCGCAAAGCCCTGATACAAGTAGCGCCTGCTTGGCATATCTGGAGGTCGCCTCCAGCTCGCGGCAAGCTCAGCCTTCAACCACGGCGTTGCAAGCGATGCTCGGTTCTGCAGCTGAGACGCTATCTGGAACAGGGGATGACAATGCTCAAACACCTGCGCGGAATATTATCTTATCAATCATAGCAGTCGATAAGACGTTAGCATCGAGTATTCTGTCGAAGCTCCAAGGCCATTTCAGTCAAGACACTCTGTCGCACCCGGGCCGACTCACAGGTGCCAATGTTAGCTTCCTGGCTAAGTTGCACTCAGAAGTAGCTTCTTTCGAGAGCTTCGCAGTACTAGAGGCATGTTTCAATGCATGCTTGCTCTGGGTCGTGCGAAGATTTGCTGAAGACGAAGAAAGCGATGTTGCGACTGTGCAACTCGTCAGCGAGATTTGTAAGTCGATGCGAGTAGTTCGAAGTCTACGACAACCCGTACTAATGTTCTGGTGGTTTCGTTAGCTTCCTGCCTGCGCAGATATCCCAAGAAGTGGCTTCTGAAGCCTCACTTAGTGGAGCCAGTAGTTACAGCCGCGTTACAAAGCCGCCTCAACGATGCAGCATCTCTAGATTTTGCCGCAGCGCTATTATCCGAATGCAAATTGCAAGACCAAGTTTATGTAAAACAGGTCCAAGCTCTTTTGGCTGATAGGCGCCTACGCACGCATCTACAACCCGCAAGTTCAGTGCGAGAAACGCTAGTCGAGGTTCTACAAGCTTTCAATTCACGCTCACCGGGACTATTCGGACAGCTCAATGCACTGCCAGCGCTCCTTCCATTCTACCAAGCGACTCTGGGCAAAGCAGACAGGGGCCTGCTTCGAATTTTCCGAAGTACAGAGCTTCAAGGTGGTCTCAATATGCGCGGGCTCGTGCAGAACTGGGTTCCATTTCAACTTCGTGGCGTTTGTACCGGACCATATCAGGTTCTGGCCAATCTTGATCCGAAGCTACTTTACAGAAGTTTATGCCACGTGTTACAGCCCGAATCCGAGCTGGCCTCCTCAGCTCATGCCGAGCAGACGGCCGATCCAGTCTTCTACCTTGGATTGGTATCGTGTTTGCTAGAAGAAGAGAGCATAAGCAGGTCCAATTGGCTGGCTCTTGTCAGCTCGAATGCACTGGGACTCGCCATCTGCTCACTCGCTTCGCCACACAAGGCGTATGCAATTGCTGGTGATAGGATTCTCGCCCGAGCCAGGAACACCCTTCAGGTATGTCACAGTGTCCATCTATTCCCTTGCATCCTGACTAACCCACGCCCCTGAATAGTCCGCCGACATGCGCGAGAAAGACGAAATCCTCTACCTACTAGACTGCGTACGCAATGCCGTTGTGCCATCATGCTCCACTGCCACACCTGGTCTTCCATCCTTAATTGCATTATGCATTGCCGATGCTCTACAATCGATGGCATCGCCAGCAGGCTTCCTCTACCCTGCCTCCTGGAGATGGCTGCTGAGCCGACCTGTAGTAGAGACCGACGAGGTACCCTTGTTCTACAATATCTTCTACAGCACGGCAGACGACCGAATAGTCGAAATCAAATGGCTGTTGCAGACACTTCAAGATGGTGTACACACCAGTGACGTGAGTTAGAGCTTCGCCAAATCACAATCAGTTTCACTGAAGTCTTTCTTCGTCGTTGCAGGATTGGCGGCTTCTCCGAAGACGCCAGATCGTCGAATTGCTCATCGATTACCTTCAAAGTGGGGTTGCAGATGGGGATGCGAGTGTAACCGGAGAGATACTCAAGGTGAGACACTGTACCTGTCAAGACTGCAGCGATACTCACTGACATATCAATCATGGGCAGACACTGGCGCACTTGACAAAACTGCCACAGCCTGTCCATGATTTGCTGACAAGAAGCGGATTCTTGGGCGCACTGGCTGTCCAGAAGTACAGTAATGACGAAGAGCGAAGCTGGGGCATCACGATAGTCGATCATTGTATCTCGCTTGCGCAGCCTACCAAGCTTCGGCGAGCCAGGGACGGTCTATGGCTGGCTGATCTACTGCGAGCATTGACAGAGGCTGCCTCCGAAGGTGAGCGACGACAGTCATAATCACCATGCCGACTGTAAATGCTGAGACATCCGCTTCAGACTTGTCTACCACTGATCTTCTGCGAGTCTGCAACATCTTGCGACGTGCCTCGGCACATCTGGCGTCGGGCAGTGCTGAAGCGCAAGAAATAGTCGGCCCTTCTCTCATCAATCTTATCAAGCAAGCTGTCAAGCGTGTACTTTGCACCCAAGCTTTGGCCAATAGCCAAGGCCCCCCAGACTTGTATGATGCGGCTATGAAGCAGGTAAGCCAAATAGATGCAGACGTGTTCGAGGATGTCACCTGTCTTGCACTCATACATGGCATAAAGGGAGTCAAGGAGGAGCTCATCAAGAGTTGGCAGCAGTGATGTGTGATAGCTATCCGTATAGTATTATGCAATGTGACGTCTGTCTATTCTGCGATGTAGTACTGTGCGCCACACAACGCCAGACGCCCGCTTCTCGAGACTTGACACAAGGCGTTCTGCTTCTTGGTCCACTACCGCCATCAATCACCTTGCACATGATATGGACACGGCAACACCCCAACAGGGCGAGGGCTCTAGGGGGTCTAACCTGTCCTACTTCCTCTTCCTGTCGATGCTCTTCTTCTTCATGTCCTCCTCGCCGGACACCACGTCCGAAATGCAGTACAGAGCGGCATTGACACGCTTGACGAGGGAAAGAACGGAGTTCAAGGAATGGTTATATCCTGGGAGTACACTATCAGGCAATGGTACAGATCGTGAAGGTGCCTCTACTACTCGAAAAGACGATGCCGACACGTCGACAAGCACCTCGATCATCGTTCTGCCAAGTGATGGAGTCGGCGGAGGCGACAACCATACTACCACGCCAGATCCAGGTGCGGAAGATCCGCCAGTAGCACCCAAACCGTTCGTGCTTGAAGACTGGACGCCGCCAACGACAATCCGGGCGCAAGTTGATGACCTTTTGCGTCAGCACGATCGGGTGCATGAGCCGCTGTACTATCACAACATATCAGGCTTCTTCAAAGGCACATATACAACACGCGCCGGCGTCAATATTACAGATGGCTCGCAAAACGCTACTGAACTAGCTGCCCGTCAGGGTCGATTTCCTTGGACAGGCAAGAGCGCGAAGAAAGGCAAGAGTGCTCGAGTGGTCAGATTGAATGTCAGAGAGACGGTTCCACATGTGAAGGGTCAGGATGCAAGAGACGAGAGGGAGAAGGCAGAGGGAGTCATTATCAGAGGTAGCATGAAGCTTGAATTCCATTCCATGATAAACAATGTGACCGGTGAAGTGGAGGAGGAAACGCAGACGACACAATTGGATATGGAAGGTGTCCAGTGAGTTGGCAACGGCGCCTGTGACAGGGCAGCCTGCTGATTTGTGGTTTCTCCTCCAGCTGGCTTCACAACGGAACCTTTTTTATTCACGCAGCAGCTCCGTGGCATGATCTTGATATGAGACAGCTACCAGGACTGCTCCTGACGAATGAAACAGCGAATGCTACAGCTCAAATTGTGCTCAAAGAACTGGATGCCAGGATTGAACGTATCAGGATGGCTCTCTTGACAGGCAGATATGGTGACAATACAGGTGCGTGGGCGGTCTTGAGACTGGCGAGCCGGCTAACGGTCGCTACTACAGGCTCCGACGGCGATAGCCGGCTGAACTGCACATTCTCGATGTATGGACACATGAAGAGTCTTCCCTCGAACATTCCGGAAGCTCGGCTAAGAGAGTGGGAACGAGAGCTTCGGTCCCCTACGGGTGTTTCGACCTTGACGCTGCCGCCGCCAACAGTGAACGGGATCTTATTCAGTAAAGACTGCAACATTGTTGTGGAGTTAGACGAGATGGTGGGACTAGAACTCGAAGACTTCTGGAACAAGGCTGTGACATATAGCTTCATTCTTGGCATTCTCACCCTTTTTCAAACCTGGGTGTTGGTGAAGCAGATGGAGTACACAACAACACCTTCAGTGAGTCATATTCACCCTATTCAACGCGCGAGGGATGTCCTGACTGTCTTTGTTACTCAGGCTATAGGAAGAGTATCACACATGACCATTGCGATACAAGTTATGCTGGACGTCTATTTCTGTGTGAGTTGTCCCGAGTTGCGAAGCCAGAAGAATTCTCCGACTGACAGCTAGCGTTTCCATAGGTCACACATCTTACCCTTGGCGTGGTCACTGGAAATAAAGCGTCAAAAGCCTTCCTCGTGCCAGGCTTTTTTGGTATTCTGTCGGGCCTTCTATTCGGCCTCCGCTATGCTGCTATTATTCGTGTCTCAACCTATCGGCCAGAGCCTGCCCCAACTCCAGCCCCCGCGCCTCCGCAAGCACCTGCTGCAGGTGCTCCTGCGACGACTGGACCTGGCCTCACTGCTTCGGCAACGGCGGCAGAAGCAAGAGCGTCAACAGATACGCCAAATCCGAATACCTCTACACCTTTGTTGGTACGGCCGCAGGCGGTAGCAACAGAGACGGCCGGCGAGACTGAGAATAAGTGGCGTAAGTAGTCAGACATTGGTCAAGGAGTATTGTCGCTGATACATCACTCTACAGAGGCAGCACTTATTGTCCTTGGAGCATTGACCGCTGTATTCCTCTTCTATTTCGTTGGCTGGTTCGCTTTGCTGGTGTTTGGCACATATTCCTATTGGGTACCGCAAATATATCACAACGCCGAAAGAGGGTCCGGCCGCAATGCCCTTCTCAAGAAATACATTGTCGTTACAGCTTGCACACGACTGTTCATCCCTCTGTACGTGTGGGCATGTCCTGTCAATCTGCTCTTCACGGAAACCTCTCCTTGGGTATATACATTGGTACTCTGGCAAGCTATTCAGGTTCTTACCCTCTTCCTACAAGACATACTCGGGTCACGCTTTTTCCTACCGAAAGGCTTTTGGTTCCCCGAGCTGGACCGCTGGGACTATCATCCATTGTTACCGCCTCAAGACATCGAAGCGGGCGTTGTCACTGGTGCGGAGAATAGAGACGGTGCGGATGGCGACAAGAAAGGCGAAGTCGACTGTGTCATCTGTTTCGAGAAGATCGAGCTGGCTCGCCCTGGAGGCGAACGAGCAAGTTTGGACGTCAAGACAGGCAAGAATGCGGGAGAGGCATCGTCCATGGGTGAAGTGTTTGGTGCAGCACGTAGAGAAGCAAATAGAATGACTTACATGGTATGTGGTCTTGTATCTTGTACCCTGTCTAACGCCCTTCGCTCACCCCTGCATCGCCTCTGACAGGTACCACCGTGTCATCATATCGCACACACATCCTGTTTAGAAAGCTGGGCGGCAATTAAGATGGAATGGTACGTTGTTCTTCCCTATCTCCTACATGACGTCACTAACTGTTCCTTTTCAGCCCCCTGTGTAGACGACCGTTACCACCGTTTTGAGGGCCGCCTCTCGAGCAAGCTGTACTATTACGCTACACGAGCCAATGTAACCGTATTATTGCAAGACCATGATATCATCTTATCGGATGCTTGCTGGTCGGACACAGCGACCACATCCACTTTGGAGTGGTACAGCGTAATGGCACGGCCAGCAAAGTCTGACGATGGCAGATTTTGTTAAACGGTAAAACTCGGTTGCGGTCGAGGCAGTGGAGTAGCACACTTTTCGTGTGGACAGGAGGCTGCGACCTAAACCAGTCGGAGGACCAAGCTCTCTCTTCGGTTCACTGTCGCTTCTGCCTCGATACAGTCATTGGAATCAGGTCAAGGCCATGCCCATCTCACCCGCTTCTAGCAGGACAACTTTGTTGTGCTCGAAGACCCCTTCTACGACGACTTCGATAACCTCGAAGTTCATGAGTTGTCTTGTTGTGCAGTGCGTATGCCGCCTAGGCACATCGTGCCTGTGCGGCTTGACTGTGGCAGCTAACAAGCTAACGGTGATAGCCGTGCGCCCACACAACCCATCTCTAGCTGACGTGACGTACCGCATTCCAACGACAAGGGAAGGCAGGCGACTCCCTACAGGTGAGCATGATGTCGTAGCCGTTCGCTTGTGCAAATTGGCTCATGCTATTACTTCAGGACGAATTCAAACGTTCCGCCGGTTGTGCATTGGCCGTATAGCGACTACTGGGACGACCTAGAGTCTTCAGTGAGCTGCTAGTATGCTGAGCGAATTGGTACTGGCATGCTGAAAGCTCTGCCATCGCAGGTTGCTTCAGGCGCGCAGAACCAGGCAACGGAGACAACGCCCGGCAGGTCGAAAATTCCGACGACAGTGAGGTTTTCCAGTGAGTCGGTAGCTGCAACGGCTGTCACTTCTGGGCTTGACTGGACCGTGTAGCAGATGCGCCCCAAAGAATTCCCGGAAGCGCCTCGAAAGGTCGAAAGGGCCGGTCGCTCGCTCGTAATGGCAGAACTACTGAAACTGCTAAAGCCAGTTCCTCACGTCTTACAACTTCAAAAAGGTGAATGGGCGGAAGGTAGACATTTAGTATAGCGGGTAGTCTGACATCTTGCAAAACACAAGCCCGTGTACGATAGAAGGCTGCTTTTGTCTAGTTGTCTTATCAGCGCTACATGTGTAAATAGACTTCGCCACATCTGGTGATCATCTGTCTGGATACACGGGAAGCTCTGATATTGCGAAAGTGTTGCTTTGCCTGACCATAACGTGCAAAGCTTACCAGGCTTCGAAAAGATGTTTCAAGGATTGGTACAATGTGTCACGCCTATACGATCATCAGCACTTCGTTCCGAGAGGAGCTTCGCTTCGGCCGGCTTGGGAATGTCATGTCCAAAGCGTTGCAGCTTGATGAACGGAACCGTCAGACACGAGGATTTGGTACATTTGAGTATGACCAGTTGATCCTCCAGCGATAGTAAGCACGGTCACAGTGGTGCACTGATGGACAGCAGAGTCTCGTCTCCGCCATTGCTTCCACAGGCTGTTTATGCACACTCCAAGGTCACGCTCACATGCAGGCCTGCAAAACCACTCTTCACAGCTGGACAGCATCTGGAAGGCATCCTAGAGCTCGCGTGTAGCTCGGATAAGGTCTGGCTTGGTGGCATTGCGCTGGAATTACGTGGAGCAGAGCGTGAGTCCGTCCCACTGCCATGCGTCTTGGCAGAGTTGTTGTCGCTGAGGTTGTGACTACTTACGCAGAGCTTCATTCACGCGACCATGCTGCATCTCAGGCATTCCTGCAAGCAGATGTCACGTTTCAGTCAGCCAAGCTACCTCCTTCAAATGCAGTCATAGCCTCCTCAAGCTCCCATTCTGGCTTCTGGCCCGCTCGCAAAGGCGTTACTCGATTTCCCTTTTCTTTCTCCATACCGCCTGGCTGCCCATCATCATGCAAATTCGGAGGCAATGCATCAGTCACATACACACTGCTAGCTAGCTGTCAGATTCAATTAGAAGGCGAACGTCAGATTCTCACTCGTCGGCTGGATGTAAACGTCGTCGAACAGTGGCAAGAATGGCAGCATGAATGCTTCCACGAACCGTCTGAAGCGCAAGTAAGGGAAAAGATACAGAGTGGAATAGGAATAGGTGGATTGGGAAAGATGGAAGGGACAGTATCTGCTCAAGCACTCATACAGGACCGTCTGTTCTATCGAGGATGGGAGCTGCCTGACGGATCTTTGGAAATTGACAGAGCAAGAGGGGAGATATGCACTCATTTATCAATCAGAAACGGCACACCAAGGACCATATCAGGTCTCAAGATGTCTCTCCTGCGACGACTCAAGATTCTCCCATCTTCAGATATGCCTACAGACCAGACGCTCGTTATTTCAGCTGCTTCAGCTCCGAGGATCACAGAAACAGTAGAAGAGGTCAACTTGCATGGAAGAGGATGGGAGTTTCCACCTTCGAACGATGAGAGAGTAGTAGACTGTATCATGCCACTGCCGGTTCCGGAAAAGTTCCTCTCTGTCAGGAAGACGAAGCTCTTCGAGATACACACGGTCGTCAAGGTCAGCCTAGACATGGGTACGCTCAAGTGAGTGTATGTTCTATCACTTCTTGTAAGCAGAGCTAAATGAATACAATATAACAGCAAACCCATTTCATTCGAGCTGCCTATATGGGTTGCACACTGGGCCTCACTTCCGCCCGGGGCACTTCAGCCACGTCCACCGATAAGACCGCCTCTCATGCGACCTGCTTCCTCCCAGGGTCTCATGCGAGCTCGAAGTGCCGGGGCATACGGCAATCAAGAGTCTGCATTGGACACCTTCGGTCGCAGCACGCCAATGAACCGCCCGCCCTTTACGACACCTCAGCCAATACCGCTGCAACGTGGCTACGCTTCTACGCCAGCTTACAACGGCACTTACTCCACTTCTGCGGTGCAACCGCCTGCAGACATAGGTTACCAGAATACCTTTCAGAACCCCACGTTCATAAGCTTCAACCCAGAAGCCGCTTCGATGACACCGTCGAGATTCATGAACCAGCAGACACCGTGGCTTCAACCTGCCAATGAAGACGCACGTCACTGGGCTCCACTCCAATCACCTACCCAAGTTGACTTTGCCCCAATATCACTGGCATCCTCTGCCCCTGCTTCATCATACTTCCAAATGCTAGCTCAACAACGCATGACTCCGTCGCCGAAGCTTCCGGAGAGCATTACAGCAGTATCCCGGAATCCAGTAAGGTCCAATTCTGCTGAGTCTAGAACATCACCGTATACGCCCAGAACCCTTCCACCTCGAATGCAGGAATGCCTGACTCCGGAAGAACAAGCTCGCGTGCTTGCCAATTCTGCACCTGCTGTATACGACGTGACTGAGCGTGCATATACAATTCGGCAACAAGAAGAAGAGAGAAACAGTCCGACTACAAACACTTCGATGCCTCTCAATGGCAGACAAAGGCGGCAGAGCATGCCTACCCCCTCTGCTGCTGTTCAAGGCCGATTCTCACCTGTCGATGCTGCACCATTAAGACCATTCAAGACACCTCCACTAGCTCCATCATCTCGCTTCACGTTTGCCTTGCCTTACTTGCCGCCATCTGATAGTCCGGAACAAGTCTTGCTTGCGGCCGGGTTGGAGACTATTGGTGAAGATGGCGAGTCGCAAGCTGGTACCGTAAGATTGGGCAAGGATACAATCGCAAGATCCGCTTCGCACGAACAGATACGATCTCTCAAGGCAGTCAGAGCTGTGAACAGTGCTGTCGATGATGAAGGCAATACATCTGTCAGCTTACTGGAGGGGATAGCGGAGCAGCAAGACAGGGCAAAGGAAGCTGCTAACAGATTGGAGGAAGCAGGAAGTCAGAACAACATTCTGGCGGGGCTTCAATCACCTAATGTCGACAAGACACTGCCCAAACCGCCTCCGGGTTCTGACAAGAGCAAAGCCTCAGACGAAGGCGTTCAAGGCCGTCGGCGGATCTTCCATGTCTTCCCAGAGATAGCAGCGGATAGCTTGAGTTCACCGCCGAAGAAGGCAGAGCTCAACCGCTCCGCCAAGTCACCAAGCAAGCCATCATCGCAAACACGAACGGTATCTGGCCCGTCAAACAGTAATCAAAGGAAGGCAGCAGATCTGAAGCTCGACGCGAACAGGCCCCCGATCAAGAGCAGCAAATCGGATTCGCTTATAGCTCTCGAGGCAAGACTTTCTCGCCCCTCATCACCTATGTCGCCAACATTTGGGAACGATAGGCCACCTTCTCTCTCGCCTCCACCCAGATCAAATGCCGTATCACCTGTTCAAAGAGCGATCTCGCCTGTACATATCGGCAATGAAGGAGCCCTAAGAAAGAAAATCAGCCAGTTATCAATGCGCAAGCAGCAAAGGGATACCCAAGTCGATTCCCCTCCTGAGAAATTGCCAGAGACGCAGCAAGCTAAAGCGACGCCAGGTCGCGTGGAAAAGCTGCCTGCAAATGTGGCCACCCGCGTGGCACAGGTTGAGCCCAGCAGTAAAGTCGCGACGATTTCGAAGGTAGAAGCAGGTGGAAATGCCAACAGCGCGGCAGGGGAGGTGCGCGTCTCCAATCGCGTAGCCCTTTCGAGCGCCCGAGCACCGAAGAAGGCGCTAGCATCAGCGGCAAGAACGAATACCCAGGAAAGGCCGGCTGGCCTTTCTACGCCTGTAAAGTCTCCAATCCATACCGCACCACATTTCACCGGACCAAAAACAGCAGCTTTAGCTCCTCGCAGCCCGAAAGGCCGGCTGTCATCAAGCTCGCCAGCTTCAAGCAAGAGATCCGTATCTGACCTACAGAATCAGTCCAAGCCTATGGTACAGCAGAAGAGCACACCACTAGCGGTAGCACCGCGCAGACAGAGCTTAGGTCTCCCATCAGACCCTATAGATAAGTTCGGATCAGCTCGAGGTGGTCGAGGGGGCGTGGTGACGAGCGTTGCCAGCCTTTGGGCGGACATCATAACGCAAGAAAGCAAGAATGCTAAGAATGAGGCTACGTTAGCTACACCAGCCCTGCTCAAGAAGCAAACTTCTGCTCGCATGAAGGAAATTACACCGCGGCCCGAGCGAGCGATGGAGCGGCTGCATAAAGCTGTAAACAATGCAAAAGGAGAGGAACCTGATTTCGAGGGACAGATTCTCGTCACGGGTAGTTCGGAGCCCACGAGAACATCGACATTGGCGAAGGAGTCCAGTCAAACCCCACAAGCTCCGAAGGCGAAACCTGCTTTGATGTCCATCAATGCCACTATGGGTAAGCCTCCGACTTTCGCCAAAGCTCTTCAACAAGCAAATACGGCGCAGAATACTCCACTTGCACAACCACAAGGAGCGGTCAATCTGCGAGCTCTGATTGAAAAGTTCAGCTAGACTCAAGCAGCGTCTACGGGACAAATGCAAAGATTTCCTGAAGTCTATCTTATCGTTCACAAATCAAATTGCACCAGGAAAGAGAAACGAGCTCACTCTTACGAGCTTCCGTTTTCGCACTCGCCTTCACTGCTGCTACGATAAAGGGCAGAACGAGGAGGCTACGTGACGCCAGAAGCACACTATGCGGCACGCTGCCGTATTCGCACAGCCTCACACAGGCTACGATCGTGTTGGAGACGAGTTCCCCTCCCTCGTTATCTGCTTCATGCGACCATCCTTCAAGGGCTGTCTCTCGCCTTATATAAACTGTCAGGTTAACTCTTCAAAAAACCATCTTCTAGACTCCGGTAGTCTAGGTACTTAGTCGGCAACCCTGTTATGGCATCAATTCTCGTCAGGGGCGGAGTTGCAGTAGGTAGGCAGGTCGTAGTGCCTGCCACCAAGTATGTCGTGAGAGCTACTGCCTTATACGGTAAGTCCCTGCTTGTGTCTAAAATTTGTTGGCGCTAAGGTGAATTGCCAGCGTTGAACAAGGGCGTTGAGCGTCTTCAACAGCCCTCGTCCTCCAACACGGCCGCTGCCACTGACAAGACTGCGTCTCGACCTCATGCCAATACAAGATCGCACCTTGGAGGCCACCCTCACTCTCATAGCCATGGAACCGTTGGTGCTGCATCGAACCACCTTGTTCACGTATCGTCAACAACCACACACGGAAGCACTTGTCCTAGCGGATCGCGTCCACATAATCGTTCCGGACACGCCAAGTAGAATGTGAGACCATCCACTGCTTATCGTTAAATTATAGATAGAGGCAGAACCGGAGCCTCGAAAGCTACCATGTTTTGTTTGGGTAGTCTATAGATGCGCTTCGTTTCATATAGTCTTTCGCATCTTAGTGTCTGTGAACCGACGCAATACTAGAAGTTGGCCGCATTCTTAGCCATATGACTGTCTGGAAATATCGCTTGTGGGGTGGTATCAGTCATGCTACACGAACTTACTCTAGTGGCCAACTATTGTGGCATTGCTTTGCACCTGATACACTTTGTCAAGTGGGCCGGTCCAGAGCCATTTCTGAGCATCGCCGCCCCGACTCCAGTCATCTTTTCGTTGTCTCTTCGATGGCCATCGAAGCTGGCCCAACTGCTGCCCGTTGCCTTCACTCATATCACGTTCTCTCTGGCTTCTCACAAATTGTCGGATTTCACGCATATCCACGATGGCTAAAGTCAGCAAGCCTCGCGCACGAGCGCAGAAACCGCAGATTACTAAACAAGATCGTCAGGCAACAGAGCCCCAGGGTCGTCAGTCGTAGACTTATTGAGGGTATTCCGCTCAAGCTAACATACTTACTTACCGTCTTTAGCTCATGGCGCAAATCATCCAGATCAACGTGAGATGTCGAGTCCCCGGGAAAAGTTTATAAGTGCTGAATATCTCCACTTCCACCGGCAGCTCACAAACGAGCGGAGATGCGTCACAATACGACACATCACGATGACCACCACGATAACCACCATGGCCGCGGTGAGGGAGGTAATTTGAAACGCGAACTGGCCAAATCCGTCGCTAAAGGCGCAGGAGGGGTCTTGGCCGCGGAAGCAATGGAGAAAGGAAGGGACCTGGCACTGCGTAAGTTTGCAACGCCCACATCTTGCCCGATTCTCACATTCAGGTCCTTTCGAGTCAGGCTGATGATGTCAACATTGCTGTAGATGGAAGGTCAGCACAAGATGATCAAGGTGCAGTCACACAAGACCAGAACAATGGCTGTCCTTCATGTGTTATTTCTTGACTTTGCATTCCGAGCTTTAGATTCGCTTGAGAGTTGCTCTACCTCTGTCCGCTACACTTAATGCCATTCGATAGTCTTCTGAGTTCGCAAGTCGTGCAAAGTCGCTATCACGAGTGTCGAGTTTTGTCCGTATCGACGTCTTGCAAGGGCGACCGCAGCCAAAAGTCAGAAGTCTCTCAGTCGAGGTGAATGACCATCTTCGACTGCTTTAGGATGATCCAGGCTTCGTCTGCCCATATCACAATTCTGTAGATGAGTTGTAGACATTCGTCATACAAGGAAGACACTGCAATGGTTGGAGGAGTGATAACCTGCGAAAGATTGCAAGTCTGGTATATGACGAAATCCTGCCGCCACCGACAGGTGCTGAGAGGCCTCGATTGCCATGTCGGCTGCTGCAGGATATCGCTAGTTCTCTTAACAGACTCTACCCGTCACAGATTACCTGAAAGCGGCAGTCGCAGTGAAGTCTTCGCCTACGCATCGTGCATGCAACATGCCAGTCTGCTGAGAAAGTCGCTCGTCTTGAGCCAGCTCCGAGCGGCGACCGCAGCAGCATCGTCTGCATCCTGCTTTTCGATTCACGTAAGAATGGCATCGACATCTTCAGACTCCGGGCTGTATCGCACCACGAGCGCAAGCACGGCTTCATCATCACTGGACGGACATGCTCGCTATACGACTTCCTCTACATCGCTCACTGCTGCACATCCCGGACAAGGTCGACATGACCTGCGTGGTGCTGCGATTCTTGACGTTGCCGACGAACGGAAGAAGCCAAAACGAAAGAAGGTTAGAGTCAGGAAGAAGAAAGCATTAGTATCTCTACCTTCGAGTTCAGCTCCCAGTACCTTGCCTGCGACTGCAGCAACGACCAATTCTCATAGCGCAGCTTCACCAGCAAAGTCGGTGGCGAATAGTGATAGAATCGAAATGAAGGGCAAAGGCAAAGCTCGAGCAGAGGAAACGGACACAGCTGACAACGAGCAAGAACTCAATTTGCCAAAGAATGAATTGTCCACGTCTCCCGAAGCCAACGGGCAAATATCCGAAGGTCAGTCATTGGAGACTGCTCAAGACACCGTCGAACAACGACCTCTTCCTAGTCCTGCGGAATCCGGGACCTCTTCGACCGACGAGCTGCCTTACATAGCTTCTGCAACAGCTTCACCTCATGTCACGCCTCAAGCAAAGAAGACACCAACCCAAACAATCACTCATGCATCACCTCTTGCCAAGAGTTCGCCCTTTAAAACACCTTTTACGGGCTTCGATTTTCTGGTAGCTCGCAATGCAGCTGTATTCGGCGGGTCATCGCCTGCACAAGCACCAGCTATGATCAGTGCAGGAGGACTCGGAATTGCAGGGAAGGGTCTTGAGGACATGCCAATCAAGCAAGCCGAGGACACCCACAAGCCGAGGACACCCTCGAAAGCAGAAGCACCAACTCCTGCGGCGGTATCGGAAGCAGGAAAGAAGAAAGTCGCAGCATCACCGCTCACATGGTCATCGGATCACAGACCTGTAGATGCGCCAACCTTAGGTTCACCTACATTAGGCAGTCTGACGAATCATCGAAACGAGGAAGAAGCTCTGTCTAGTGCTATCACCAAGGCATCTTTCTCCGCTAGCCAACAAGTCATTCTACAAGAGCTTGCGAAGAGGAAAGCTCTTCGGAGGCAATTTGAGCAGGAGCAAAGAAAATTGGAGGCAGAACGAGCAGACCCAGCGGACTCGGTCCAGGGCGAGAAGCCTGCAGCAAACGGAGTCAAGACCTCTCCGGAGGTTCGAGTCGATGAGATTGCTGCGACACCAACCAAGCAAGATGCTGACGGGGTGATACGTCGAGATACGATCGCACCACAATGGAAAGCTCTTTTATCGCCGAAACAAGCCAGTGTACGGCTGGCTGAAGATGCTGCGCCATTGCAAATGGCGTCCTCCGTTGAACGCAGCCCGCTAATGGGCAATGGAACCACAAGCGGGACTGCAGATGCTGAAGAGGACTTCGAAGACGGAGCGTCGGACACGAGTCAGACTAGTGCTCTGATACGTAGCGTCGCCAGAGATAGTGACTTGTCTCGAGGCTGGGAAGATTTGGATACAAGCTTCAATGCCAAGTCTAAAGCTCGTCAGCGCCTTCAAGACTCGATATATGAGCTCAACAAACGACATAGACCGTCACCTGCCATCATTGCCGCACGACAGGAAATGCTCACTGCCATCCGGAAGAGGCTCAACTGGCTTCTTGGCGAAGACTTCGCACCGGACTTTCAATACCACCTGAAGACCTTCGGAAGCACCGCTTACGGTCTCGATACAGACAGCTCTGATCTGGATCTATGTATTATCGATCCGCGGAGACCGGACGGTTTCAGAAACGCAGCGGACTTATATGACGTAGATCAAATACGCAACGGCCCTGATGAAGTGATGCCAAGCACCGAAGAAGACGAAGAGCACCGTAACACAACGCCCATGCAGCGCTTCAGGAAAAACAAGAGATGGGCGGAACCAGCTGGAAGGAAACCGTTGGTACTCGACGAGATATACAATATAGTGCGCCTGGCGAACCTCCTTCGAAAGATGGGCCATGAACAGGTCGTGGCTATACCAGGTGCTGTTGTACCTATCGTCAAGTTCAAGAGTCCCGGTGGTATTAAGGCAGATATGGTAAGGGCCGCTCCGATTCGATAGTACAGACGCTTGAAAGCTAAGATTAGTCTCTTTCTAGAATCCCAATGAGCAACTTGGCGTTCGGAATTCAGCTCTTCTGGCTCAATACGTCTCATACAAGCCCATCATTCGACCTTTCCTCATCTTCATCAAAGTCTGGGCGAAGCAGCGACGCGTCAACGATCCCTCCGGCCGCAGAGGGCCAATGTCGTTATCTTCATATTCACTCGTGCTCATGGCCATAGCATACCTTCAGCATGCAGGAGTACTACCAAATCTGCAAGATGCGGACTTGATTGCCAAACATGGTGTATCGCGACACACATTCTGGACTAAAGTGCCTAATCCCGACATTTCGAAAGGTAGACAACGAGCCAAATCCAAGTACCTGGGCGACTATAAAGCTATGGCCGTCGATACCACCTTTGTCAGGGCGGATATGCTTCGCTCACAGGATCAAGAAGCAAATCCTACGAAGACTGGCAATGGCAAGAAGGCGCGTCGCAATTCGCGCGGGAGCTTCAAGCGACAACAGATGGGTTCAATCGGATGGGATAGCGATACCACATCAGATACACCTATAGTATCTGACGACTCGCCCAAGCCAGAAGAACTCCTGAAGCTCGTTGAGGGATTCTTTGAGTATTACCTCGGGTTTCCAGTCGAAGACAAAGCTATCTCTATCTGGAGAGGGAAGCCCATTGATCGCAAGATTGCAATTCCCAAGCATGCAGGCGCCCGACATATGCGAGGCTCGCGTAAGCTTAGAAGACAGGCGCAGGATCTGCAAGAAGAGCTTAGGGAGCTGGAAGAGGAGCAATCACTAGCCAATGCTTCAATAAATGCCAGCATTGTTCGCTGTGGCTCTTCAGATAGTGAGACAGTGACTGGCTCCGACGAGACAGCCATCACTGAGGACGAAGAGCTAGCTGCGATGCATGCTAAGCTGGCCGCACAATTGGAAAAGTTGGGCGTCAAGGAGAATGGCGCGTCATTTGAAGACACTCATAAGCTGTCGAAGAAAGAGAGGAAAAAGCAGAAGCGGGAGCAGAAAGTTTTGGCACGAAGTCAAGCCCAGCCTGCCATGCAAGGCATCGATGGACTGGAGCAGGTGGCAGAAGCTGAAGAAGAAGAAGAAGGAGACATCGGAATCAATGCTTACAAAGGCCTTGATGTGTCCGAGGCTAATCCGAAGACGGGCCTGTTCCCTGTACCGGCTGTAGAAGATCCGGAAAAGTTCATTGAGCCGCCGACGTGGATCCAGCAATTAGTCGTTCAAGATCCTTTCATTCATACTAGAAACACCACAATGAACATACTGCCCGATACTGTCGATGTTATCTGGAAGGTAAGTACATTTTCTCGCATGAAGGCAAGACACACCTGGCTAATGCAACCATCATCTTTCAGGAGATGCAACGCGCTCTGGACATGATCAAGGCTGGTGAGCCACTCGACAAGATATGCCAGGGTGTGCGACATGAGTCGAGCTATCAAGCTAGACCACGCTTCAAACCCGATGCTTTCCGCGAGGAACGCAGACTTCAGCGAGCCGCTAGGAAGAAGGAAATGCGGGAACGAAAGCCAAGGCATAAAACTGTACGTCGCGCCGCAGAAAGACTTGAGAACGGAAAGGGAGGAGATCAATGAACTTTCTCGGTTGTGCCGCAAGTCTCCTAGGTTTGTAACAATGTAGCATAGAGCTGTCTTGTCAGGGTACTGAAGTTGGAGCAAAGCAAGATATCCCGAACGTCAAAGAGACTGTATCTCCTTCCCGAGGATGCGGCGTACATTGTGCTTGAAGTAGTGATATTGCAGATGGGTGATGCACGAGAATAGTTGTCTACGAGACGAAGATACACCACACCAATGTGAAGATGCCGTAGTCACAGTGCATTACACCGTGATTTTGTATAGGATTTGAGAGGTCTGCTTATTTATCGTCTACTTCATGAACACTCTTGTCAACTTATTGAGGAGATGTAGGCCAACGACGGATGCAATGAACACGACTGCGAGACCCATCACGACGACAGGGTCACTATAGCATAAGCTCAAAAGTATCAGCAACAGACCAAGCAGAATCAGGATACTAATGTGACATACACTTTCAGACCTGGCGAATCGTCGCTTGTATATAGTCTCATCATTGTTGAAGACGAGCCTCCTGCACCTGCAGCCCTCGTGGACATTGGCTTCTCGGTTCCATCATTCAGAGCAGCAGCACGGCGGCTGTTACACGTTACAGGTGTACAACAAGGGTACACAGTGAAGGAAATCAGTAACGACGACCTCCTACGTAGCTCTGGATAGACTGCAGCTCACCGAAGCGCACCAGCTTGAACTGGCTTGCTCCCAATCGGCCGTCCAGCAGGCGTGTTTGTAGCCGAAGAGGCGCCCGTGGGTGATGAAGGTCGAGCGATTGTCGACATGTTGCGTAATGAAGGTGGACAGTAACGTGCTTGCGTCCAGTTGTCGGGAGTCAGCAGCGATATTGAGCAGGTGGGCCTCCAAGAAGGCCTTTGAAATGCGGTGATCGGGCTGTTTCCACCCTTGCTCTTCTACAACTGAACGAACACGTACAACGAATGCGTAAACACGCGACACCTACGCTCACTGACATGATATGGCCCTGACTGGACATGCTAGCTCATCATGAACCGGCTTCGTTCTGCGGGTACGAGTCGACCAAGCTTACCTCTAACTGCACCGGCGCGCGAAACTGTCGCTCGCTCCGGAGAAGACCACAACGCCAACTTAACAGACATTTCGACTGCTGCAATCACCCATCATGGACTTACTACTGCTAGGCAGCCCTCCCTGCCTCAAGTCATCCTGTCTAGGCCCGGATCTCCATACATCAAAGCTGGTAGCGTCTCGACAGCTGTGGGCGATGCAAGCAGGACAAGCAGTGTCACTTCCGTTGCATCGGACTCATCCAAACGTTCAACCTTCAAGCCTCTTCTTCCTCGTGGCAGAGCTCAAGGATCCAGTTTATCCACTGCGAGCGCGACGACCAAGTCGCCACCACGAAAGCACGCTCGAACCGAAAAGGTATTGACGGAAGATGTGCCACGAGGTTCAGGAAGAAGCACTGCAAGTACGAGAGTTGCTTCAAAGGCTGAGAACCATGATAGGCCTCCAATGGAAGAGGCGCAGCTCGGTACCAAGCCAACATCCCTGAGCGTCATAGCGAATCGAGCCTCCCAAAACGTAAGATCTGAGCAAGCACCCATTCTCGTGGGAGAACAGAAAGTCGCCTTAAGTAACAATAACAGGTCAGCTCTCATTTCAGAGTCGGCTACAGACTCGAGTCACCCTCAGGGTCAGCCTCGACGATCTCCTAGAAAGTCACCTCAGAAAGTCAGGGCTCCCTTACCACGTGGCGAAGCTGCACATCGCACAGGGGACGATCAAAACCAGCACAGGGTCGAGAAACCTATCTTAAGTGGACTGCGTCGGTCTCCGCGCAAGTTGGCAATAGACAGCGCTACGAAACCCGAGCCCGTACCTGCTGCAGCTCGTCCTACCAGACGGGGCAAGCCAGCTGTTACCGCTCAAAAGACTGCTCTACGCCCGCAGGACTCGGTCAGTACGATACCGAGCAGTAGAACGCCATCGTTGAACGAGCTGCAAGGCGAAAGCCTGAATGTGACTGGATTGCAACCTGATGGACGGACATTGAGACTCAATAAAGAGCAGAAGAAGCAAGGCACATCCGGACCATCTGGTGAGAGAGGCCAAGCGAAGCGTAAAGCAAGGAAGAACATCGATCTACCCGCTCATCATGAGCTCCAGCAAGCTTCAGGTCTGTCCAGGCTGGACGATAACTCTGATGATAATGTTAAGACGCACCAGTCGCAGCCGAGGCTGTTGAAGCGCAGAACCGGCAAAGCCTCCCCAAGGAAATCGCAACCTTCTACATCATCGAAGAAACGACGAGTGTCCAGAAGAACGCGGGCAGACTCGTCATCGGAAAGCGAAGAGGAAGCCGAGGGTCCAATAGAGCGAGAAAGTGATGAAGAAGCTCCGATGCAGCCATCGAGTCTGGTCTCTTTGCTTCCGAAGAGGAAAGCTGGCGCACCCAGAAGCAGTAGAACAGGAACGGGTTCAACCGCCGACTCGAGCATTAATGACAGTGTCGATGAATCGAAACAGTACGAGAGAGAGAATTGGGATTCGAGTGCTAGCAGCTCCGATAAGGACGGATCAGGCGATACCGACTATGACGAAATAAACGAGGCATCTAAACGCTCGACGTAAGCCTTGCTTTCTTGACTTCGGCTATACTTGTGCTAATGACACGGTATGTCAGCAAACCCCCCAGCAAAGCGAGCAGTAAATCCGCGGGGCCTCGCTCGAGAAGCAAGAGCGTCAAACCTGCCAGCTCGAAGGCTTCTTCGTCAAAGTGGAGGAGTAAAACAGTTGTTGAGCTCTCTGGTGGAGATGATGAGAGGGGCATCAAGATTGCCCCTGCTCAGGAGAAACGCAAGGAGTATTTTGCTGAAGTTGACAATTTCAAGATGGACGTGGAATTTGTTGTATAAGACCTGCGCGGAAATCGCGAGGTAGTAAACCAGGTAGATAGAACAATGAGGGAATATGTAGCATAGTATTCATGCTGAAAGTGCTTCTATCTGACAATCCATGTTGCGGTACGGAACGATGCAAAGCAGAAAGCCTTTCTCCAATTGCACCAAGGCCAACTTCCTCCAGCGCCCACGGCTTGATCGAATTCAGCGTGCAGCGGCTTTTGACTACGCCATCAACGTAATCCACTATGCCCAGTAAGTAGCCTTGTCTAGCGTTGTAGAAGTCTATCGCATCGCTCTGTGCTGACCCTACCGCTCCTCTTTCAGCCCAAGTCGTCAACACGCCGTATCCGCTCATCGATGCGGGTAAGTCGAAGACAGCAAGCAGGAACCTTGTGCAGAACAAGAGGAGACAACGCAGAGAAAGATAGCAGCAGAGGCTGATGCGAGCGTCTTGTCCCTTGCTGTGATTCACCATAGATCCCCACGCCAAGCGGGTAATCCGCTACATGCGTCCCAGTGACTACGCTGTCTGGGCAGGAGCGACCGCAACTTTCCCAGCACTTCTATATGGGTATGGTGCGTAGTAGAGGATATCATTAGTGATGAAGAGTGGACAGAAGGGTTTCTTACGGCACAATTGCTTTCTTACTTCTAGAAATGGCCGATCCTACGAGACTCACGAAGGCAGGCATCAGACCAGCATTGAAGCTTTGCACTTACCTCGGATTCTGCGGAGGATTCCTGCTAGCATACCAAAGAAGCACTTGTACGTTATTTCGAATGCCTGTATTGGAAGATTTATACATTACAGCTGACCGTTGGGCTCTTGATTTGCGTGTGTCCGCAGTCCGGTTCTGGGGATGGGAAGAGAACGTAAGGAGAGACTTCTTCAACCTGCAAGATAAGCGATAGCCAGATTGCTGACACGGAGTGATTTGACTTTCATAGGCGAGAGAACAGAAGAGGGACATGGAAGAGCTGTCAGCGCTGGCTGCACAGGGCAAGCCTGTGTATGGCCCAAGTGACCTACCGGAATACATTCAAGGTGTCGCCCACCGAAACAGCGTCTGGAGTCAGCTGGTAAGGCTCTGTGACCTGACCGCTAGCGGCATTAACAAATTAACAAGCTAACGCGCTTGTTACACTAGAAATTCGCTGCTCTGCCATGGTTCAACCTTGTCAAGTAAGTTACTAAGTCTCGCTAGAGCTTCCTACATCAGCTAACACGACGTCACCTGCCTTCCGACAGCCATCAAAACCACGGTGTAGATACCACGAAGTACTACTTGAAGGCGCAGGAGCAACAGGATAGCTAGATATGAGACGGTAGCTTGTGGTGCCAGTCTCCAGTATGTTGGCGCCATCTTAGGCCGTGCCGAGACAACTTGGAAATTGTGTTTCGGCGAGCTCTGTACAGTTTAGTCATCTACTACCTCTCTATATTCATTGCTACTTTACTTTCTATTGCCTGCTCTTGGGCACTTGCCGTGCTTGCCCTGACTATCTGTGTGCGACTCTCGATCATCCGTATACAAAGTGAAGACAGACGAAACAACAGTGTTCTCTAATACACCAATACTGTATTTATTCATGAGTGAGGAGCTATCATGACGAGATACTTTCTCGAGTACTCGAAGAGCTCGAGGGCTCGTTGTCGACGGTGAGTCCTTTGCACGTAGTGGATTTACTTTGCATGTACTGTTGAAGCTGATCGCCGCACGCGTAAAGATGCGAAGATATTCTGGAGAAGGGCGAATTACGGTACGAAAAGGGCACTCTGGTTGCCAGTACATCCAGTCACTGATTCTCTACATAATAGGGTTGGCTATGAAGTACCAAGTAGCTTTGGACCTGGTCAAATGTCGATTCAATGGCTGCACTGGGGCTGCCTCAAGCCAGCGCAGATCAGCCAGATAGGCATAAATACTCAAGGCTTCCATGCACTGGCGTGAGCGTGCTTGCCAATACGCTCCACTTCGGCCTCCTAAGCTAATTCCATTTCACAGTGCCGAAGACCAACGTCGGGTCGTCAACGCAATCAGCTTAAAACGCATACCAGATGAAGACCTCAGCCTGGCATTGCGAGCCCCTCCTGAGCTTCCTAAGGACATTGCGCCATCCCAGGCAGCTCCACTTCCGCCGGCAGCTCCTACTACGTCCTGGGCACCGTCTAGGCCAAAGACTAACTCCTTAATAGTGGCGAGAAAGCCGAGACCTAGCTCGTCGGCTTCCAGTGCCGCTCCTCCATCATCCAGTCGGACATCATCTCAGGTCGTAGATCTCACCTCTTCTCCCGTGAAGACGGCGGCTCCTAGTTCGTCTACTTCGCGCCTTCCCTCATCGTCACAATCACAAGTTATAGACATATCGAGCTCACCCGTCAAAGATTCTGGAGCGGTACACGACCACACACAAGCCTCCACGGAAGCAAGTGGATCGACAGCACAGCCAGCAACGGTTGCAGAAGGTCGAGTAGTGCGAGCGGAGAGAGAAGAAGATCAAGACGAAAGTGAAGGATCTCCAGAGCCCGAAGATGACGTCTTCTACTTGCGTCACCAGGACGATGTCGTTGGTATACAGCATTATGGAGGTTTGGTAGGCGTCGGCGAGCGTGTAGTACTGGTAAGTGACTGCTCTCAGACCAATGACGAAGGCCGCTTGACACTCACGCTACGTATGTAGCGCCGCGAACCTGGTAATCGGTATGACTCGAATGCTATTCAAGTCGTCAATATCAACGGACACCAAGTTGGCCACATTCCCAAAGGAACTGCAGCTAGATTAGGTGAGGTCACTTGCCTGAAGGTCACAACAATGGATACTGACGGGACCTTCTATGTAGCACGGCTGATGGACGCCAGATATATCAACGTCGAAGGCACAATGCTGACCGGAAACATCGGTGGTAGAGCAGGCTACAAGTTGAAGATCTCCATAGACATATATGGTCAAGCAAGTGCGAGGGAGAGTTTAGGACCTCATTTGGCCTGGTTCGGCCGCATCAGCGACACCGGTCTTCCGCCGCCGCCCACAGGTGCGGAAAACCGCAACTATACGGGTGTTAGTGGCACCTCCTCCTCGCCTAGAAAGGGAAAGAATCGTGCTGTCCCAGAAACAGAGGAACAGAAGGCTGCACAGCGTGTGCTAGAGAGCTTGAAAGAGCTAGAGAAAGGCGGAGAGGGAAATAACAAAGATGCAGTCATGGATAGCCTGATACAAGGTACCGACGTGCTAAAGCTGCCTTTGCACCCGAGCCCGCCGAGCACGCAAAATGGTCAGCTACGCAACGATTTACTTGTAAGTCAAGCACTTCGATATATTTTCTAAAGAAATCTAATGAAAGTGTACCTCAGCCTCATCAGTCGCAAGGCCTGCTTTGGATGCAGGAAAAAGAATCGCCAGCTCTTCCGACTGGCGATGATCATGTACAACTCTGGCAGCGCAAAACCTCTCCGATGCCCCATTGGCTCAATCGTGCAACTTTGACTCCCCAGGCCATCAATAGTCCACCTGAACTCGGTCGAGGTGGAATCATGGCAGATTCGATGGGTCTCGGAAAGACCCTTACGATACTCAGTCTAATCTTGGCGAGCAAAGCTGACAAGCCACAAACTTATTGCAATGCGACCTTGGTTGGTGCGTGTACAGTTGCATAGTAGTAACACGACTTGTCTGACAGACAAGCCTCTTCGCAGTGTGTCCCCTTAGTGTGCTATCGAATTGGGAAACCCAGCTAGAAGAACACATCAAGCCCGGCCAAATCAAGTCTATAACCTTCTACGGCGAAGGGCGTAATACACGACAAAGTGATCTAGAGAGTGCAGATCTCGTCTTAACAACTTACGATATACTGTTGTCTGAATTTAATGCTAGTAAAGGCAAGCGAAGAGGCAAAGGCAAGATAGGCAAGCTTCTGGAAACAGACTGGAAAAGAGTCGTTCTCGATGAAGGGCATACTATAAGGAACCCCAAAGCGGGAAAATCAAAGTGAGCTAATGAATCGCTCACTTCCACCACTACCTTGGCTAACAAGACGACGTCAGGGCTGCGGTAGCTTTGAATGCTCATCGACGGTGGATCGTCTCCGGCACTCCAATAGTCAACAGCGCCAAAGATCTAGGCTCTATGTTGACTTTCCTGCGCCTGTGCAAGCCGCTGGACGCAGCGGAGCAGTTTCGTCGACATATCCGTAAGTGTTCAATTCTGATCTGCCATGGTGCCCGGGCTGATTTGGCATCTTGCGATGACCTTAGTCCGCATGCTGCCATCCGGTAATGGCGCACTACTGCTTCAAGCTATAATGACCGGCTGCTGCATTAGGCGCACCAAAGAAATGCAGGACGATCAAGGAAACAGGCTCGTCCCTCTGCCACCTGTCAATTTCTACTCTATCAAGGTAGACTTGCAAGCAGAGGACAGAAATGCATATGATCTTGCTATGGCAGCTAGCAAACGCAAGTTCGAAGAGTTCCTTGCCAACGAACGGACTGGCAATGTACGTAACAAGTATTGGCAGAACAGAACCATTGTTTCGAACTTTTGGTTAATCCTTCATCGTTCTCGTAGCTACCACCGAATGTGCTCCAGTTGCTCACTAGACTGCGACAGATAGCATGCCTCTCGACGTTGGTTCCACCGAACTACATCGAGGTGAGACCAGTTAAGCTCCGATCTGAAAGCTATGGCTGATATATGTTGCCGCAGGATCTGCAAAAGGAGGAAGAACGCCATGCGCCTATCGTCAATCTAACAGATGAAGCGAGAAAAGCACTGATATTCAAGTTGAAAGCAGCTATCGATGACGCTACGGAGTGTCCGGTCAGTCTACCTTGCTCATCTGAGGGTGTATGCAGACTAAGATCCGCTTCTTTTTTGTTGTTCGTAGGTCTGCTTCGATGAAATGGTTCAACCTCGTATTACTATGTGCGGTCACAGTTATTGTCTGGACTGCATTAGCGAAGTCATCAAGGTACAAGCGATCTGTCCGATGGACCGAACGCCGTTGCCTTCGCTTCAGCATGTTCTAGAACTACCAGCTGTAATGCCGAGCGAAGATGATGGCGACGAACCAGAGGAGAAGAAGATCAAAGCAGGATTGGAGCTGAAGAGCAGTGCCAAGATTGATGAATTGTAGGCCGGCACTCTCGATTCTAACATGTGAAAGGCGCTCATACTAATTGTCTATCGCTTTTCCAGGGTCAAGTACCTCACTGCTTTCTCCAAAGGCGAAAAAAGCCTTGTCTTTTCGCAATTTACGAAATTCCTCGAGAAAATTGAACCTCATCTTAAGCGAGCAGGTATCAAGACTGTCCGACTCGATGGATCAATGTCGCAAAAACGTCGCGCTGAGGTTATTGACGAGTTTCAGAATAGTCCAGGAGGCGGCCGTAGCGTGAAGGAGGAGGAGGACGAGGAGGTTGACTCATCGGCTACTGAACAGTCAGACGAGGGCGAAGAGGATGATAGCGGAACAGAGTATGGAAGTGATGATGACGACTTCGTCCCTGCCCAACATAGCAAGAAGCGCAAAGGCGTAGCGACGAGAAAGCCAGCAAAGAAACGCAGCAAGAAAGCCGCAACGAAGACAAGCCAGTCGAAAGGCAAGGGTAAAGCTAGAGCGGGTACTCAGACGCGACTAGGAGGAGATGGACCGACTGTCATGCTGATCAGCCTACAAGCTGGAAGTCAAGGGCTCAACCTGACAGCCGCCCAGGTATGGCATATTCTCTCAGCTATGTTAGTCGTCAGCTAATGACGTGTGAATGTATCCACAGAATGTATTCCTGATCGATCCTTGGTGGAACAGTGCTATCACCATGCAGGCCATTGACCGAGTCAATCGCATTGTAAGTATGATCTCATCTATTGCCAGGGAGGGATGCACCTAAACGTCCCTTTTGATCCATCTTCTATGAATCAGGGTCAAAAAGCTAAAGAAGTCAGAGTGTTTGAGGTAAGTAAGGTCTCAAAAGACAACACCGTAGTTCAATAGCTGATCATTGCATGTTCTATTTTTTCAGATCATTGCGAAGGACACCATCGAAGACAAGATACTCGAAATTCAAGCCAAGAAGAACGAGCTTATCCAGCAAGCTTTCGCCGGTAATCGAACGAAAGAGACAGCGAGACAGAAGAAAGAGGCGCGATTTAACGAAATCGCAGCCTTGTTTGGGGTGGAACAGCAAAATCCCAATAATGCAAACAATGCAGGAGGTAGCGGTGGCGACCGCCTTGTTCAACAGAGATTGTGAGGGCGGAAGAGGAGGGCCGTAGAGATGTGTACTACTAGATGCTATTCTAATGCTAATGACAATATACCATGCTACATAACTCTGCTAGACATGCTGGCACTTGCCCGCGGCATATTGTTACTTGCAGTATGTGGCCTCGGACAATCGCTTTGCACGCCAGCAGCCAGCCCTTGACCCTCTTGCTTGCCAGCAATCCAACAGCAGCTGAAGAAGACCCGGAAGGATAACTGTCTGATACAGGGATCTGACTGAGACCGTCAAGAAGAGAAAATCCTTTCACTCGTCAATAGATAAAAGCTAGTCGCGTCACTATGGGAATAGCCAAACAAAGTACTCGCGTACACTGTATCGATAATGCGGGACAGCCAGCCAGTCATGGACAGCATACGGAAGGCGCACAACAGGCAGAGCAGGCGCACTACAGCAGCATGAGCAGGCTACGAGGCTACCACATGTCTGCCTGCATCTGGAACCTCAGCTCGCATCGGGCAGTCTTCCACGCTGACGGACAGTGTCGCCAAAGCCCAGCGATCAATCCGAGCGACCAAAGAGCGAAGGTAAACATGAGGGAGCAGTGCAGGAAGCCAACGGAGGAGGAGTAACAGCTTGCATCCACACTGACGACTGCGACGAGGGCATCTGATAGCTTGCATCTGCTTGAGCTTGCTAGCTTGCTGTTTGATGAGCTGATGTATCTCTCATAGCCGCCCTTATTGTGCCACGACTTTACGAACGAAACCCTCAACGACTCTGTAAACAAAGCAAGACGAGAACAGGAAGAGCAGTGGCACTACAGCAGAGAGAGCAGTAGTACCCCAAGTGTCTTAAGGGCGATAGTGAAGAACATTGAAAGCTTCCCCTACCCTCTGTCTGGTATTGCTCAGGTCTTATAAGGTGAGCAAGCTCTTCCCAGCATAGAACATCTACCCATCAGCAGATTCAGCAGACTGATGCATAATGGTGATATACCGACACAATCCAGCTACTATCCTACGTCTGTTACTGCCAATCACGAAGCAGCCTTTACGCCTGTAACTTTCACGAAATCAAGAATGAATAACGCCTTGTCACGATCAAAGTCCGCCTTTTTCCATCAAACCCACCACAACACACCAAGCCAGACTTTCAATTCCACCTCAACTCCCTCGTCTCGCTTCAATAAACCTCATCCTCCACTTCCGAATGTGCAGAATACACCTGAGTCCCCTCCTCCTATTCCATTCACGTGCCCGACACCATGCGCTTTGCATGACCATTCTTACCATTCAAGTACTCCTGCACCTGCTTCAAGCAGTGGTGGCACAGTCAGAAGTGCCAAATCGGTCTTCTTCGAATCTAGGAGGATCAAGAAGTCGAAGCCTTCCATTGATGATGACGAAACCTATTGCGTGCTGTCGGAAGAAGGTGTAGAGATCCTAGCTAAATCACCTGAAGGAGAGGAAGAGCTAGATGAGACTATGGTAAACAAGCACGAGCTATCCCGCGTTTCAGGAAAAAGTTCGAAGGCTTTGAAGCGTACACATTCCCTCAGTAACCTGCTCAAGACACCTTCAAGGTTGAATCTGCGCAAGATGCCTTCGAAGATGAAGCTTTTTACCGATACTCCATCATCGGTCAAATCGAATAGCACGATGGCCGAGAGTTCAGTCTCACATTCTGTTGAGGTCCCGCCTATACCTGCTATGATTCCAGTCCATCATCCTATTGCCAACACTCCAACATCGAATAAATCCTCAAGATCCTCAAAGAGCTTCCTTCGAAGAGCAGTCTTTCGAGATAAAGCAGAGAAGCTGGCAAATCGACCTCTCCCTACTCCGCTGCATGATGTATCGGAGCATCCACTGCCTGGAACAGTAGCTTCTCGCATCAAAGCGATGGAAGACACCTATCGCCGCAGTCTAATTGTAGAAAGTGAGCAACCAGTGGCAAGTATGGAAGCTGCACGCTCAGCTTCGGTTCCGCTTCTAAATCGACCCAACGAGGAGCTTCTGCCCAGCCACATCACCAATGCTAAGACGCCCCGTAATAAATGGCTCGATAAGCTGCACATTGGCAAATCTAGTACGAAGAGGAAGACTCGTCTTGAAATTCCAAACTTTGAAGATAGTCCTGGATTAGCTGAGAAGGTCGATAAGGAGCTCAAGCATAGAAGTCGGGAAGAACCTCTACAAGAGCAACTCGTCCAAGTTGATGTCGAAGAAATCTCTAAGCCTACGCTTCGTGTACAGATCGACGCTCCTGCTGATCAAGACGAGGTCAATAGAGCTTCGTCTATCTACCCTTCGCCTGTAGGAACACCTATCAACGAATCGCCACCTATCTTTGATAGACTCAGTCTAGCAGTCTCACCCCAGTTCATCGGTGCAGATCACAACCACACATTCACATTCGGTAGTCGTCTTTCTGCTACTTCATACTTTGGCAGTACTGCCGACCAAGAAAACAACAACAATCTATTACCGAATCAGGCGCTGGTCGCTTCTTCACCTCTTTCTGGTGACTTGCATATTTCTCATTCGCCAGCTAGGAATGGTACTGCGGTCGTGGATAGATTGAATGCTAGCTTTAGAGCTAGAGAGACGTTCTATGGACCTGATCATGGCGATGTCACGGGACGCTTCTCTATTTTCTCGTATGAAGAAAAAGAGAAAGTGACCAACGATAGACCGAAGAGTGACCCCAGTAAGCACAAGTTTAGCAGTATTCCGGATCATGTTGATGCGTGCTGAACATCTGCTCTCGCTAGTCCCGCTCAAGAACATAGCGCATGCTACGAACGAGCTCCGAAATCTGTAAGTGAAACCTTTCAGATGTTGCACGATCGCGGGCTAACGCGAGCAAACTTGTAATTGCCGCAGCCTGGACACTTTCGAAGATACTTTCGCTTATGACGTCGCCTCTATCAATACCTCGACCGCACCCGGAACCAAGCATTCCTATTTCGCTTCACCTGCGCCTCCCTCCCGCACTCTGTCCCCGAGAAAGCCAGAAGACGAAATACCTGATGATCTTCAAAATCTCATTGATGGGGTCGTACAGTTGAATGAGGTTCTACGCGTCTCAGCGGAAGGACAGACAAAGGCAGCGCGACCTATCTCGGGCGTATCATCTTTCGAGGGTGACGCTTCTACTGCTCAAGATGCCATCAAGGCAATGAGTAGCTATACTGCTCATCTACCAGAGATAGTCGAAACTGCCACAGCCACGTTCGAGTGGGTAGCTGCTCCTACCATTCAAATCGAGAACGGAGGCAATGAGAGAGTCTCAAGCGATATCGAACGCCGTGACTCTTTCTCGTATTCTACAAGTAGTGCAAGATCATCGATGGATGGCTTCAGTGAGCCACCGATCTATGTAGATGGGGCTGGACCCCGTCCTAGCTTTGATAGTGGCCGCTCTTCTTTCGATGAACTACCTGAAGATCGATATTATCAACCAAGTATCAAACAGCAAAAGTACTTGAGCTCATGCAGCGGAGTCAGTAATCGCAGCAGCTTGAGAGACTATCTCGCCATGGAAAGACCTGGAGTAAGTCCTGAGAAATAAGCGGTCATCATGCCACTGACTCAACTGTGCTTTACTCATTTCTACAGCTTGGCGAGCGAATGCTGCACGAAGTGGACGAGGACGTAGTATTGGATCCTATTTCAGATCCTAACCTGCTCAATGCTCAACGTGCAAGCTTTGCGTCTACTACTTCAAGCTCAGGTCCAAACCATCGCCATTCATATCCCATCAGTGTTGGGCACTTCCAGACCGCGCGAACATCGAACCTTCCGTTCCGATTCAGCTCAGCTAGTGAAAGCGATGGTACTGGCAGCATTGCTCATTCACCAACACCCGCCAATGGACTACGAAGAGCATTGAATCGGCACTCACTCAACTGTGAGCGCGGTGACCAGTCTCGACAATCAATAGACTTTTCATTCGATGGACATGGATCACCTACTCGGCGATCTCCTTTGCAAAGTAGTCCTTCGTCGCCCGTAAGCGAGCTTGGTCGAATGGCGAACGACTCTGTGGTCTCCAATTTGCCTTCACTCTCCATCGTCCGCAAGTCTGCAGCACTCATGGCTACCACATCCAATGCCTTCGTCAAGCAAAGTACTCAATCTTCCCTTCTCTCGATGTCGTCGGTCAACTCGTCACCTTGTCCTCGACCTCCTCGAAGGAAGCTTCTCATGCTTACAGGCAATCGTCTACCGCGTGCCCCTCCAGCGGCACCGAATTTTGCCTCTCAGGCCCAAGCTGCACCTCAGTTGCAACCGCTCCAAGCAACGACGAAGCTCCGACCTAGCATGTCTCCTCAGCAAGGTCGCGTTCGCAGGTTGAAGGACTCGTGGGAAGCGAAGATGTCTCCAAAGAAGGATGAGCAGCGTCCTCCTACAACAGGCTCTTCGCCTCGCTATGTCCGACCACTTCCTGGTATCTTTGACGATAAACGCGAGGTTGCTCGGCCTCAACTCTTGTCTAATCTCTTGCTCAATGAAGCTATCAGTAAGTGCCAATGTAAATGGACATCGATGTTGCGCTAACTCACCTACCCGATAGTTCCGCCTGACACACCTCCACCATCTTCGCCTTCTGCTTCGGAGTTGAGCTTTGCTTCAACGTCGCGCAGCTCCCTTGATTTCACGCGAGGAAACGGGGTTCAAGGACGTCTCGCAAGCTTCGGTCGTCGCCGTGGCAAAGGGCACAAGCGACAATCATCTCAGCTTTCGAAGCATTCGGTCCTTGCAGAACCCATACAGGAGGAAGTCACAGCAACAATCAAACTTGAGACGATTCAATCGGAATCCCCGGACAGCCATCACGCTACGATGGTGCAAGCCGATCAGCAAGAGTACTCAGACTATACCAATGCTTACGAAGTCTTGGACTCGTATCTCGAAGACTCTCCCGTCAAGCTCCGTTCACCAGTGCCCAAGGCTGTCTCCCCTCTCGTCATTCGAAAGTCGCGTAGTCAAGCGAGCATCGCTTCAGAACGCAGTCTGCACCTAGGCCTAGATGCCTTCCAGACAAAGTCACAGCAATTTGTCAAGCCTAAGAAGTCGTTTGCACGGGTACCAGTACAAGAAGTCGAGATAAAGCGGGACCCAGTCATCATTGTTGGAGAAGATGAAAGCCACTGGGAAGCACTTGAGGCACATTCTCAGCTCAAATGGACAAGATTTTGCCATGAAGCCATCGTTGAGCTGCAGAACAGCCGCACTTTATTCCCAGACACCGATGGCTCCCTTGACATCTACGAGTCTCCCTTTGCTGGTAGCAACAATAGCATGTCGTCGTCCAACTATGCTTCTCCTCTCATTGAAGCCTTCTCAACCCCTGGCTCGGGATGTGCTCCAGACCTCACTTCGCCAGACCATCAGTCCGCCATTATTGGATTCCTCCTAGATAGTCAAGCCCGATACAGATCGGAAATAGAGAACGATTCGCTGGACATGCCTGCAACATCTGAGTTGTCGCCTGATCGCTCAGAGGGAATGGTCTTAGAAGCTCATGGAACTTCTGAGATCACACTACCTTCGCCAATGCACATCAAGCGGCTGTCATACAGACCTAATCAGACAAAGCGGACTTCGTACCAACCGAAATCGCTTATGCTGGTACAGAAGCATCTGTCAAGCACTCCTGCTGCCTTGCCGAACCCAAAGAAAGAGGTTGCACAACAAGAAGAACCTGTCCAACCGGCTGTCAGGAATGTCCTGCAGCCCAAACTCAACGCATCTGCTCTACCCAAGTCTACCAAAGGCTACAAACCCCGAGCGGCACCAGCTTCGCCCAAGAAGGGTCCTGTAGAAGCGGTCCGCAAAGCCGAACCAATAGTCAGACCTCTGACTCCAGGCAAGCGTATCCGAGCCATCGCCAAGAACCGGAACGTGCGAGTTTTCGCCGACGAAGTGCTCGTGGAGGGCAACTCTGTAAGAGGCCAAGTTCCAGTCAGACAGGCAAACTCCTTCCTACCGAATCGGAAGCTAAGTCAAAGACGCAATAATGCTTTTACTGCTGCTAGACGCAAACTCGAAGGTGTGGGCAGTCCAGGAGAGCAAAGTGATAGAAGTTCAGGTGCATCAAGCACAGATGAAACGGAGATATACAAGACCGGCTTGGAGAACTTCAATTCTAGACCATCTTCGAGAACAGGAGCACCGGTATTGATCGCCAAAGGAACGGTTTTGGAAGCTGGTGGGAGTGCGATGGAAGATGCAAGGTCAGCCGGCGCGCTGGGCTTGAAGAGCAGACCACGTCCGCCGACTAGGAGAACCGCGTCTGGACTGGTGAGGAACATGCGGTGAGAAGTTACTGAAAGGATACACGATTGGTTCCAGCCCGCTGGACGGGCCGTCACCGCAGCTAGGAAGTCTCGTCGGCGTGTCCTGAATCTCGAGTTTTCTTGCAGGGTCTGTCTTGTTTACGCCGTAATTTGGATAGCCAGTTGTTTTCATGGTGTTCATGATGGTCTACGATCTATTCTTCTAGTTCTGTAAAGAAGCAACCTTTACTCACGGTTTACAAATGACTGAACACATTGGAAGAGGGCATACTTGCAGACACCGCTAGAGATCGTGTCTGCGGATCCTCGCAGATGCAGCTTGCTTTCGACCGTAATGGTCAAGACTGGGACCAAAAGTCGCAGAGACCATACAAATAGTATGGTCTCTGCGCGTTTTGATCTCAGTCTTGACGTATGCGGTCAAGAGCAACGCTGCGACCAGTCGCAGACCTGAGGGCCATCCGTGAGAAGGCCAGTCTCTTCTCTAATCATGCTTTTGATGATCAACAGAAGATGCACGTGACTTCCCTGTGTTGGGACGAGCGAGAAGGCTCGAGGCTTTAGCACGGCAAAGAAAGTGCAAGAGAGAAAACATGTGCAAAAGTAAGAGTGCTTGAAGCCTTAAAGTGTGCTGGAAATGCAATAGTATTGCGGGAGTAAATGGCTACAACAGCAAGTGAACTGCATGAGAAGAAACAGCGAAAAAGCAGACTAAACTACGTGAAGAGCATGGATGGCTACAGTGGAGGAGCTGTTTGATAAAAAACCGAGAAAAGGTAAGCAAATGCTGACCTGTGTGAAGCAGTGAAGGACGACTAACCTTTAACGAAAAGCTTATGCACCGAATCCGTAAAGGGTTCTGCCTTGTCTCTTCAGAGCGTAGACGACGTCGAGTGATGTGACTGTCTTGCGCTTGGCGTGCTCTGTGTATGTGACTGAATCACGGATGACATCTGGAGGAAAGGGAGGGAGGAGCAAGTCAGTAAAGTTGTTTGTGTTGTTGTGCATGCAAGCATGTATGAAGAGAAGACGGGACTCACTCTCTAAGAAGATCTTTAGGACACCACGGGTCTCTTCGTAGATCAGACCGGAGATACGCTTGACACCACCACGACGAGCTAGACGTCTGATTGCTGGCTTTGTGATTCCTTGGATGTTGTCTCTCAGAATCTTGCGGTGTCGCTTAGCACCACCCTTTCCTAGACCTTTTCCACCTTTGCCTCGTCCTGACATGTTTGATAGAGTGTTGTTGAAGTGGGGTTGGGGGAGAGAGGGAAGGGCTTTGATTGATTTGTATGAAAAAAGAAAGGAAAGAGAGAAGCAATGAGAGGTTGCTCTTTATAAATGCAGGATTTACTTTTCGCAAATGCCAGGTTTGTTTGGTTTTCACAAAGTCACGTGAATACTACTAATTAATCGGTTCGTTTGTTTGGATCAAGCCTCCCCGAAAGTAACAAGTGCATGTTTGGTGGCGACTTACAGGCGTATAAAGTGGTGGCAAATGGGGAAACGCCAACTTCTGAGCACGCAAGAAAGTGAAAGGTTAAGAGGATAGACAAGGAATGCAAACAACAAAGCAGTTGCATTGGTTGATCGTACAAGCAAATACGATAACAAGGAGGCTGGCTGAATAACTCTGAAAGGTGGCCGCCGTTTGAGTAGAAAAGCCAAAGCTTCAATTATCTCTCGGCTTCTTTCCTTTCCATCACCAAACATCCAAATACACTTCGAGTCTTCCCAAACACTCAAACACATCCACTTCTACCACAATGGCCCGCACAAAGCAAACCGCACGAAAGTCCACCGGAGGCAAGGCCCCTAGAAAGCAGCTCGCTGCTAAGGCTGCACGAAAGTCAGCACCCGCTGCTGGAGGTGTCAAGAAGCCCCACAGATACCGCCCTGGAACAGTCGCTCTCCGTGAGATCAGACGATACCAGAAGGTGGGCATTTGCATTACATCAATCACATTCACTGTATGCATACTAATGTTCCTTGTCATGTCCACAGTCCACCGAACTCCTTATCCGCAAGCTTCCTTTCCAACGTCTAGTCCGTGAAATCGCACAGGACTTCAAGACCGACCTCCGATTCCAGTCGAGCGCTGTCATGGCCCTCCAAGAATCCGCTGAGGCATACCTCGTCTCTCTCTTCGAAGATACCAACTTGGCCGTAAGCTTCTCTTCTCCTCATCCTGCATACAACAGCAGCATGACTGATCACGTGATACTTCTTCTTTCATGCAGGCCATCCACGCCAAGCGTGTCACCATCCAGCCAAAGGACATCCAGCTCGCTCGACGATTGAGAGGAGAGCGATAGACAATCCTAGATGTCTCACTAGATTGTCTTGATGGTCCCCATCCACCTGTATCCATAGTATCTGCTTTCGCTTTTCTTTCTCTCCACTACATTATCAGTTCTTTGCAGGTTACACCCTTGTTGTTTCTATTAGTTGACCGTCTTTACTCAAAGACAAGACAGCAATAATACTACTCGAGTGCATTCTCATAACAACATCACGCATTTCGTCCTACTTTCTTCCTAGTCTTTCCTCGTTTGCTTCATATTGCTTTACCTTTTCGTGCATGATGCGGACAACGAGCGCGAAGCTGTGGATACAACTTGCACGATGATCCAGGTAGGCCGCCCTTGTGTGCTGGTGCCAGCACACAAGGGCGGCCTACCTGGATCATCGTTCAATGCCATTCCCAGTTCACCAGGTTGCCCAAATCCCGATATGCTGCTGTCCAGCCTGTCCTGCTGGCTTCTTCTCTACTCGCACACAGCAGGATGATCGAGCCTTTCTTCTCTACGAACTCCATCAAGTTGGAAACACTGCAGCAACAGCCATGCAAGCTACACAGACCACACGTGGCACACTATCGCATGGCTATCTGACAGATCAAACACTGTCGACTGTCTTGAACGTTCGAAGCTTCCATCAACCAGCCATCCATGATTCCCATTTCAAGCAGCGCGATCGAAACAGCAATCCGCCCAAGGTCAGGTCCCTATCTGGACATCCATTCTTGGGCCGGCTGGACGCTGTGCTTTCCCCTGATAGGGGCATACAGTTGACTGATGGTGTGCAAGTATGGAATACAGCCCCTGTCACTGACTGTCACTCACATCCACTGCTTGTCAAGAGCGCTGTCGAATGGCTATTGGATCTTGACCTAACCGAATTGACTGTCAATTGCTTCTATTCACTACAGCAGTTCGCAGACAGCAATACCAGAATCAGAGACAGAGATTTATATCTCACCATGGTATGTTCAGTCTCTTACTTACTGAGTATCTTGTAGCTGACTCCTGTCATTGCAGGCTTCGCCGCCAGCCACGCCGGACATGGCCAGCAACAGCCTCGAGGCAGAACTAGCCGTCAAGTCGAGTCTGGTCGAAGCTCTCAACGCAGAGAATGAGCAGCTCCGCAATCTGCTACAAAAACAGGTAGATCAAGCTGAAGTTACCGACATCAAACGCTTCCCACGAGGCGATATGAGGCGAGAGTCAAATATAAATGAACTACAAGCTGCTCTAGCTTGTATGCGAAGTCAGCTACACGATACAGCTGCTGATTACGAGGAACAGAAGAAGCTCGTCTTGACAACAAAGGACGAAAAGAATGCTTTGCAAGGACAGCTTGACGACGCGAACGATCAGATCATACTCCTGAAAGCGACAATAGCGGAGTTACAGGTCAAAGTAGCTGAAGGAGAGATTAGCTTGGAAGAGGAGAGGACTAGAGTCGCAACTCTGCGAACAGGTCTAGACGAGAGCAAGCGAGCTATTGTGATCCTTCAGGAACAGAATGAACGTCGTCAATCGGAAGCTGCTGCTGCTCGGCGAGCATCTCTCGAAGCTCAAGGCATATACCCCCTCAACTCGCCCATGACTGGTACAAATGCATCTCGAAAAACATCATTGGCCTTTCCCAACGTCACCGAAGCTCGTCGTGGCTCGCTCAACTATCTCAACGGACTCGGTCTGGCAACTAAGCGAACTGCCTATTTCGATCCAGCTAAGATGGGTCCACAAAGACATGGCAGTCTAGCCGACAATAGTGCTACTCCATCCGAGCATGAGGTTCTAGCAAGGAGAAGAGCTTCTTTACCTGCAAGTGGTTTGTTGAACGCCCTGCAAACAGATGATGACGATCCCGCTTCTCCGGCTGCAAAGACTGGTATGCCTACCTCGGCTTCGTCACCGCATCTCAGCGGCGCACCTTCTCGAAGGAACTCCCTTGCTGCGGCTGCTCGACGATCATCAGTAGGCTACGAAAGTAGTCCTACAAGACTCAATTCCCATCTGGCACACACTCTTAACAGACTTGCAGCAAATGGACCAGAGAATGACCTTCCTATATCACGTCGCGGTTCCCGCATTCTAGCAAATGACATGTCGGGGTTGTCGTCTCTTCCTGAGTATAGCATTAGCAATGGCGACCCGACCAAATTAAGACGAAGAAGCTCACTCCTTGTCAATCCGAATCACATACGCCGGCCAAGCGAGAAGCAAACACCTACCTTCACACGAGAGGACGCCGACGACCCGACCAACAAGATGCGCAAGATTAGCGATAGATCACGTACAACCTCCAATGGCGACAGCGATGAGCTCGTACATGCGCTGTCACTCGAAGCCGTCATGGAGATTTCAGCATTGCGAGAGAACGTCGAACAGCTCAGAATGCAACTCTTCGAAAGTGAAGAAGCTCGAGAGGCGAGTGAGACTTGTGCTAAGGTGCTTCGGGAGTTTATCGCTTCTCAAGCTGCCGCAGAGACTACGGTCCCTGCTATACGATTGCCTCCTCTACCTACTGAGGCGGATGAGCTGGATACCGCAAGTCCAAATGCCAAGATCAAGACCGATGGAGCCCTACCTGTTCGGCCCGAGGCTCGAAAGACGACTTCATTGTGGAGCATGCCCAAGCTCCCTTCCTTGTCTTACGGTACAAGCAAGAAAGACACCTCATCTGCAACGACTCCAAGTGCAACAGACTCGGTCGCCAAGACTTTCGCGTCTATTTCGACAGACTTGCTGCTACCTTCGCGCATAGCGGATATCAAGAGACGCTCAAGTTCTATCTCGTCGCGATCTGAGTATTCTTGTAACTCGGGACCTGTATCTCCCTATCTCGGCTTTGTCAGTCAAGGCACATTCAAACCGAACTTCGAGAGCTTCTCATTCGCTGCACACCGAGGACAGCCGGATGTACCGCGCTTGGAGCCACCTTCCCCTCTT
Organism: Cystobasidium slooffiae; assembly: GCA_019775285.1. Lineage (NCBI taxonomy): Eukaryota > Fungi > Basidiomycota > Cystobasidiomycetes > Cystobasidiales > Cystobasidiaceae > Cystobasidium > Cystobasidium slooffiae. Next base: position 395,677 of record JACWFZ010000026.1, on the reverse strand, counting down.
GTTGGACCTACGGATACTCGCTTCCCAGACTCTGCTTCGTCAGTTGGAGACTCTGACAGTGAAGCTGAACCTATCACACCTTGCGATACAGTATTCAGCGAGAATGTGCATGACACACCCAAAATGCAAGGCAAGAAGGAGGGAATCTTCGATGCGGATCAAATGTTTGTCGACCCGGCATTACCTGCAGTAGCATTGTAAGCATTACAGCAATATGGCATCGACTTTTCATGCAATTGTGCTATAATACAGAAGTAGGATTATTGGAAAACAAACGTAATTAAATCTGTATCTCAAACTACTTGGACATTGCGCTGGCAATGCGACTCTTAGCCATTCTACCTAACATTCCACCAAGATCTCTTGCACCTGATGCCATGTCATAGGCCTTTGCTACACCATTCCAGACGTTCTGACGAGGGTTGCTGTTCTTGTCTGTCTTTGCACCAGCTCCGCTCATCATGATGCCCTTCAGTGCGGGTAGTTGATTAAGGATTTCTACACCAGTACTTCGAGCCCAAACAATTGGTTTAGCTTCCTGCGCGTACAGCTTATGCAGCTTGTCGATGACATTCATGATGGTATGGTTTGTAAGGTATCGTTGGCGAGGATATGGATTAAGCGACAACTTCGAGCCAATGTCGGCCCCTTCTGCAATGGCAGACTCGAGCGTCTCGAACAGTGACGTAGCGTCGCCTAGACCGAGATTGAGGCCTTGGCCGGCCATTGGGTGGACTGTGTGAGCGGCATCTCCGATAAGGACGGTCCGCTTGGGTAATCCACCAACATCGGTGTCACCAAGGTATGATTGAGCATGTGACAGCTTTAAGGGGAAACTTGCGCATGTATCCAGATGAACGGTCTTCACAATTGGCGGGACTTGACTGTGTTCAAATGGAAGTGTCTCGCGATCCAGATTGGCAGGAGAATAGCGCCATGCGATGTCTTCGAGCAGAGTTTCGGGTGAAGTTTCCAGACGTTGGTAGAGCCATTGTAACGATGACCACGGCAGACGGAATGATGCGTTTATAAGGGCTGTTAGGCGCTCCGCATCAAGCTTCTTCAACGCGGCGGCGATATGAGGCTTTGTAGACCAGGCTAGAGATCCGTATGTATCGGCGATCTGGAAGATGACACCTGTCAGCTTGTTTTAGAGCCTGCACGACGTGGTGAAAGCTGCTCACGGGTAGGAACCCGACTGGTCCGACAGGCAAAAAGCGCTGCCAAGCAATCGTGTTCGTGTCCAGCGGGCTGGGCTCAAGCTCGAGGGTGCCGACAAGGCAGTGCGCATCGTAAGCCCAACCATCGGTCTTAATGCCGGAATAGTTCTTCACTGGCGAATTTGCACCATCTGCGCCGACCTTTTAATTGTAGCGCAAATGTCAGCAACGTATTTAGCAAAGCTGAGTTACGCTATGCTAGCTTACCAAAAGCCTAGCTCTGATTGACCTCCCGTTGTCCAGCTTGACGATGGGCCATCCACCTTGAGACTTCAGATTTCCCTGCACTATTTCCTGAACTCGGGTCTTATCAATGATCTCGACGTTGTTCTGCTCCTTTAAATTCGTCAAAAGCGCTTTTTGTAGATGAATATTCTCGACGAAACGTGACATTTCAGGGGCGCCACTGTTTGCTGCTGATGATACGTCCCATGCGGCAAAGTCGATTCTTGCGCCAGATAGACCGTCCCACACCTTTCAGGGAATGTAGACATATGAGCAAGAGATTCAACCGGTTACACGCTGATGGCTCGCCTAACTTACCCGCATTTCTTCACAAGCTCGCGTCCTGGATGTGTCTAGATGTTGCCACCCTCCAGTATCTATGGGATAGGATTCGTTAGCAAGATAGAGCGAAAGCAGCGTATGGCAGCTACGTACCTGTTAAAAAGCGCTGACTCTCGTTCGTAATACTCGATATTCGATTCGACCATTTTCCAGGCGGCAGAGACCAATTCGCAACTTTGTCAAGATCGCTGCCTTCCAGAAGCGAGACTTTCGTGCCTGCAGATTGAACGATGCGAGATGTAGCTGAGAATAATGAAATGTTCGAGTGCCGAGTGGATGAACGCGGACAAGTGTACATCGTAAGCTTGGAGAAGTCCTGATAAAGAAAGATACGAGCGTGCGATCGGACATACACAGAGCATTTGCAAGAGCGAGGCCAACGAGACCGCCTCCCACGATAACGATATCATGGTCTTCCGGGGACTGTACATGCTCTTCCAGATTGCTGCCAGCGGTGCTTGTTGACTGAGATCTAGTCGATTGCCATCGCGATCTTGATGCCCAGCTACTCGCAGTGGAGCATATACATAGACAGGACGAGGGGCCTGCAACTGGCTTGACCGAGGCTAGTTGGCGCAGCTGCCTCTGGATGAGACGACTAGTTGATGTCTGCAGTGACATGGCAATTCTTGACTATGCTCAAGTTATCTGGATGCCGAAGAGCAAGACGCAGTAGGTGCTGTTCTTGTCTACTGGACTTTCTCGATTGCCTTTCTTCCCTACACCAGCACATAGTCACACGCTTCAAGACGAGACCTGCTATAATGGATGCAGCAAAGGAGAACGTCCCTCCAGCGAAGAACCCTGCCGGTGGCCATCTGAAGCCAGGCTATACTATCGGGCCAAACGGCGTGATTCTCGGGCCTGATGGGAAGCCTTGCAGAGTAAGCTGACCGAGCATGCATTGCCTGTTAAAAGCCTCACAGCTGACCGTGTAATACAGGCTTGTAATTCCCTGAAAGCTTTTGGAGCAATAGCTTCGGGCACGAAATCATCGAAGAGCAAGTCGGCTCCTAGTGCGGGTACTGCTGCTGGAATGGCCGCTGGCGTGGCAGCTGTGGCGTCTACTAGCAGCACAAACGCCGTAGAAGAAGATCCATACAAGGCATGTCCGCCCGACGTCGAGCAACTAGGTCGGCATACTTGGACCTTCCTGCATACTACTGCTGCCTACTACCCGGATCAGCCTTCCGACCAGCACAAGAAGAATGCTTCAGCCTTGTTCAACTCCCTACCATCACTATATCCCTGCTCGTTCTGTGCAGATGAACTAGGAAAAGAGATACAGCGTGTCGGACCTCCAGATGTTAGCAGTCGGTCTGCCCTTAGCAATTGGCTCTGCAACATACACAATGAAGTCAATGAGCGTTTAGGCAAGAAACAATTCGATTGTTCGCAAGTTTTGAAGAGATGGAAAGATGGTTGGGATGACGGACGCTGTTAGCAAAGCACCAAGTATTGGCTCAAAATTCTGTGTCAAGTGTTGTTGCATCATTCCTAGACCTCGTACAATACACACTTCTCTCTACAGTCGCCTCAATTAGCGCCCGCTTGCGTCTCTTGATACACTTCTTCATTGCGCATCATCCGCATCTGGCTCGCCATCCTCATCCCCTGCAGCATCATTACTCTCACGTCTGACACGATCTTTGGGATCTTTGGACAACAGCGCCGTATCGGGGTAAAGGGATGCAATGCTAGGGTATGGCATGTCATCTGTCACGTGTGCAGGACATGTCTCTCGCAGGACAGTCAGAGAAGGGTGTTCGAATTGCACCAGCTAGATTGTATTCATAGCGTCAGATTCAGAGATCTTGCTCAAACCTGTTCATCAATGCTTACCTGATGGTTGGAGATACGGAGAGCACGAACAGCCGGACTTTCAGGCGCATTCGACGTGTCAAGCGAAACGAAGAGCGTATTTGAGCGGAGGTTCGAAGTGATGCTCAGGACTGGTGAGCCCAGATCCAAGAACTGATGTGCAGGTTCGCTCGAGGTATCAAGGAGGGATCGTGCAGACCATGCTAGCAGAGCAGAAGATCCCACCGAGGAGACAACGACATGTGTTCCTGCTTCAGCCTGCTCTGCGCCTAGCGTGACCATTTGCGTGATGCCCAAGTCCAGCTTCTTGATCTTTGGAACGAAGCCTTCGGGATACGCTTGTCCAGATACAGATGGCTCAGTGGAGCCATTCTCGCCTTCCTCTTCTTTACCCTCCTGCTGAGCTGCATTTTGCCCATCTTGCAGCAACTTCTTGACCCACTTGCGCGGGCGTCTGCCTGGTGCGGTTACAGGAATATGAACCCTGACTTCCGCAGTTCCAATCAAGGGTTTCGCAGAAATGTCTTTTCGTATACACTTGTAGGTGGTCAAGTCCCACATCCTTAAAGTATCGTCACCTCCTGCTGTTATGAGGATATTTGGATCCAGTGGATGCAGTGCGAGAGCAGAGACGAACTTCCTCTGTCCAAGGAGAAAATGCTCGATTTCCCACCCTTGAGGCCATTTACTGACTCGAATATGCTCATCTCTGTCGGCGGTGATGATCTTGCCCTGGTTCTGTAGAACTAGCATAGCTGTCAACATGCTAACATGCCCGACTACAGGAGTGATAGCTGCAATTTTGGCTGGAATATGTTGCCATTCGGGCGCAACACCATGTGTATTGCCGACTTTGCGTCTCTTTCCGCCTTTGAATGGTTGAATTTCATCCTGTTGTCCAGGTTTAGCTTGATCTGAAGTGTCGTCTTTGGGCGTAAGATTGGAAGTAGAGGCTTCTGGCTTTATCGTTGCAGCAGGAGGTGATGGCAGCGATGGGGAACATCCGAACATGGGAAAGCTACGGGTATCGAAGTATTAGTCAATTATGCACGCGTGTGGGATCTATTACTCACGCGTAGACATCGCCAAACTTGTCTGCAATGACCAAGGTTTGGCCATCTTCGGTTACGGAAATTGCATTTGCTCGCTTAGGCAGCTCCCTGTCCATGAGTTTCCAGGTCAGTATGGCGCGGAATTTAAGATGTACAGCAACTTACCTCTGCTGTTCCAGTACCATGCTTGCAGGCTCGCTATCCGCAGGAGTCTCGATCCGCCACTCTTTCACATGCTTGTCTTCGGCATTTGAGACGAGCTTCGAATCCGTATGCCACACGAGATGACGCACCATACATTTCGGTGCATGTGAGCTGCTTTCGTCGCTAGCAGCCACCACGCTGCTACTTCTGTGATGCCGCAGTCCCAAGTTCAGCTATGCTTCTGACCGTCTCACGGCCAAATTATTAGTCTTGTCTTCGCGCAACTCACTCTACATCCACAATCTGGATCTTGTTCCCACACGCCGTAGCTAGAAGCTTGCCAGAAGGTGACAGCGACAGCACCTGCAGAGGCTGGCGTAGCGACATAGTTCTTCTCCAGAAGCAGTATTTCTGTCCAAGCTACAATTCTTGATCACGTCGACTTGGAAGACGCTTCGAAACAGCAGATTTCGCCTGAAGATGCCCAGTCACAAGAACAAGAAGGAGACTGTCCAGCTATGCAATGTATGCAAGGACAAGCCAGCAAAGTATCACTGCCCAGTTGATAGGGCGCCGTAGTGAGTATAGTCGAGCCAAGTTGAAAGTGTGTGCAAAAAAGCTGATCGACCGTCGTTTGACTGTCTGTTTGAAGCTGCTCGGTCGTATGCTTCAAGATTCACAAAGGTTAGTCGCGATAGACTCACCAGCGTGTGACTACATGCTGACTATTGGACTATTAGCTGAGCAATGCTCGAGCAAGACCACGGTAGCCAGCGCTCAAGAGCAAAAGCCGGTGGCGAATACGTCGCAACATGACACGGTGTCGCAAACCCAGAAACAAGCTAAGCCTGAAGAGCCTGAAGAGCCTTTTAAGTCACTAGACTCATTGATGTGGCCACCTGACCCACTTGAAGAAGGCCTCAATGCCTTGCAAGACCCGCTGAATAGAGACGAGCCCAAACCTTTACTTCGAAATGAATTGCTCGCAATAGCTACCTCCGTGCCTTTACGCGAAATGCTAGCTACACATCCCTTCCTTAAGGATCTACTCAGCGACCTTTCTCGCATACCGAATGCTCCTCCGAAATATCCACAATCGAAGCGAGTCAGAGATATTTTAGGGTTAGGCGAAGCGGAAGGCGTGCCCGAGCGCTTCAATTATCGACCTTCGGAGGAAGCAGACGACGCGGCATACAAAAGGACAAGCACCGGCAAAGCAAGAATAGGTGCCGAGGAGCGTGTAGCACTTCAGCGCTTCAATGACTTGGTCAAAAGCATTTTAGCAGAAGAAAGAAGTAAAGCAGGATCTACGTTTGGACGGACATAATCGTTCGGATAGTAGCTAACAAGAAATCAAGCTACTCTTACTCTTCATCCTCGCAAGTCGATGGCTTCATGAAGGGATGCATCGAGATTCGCAAGACAGGCAGGACTAGCGCGGAAAAGGGCGAGACAGCACTGCATTCCGCTTTCACAAGATACGGCCACTTGCGCGTGACGAGCGAGAAGAAGATCTCTGAGGCCGTGTCGGACCTCCTTCAAACGTATCGCTGTCAACTACCGAACTGCGACGAGAGTGAACCGAGACGACGTCAGAAGCACGGCGCTCGTGACCATGAATGACGGATTGTGGAGGATTGGCTCCATATGCGATAGATACCGCGTCGCTCTCACTCTCATAGGCATGAGTGGAAGTCAAAGAGTCGCGTCGCACGGGAGGCAGGGAGTGCCTAGCGCTGTTGATCCGTTGAAGCCCGTCATCTGCGTTGCGGGACCCAACATCCCCGCTGGCGACGTGTACCTTCTGTTCCTCAAGAGCTTGTGGAGGAGCATACCAGCTTTCCTTCTCATTGACCTGATTTTGGTAGCCTTGGTCATGGTAGTCAGGCAAGCCATTGCCCTGCATGGGAGCTTGGCCAGCAAAGCCATACATGGGAGGATAAGCATTAGCGTTGAAGACGGAAGCTTGATGCAAGCAAGGAGGGAGGCCGATGATCAGGAATTTAGCATTGGAGAAGGCTGGAGCTTTGTCGAGAGACCAAGTCAAGGCTCTCATTGGACCCAACTTGGTATCTTCTTCGTTCCAAGTATTGACCAGGTCCCGCAGGCGGCGCGAGTTCTGCGGAGGAAGAAGTTAGTACCGGAGATCGCAGCAAGCTTACTGGTCAAGCTCACCTTCATTGTAACGATGAACCAGGGAAGCCAGACCGCAATGACAACACCAATGAGGATACCAATAGCAGCCCATCTCAAGTCGCTGCTATAACCGTCTTCCCAGCTTGAGTAGCCGGGCCAGAGTTCACTCTCATCGTAATCAGACATGATAAAATCATCGCTATCGCTTGCAATGTCATCAGCTACCGCATCGGCCTGACGACGAACGAATCTGGTCGCCATGGAAGTCGCACTTCTTGCTACTGAAGAGAGAGTTTCGGTTGCGGAAGCTGTGGTAGAGCGGATAACGGATGAAGCTGTGGCAGCTGCAGCTGATGCAGCGGACGTAACTGATGAGGTGATATCGGAAGAGTCATCATCTTCGATGACCCATTCTTCACCCGATTGGATCCGGCGTGATACGGCTGAAATGACAGGCCAGGGCTGGGATGTCGAAGGCGGCGACATATGGGATGAAAATGATGATGACCATAAGCTCACATCACTATGTTCGTACCCGAAGTCACTCACGATCGTGACAGAAGCGACAAAAGCAAACGCAAACAAGGCTTTTTCTACCCAGGACCAGTATCTAGCTAGTGCCTTTTCCAGATCATCCATGCGCTTGTACCAAGTTTTGTCGTCAATCTGTGTTCGAATGGCCAGATGACGTGTGACACAGCATTAGAATGAAAACATCGGAACGTGGTTAGCATCGAGACAATGGGATTGTAGCCACTTTCAGAAAAGCCTGCACGAGGAGACCTACACATTCTGCCAACTCGGGTGGATAGACAGGAAAGTCAGTGCCCTTTTGTAGCAGTAGAACCAGCTGATTGGAAGGGCGAAGATAGGTCATGACGTCGAAGGGGTTGTGCATGGCGCCCTGCATCCTGACAAGCCAGGTAGGGTTGCAGGTCTTATCTTTGACGAGAGATGCTGAGTGGGAGTCTTTGCACAGGTGTAAAGGCTTGAGCTTGAGGAGAGGAGCGTACTTACCTGAACCTCGTGAAGGAGAGTCAAAAGGTAAGAGGGGGGTCATCCTGCGTCCTCCCGTTTTGCTGTAGATAACGTTCAACGCTTCACAGCCAGCTTGTAGGCACAGCCTAGTCAGGGGGAGGGAGAACAGTCAACGTGAGCTTTTTCGAGCTTGCTGTGCATTGTGTCTGCTTTGTCTGGCCAGTGACCAAGAAAGGGAGGTTCACGGAAGTGGAAGTACTCCTGCACGGGTCGAGTCCGCAGCGTACACTATAGGTACTTGTAAGCAGAAGGCGGAGGTACTGGAATCAGATGTAGACGTGCTGAACAGCGATGTCAGAAGCGGCTACCTGACCATCAACCTCGACACAACGGGTGAAGCTATTCCGCCCGTTAGTAGGGAGCTTGTCAGTCGCACACTCAGCAAATACACCGGAACGATTCGTGCAGATGACAATGAGTAGTGACTGATACCTAGGTGGCTACACTTGAAGATAAAGATCAATGGTTTAGCGCTACAAAAGCCCTTCGAGACTGGTGCTGTGGTTGTGCTGAGGCTGTCTCCAAGAGAGCGTGTGTGACGATAGAGATACATGGAGGGACCTTGATGGAGCGGGTGGATACATGTTGTTACTTGTTGATACTGACTTGCTGATCTTGCTCGAGTGCATGAATATGCTCGTCGTAGCTTGCAAGACTTGACTTCCAGGCGTTTATTCTCACTTCATCGCTTTGCATGTCCATCTGCCCCTGTGCGGCCTTAGCGTCTTCGAATGCGATAGCTTGCATAATGCCAGGATAGTCAATGATGTTGTTGATCTAGTAAAGCGCAACACGAAGCGAAGTGTCAGTCTCGATTGTACCTCCCTGCTGACAGTGCCGCATCTGAGTGAGGAGGGCATTCATACTTACTTTCGCACCATTCGCCTTCAGCGATTCTACAATTGAGTCTCGAGCAGCTGCAGCAACATCTGCATTCAAGCTGAGTATGTAGGAGTGCGCAATCGTCTTGCTTGAAGCCACGATGCGGCTGGCTGAGAGTGCCAACACGATGATGAGGAGAGCGGTGAACACGCGAGTGACGCTAAGCATATGGTAGTGTCTAGATGCAGTACTGGAAAGCTAGACAGCGAAGAAGAAAGATCTTGTGTTCTGGCTGCTGTAAGTGGCCAACAGGAAAGGTGTCGGTGCCGTCCGCGTCATCCAGCAGTTATGGCAGTGGCGACCGCGCTGTGGCCAGGGACGGACATACAGACCAGGCTTTGCGTACACACAGTCAAGAGAGGCAGCAGCCTGTTGCAAAAGAAATGTTATGCTAGTCACTGGCCTGCTTCAGGAACAAAGATCAAAGCTGCCTCAAGGCTCGAAGCCAGGTTAGTTATTTTCGCTGCGTCCTCTTCCCCACTCTCACACCCTCGTGAAAGTGACAAGAGACGGACACATGAATGGCATCCTGATGTTCGCTATTTTGGCAGGATTCACGGCTACAAGTGCGATATATTGAATACCTCTATCATGACATCCGGGCTTCGGCACTACTTATCATGCTCACTTGGTCCATGACCGATCCATTCGCTGCAGAGAAGGAAGCAGGTCAGAGATGGTAGAAGAAATAATAGGAGGCCATTGCGACTCACTCCATCCATTCGAGGACTTCTTGGTACCATCGCCGAGAGTTCAAGGGGTTCAGAACCCAGTGCTATCCAAGAGTACTCGTCAGTCAAAGCGCAGCAGGAAGTAGGGTTAGTGAGAGTCCTACATTCTCTTTGGGGAAGTATACGAATTTGCTAGGTATTCCCTTGCGCTGCAACGCATTGAACATGCCTATTGCCTCGGTGTCGGCTGCATTCAGAAGGGTAAGTCGTCAACGACTTGACGAAGCTGCGGAACGGAGATGACCTACGTAGCCGGTAGTCAAGACCGCCATGTATGACAAGCTCAGGCGTCTGAAGATTTGTGCGGTCAATCATAGAGCAAAGCCCACTGCAGATCTGGCTAGTCCTCACCTTCCAATTTCTGATATGATTATGCGGAGACCATTTTTCGTAAGTTTGTGGCACCTCCCATGGCGTTCCTCCCATGTCATGCTCCTAGAAGAGCTCAAGTTGTCAGATATGCGATAGCGGCAATCCTCGAGGTGAAGCGAGTCTTACCGCAAAGTATATCTCCTCAGTACCGAAATATGCATTCTTCGTGTCCAGAATGCCATCGTGACAGATGAAGGCCTTGAACCCAAGTACGTCATTGTGTCCTTGCATCCAGTTACACATGTATCCTCCATAGGAACCTCCAGCCATTGCCATGCGCTCAGGGTCGATCATGTCGCCATATACTTTCTTAACAAATTCTAGGCCAGCAACAAGGTCTTTGAAGGGCGAGCCACCCCACTGCAGAAGTAAGGATTAGCCATGCACTAAGTTGACGGCAGATGATGCCGTACGTTTTGATTGATTGCATCCACGAAGTCCTGTCCGTAGCCAGTACTGCCCGTCGGGTTGATCATGACAGCGACATAGCCAGCTGCCGTCCAGCAATTTGGATTCCAGCGGGTCGACCTGATAGCCATCATATTTGTCAGATCTGCCCATCTAATGGAATGCCTAGCACGCTCACCAGGAGTCTGTCCAAGCCGATTGCGGTCCTCCTGATGAGCAAGATACTCAGTTTAATCCCATCGAATTCAAGGGGCATTCCGGGATTGCTCTTACCGTGCACAAGGAAGACCATTCCATATTTCTTTCCCTTTTCGTATCCATGTGGCTTCATGATGAAGCCATGGACTTGTTTATCGGGATCAGCGCCAGCGAACCAAAATTCTTCGCCTTTATCCATAGCCAATTTCTCCGTCAAACCCGTGGAAAGGCTTGATATCTGTTGCAAGTTCGGCTTTTCCCGGAAGCTTGTTGGAGTCGAAAGAACGAAGGCTTCGTTTGGTGATGTGAAGCTGTTCATGGTGATCAGAAGACGGTCACTATGGGAGCTGCTGGCTTGGAGATCTTCCTTGCTAAAGATGTGGGGCAACAAGACCGCATTTGACACATTATGAGCTGAAGTCAGCTTTCGAGGCATTATCGAGGGTGGTTTGCCAGATGACACGTCGGATGGGATGTCGACAGCAAACAATTTTTTGTGGCCTTCCTCCTGTGAGAAGCGATTTCACGTTAGCATCTGTACATGCCGCGTCTCGTAAAGAGGGAAGGGATGACCTGCCTCAACAGTAGCGTATAGGACGGTCTCGTCCTCGCCCCATACTAGTGAAGAGGGACTGAGCTCCCAGTCTTCAGTAAGACCATACTTGACATCCCGCTCAAGGTCATAAACCATAATTCTATTCCGATCAGACTCGTATGTATCTTTACGCATTTCCAACCAAGCTAATTTGCCTTTACCAGTCCCTCTAGCCGCGGATTTTGCAGAAGGTGAGAACACAGGTGAGCTACGAGCACCACCTTGGCTAGTCAAGCATCTCGGTTTTTTCTCTTCCTCATTTCTAGGCTGCAGTGGTACAAGATAGCAATGCATTCTTGTATGCCATGCTTCTGGAAGATGAGGATCTTTGGATACGAACGCTAGATGAGACGGAGTAAGGTCGAAATTGCTTGCATCGCCAAAAGGCCCAACCGGACATTCTATATTCTCAAAGCCTGCTAAAGGCGTGACAGGAGTGGAAAGAATAGACCAGTGAGGAGGTCTTGAAGGATCACGGACTTGTACATCGGCATCTTCGTCATCTGTGCTTGTGATAGACTGAATATCCAGCTCGTCGAGTTCGTCCGAGGTGGAAGAGACTGGATCTGCCTTCTTCTCAAGCTCGAGATAGAAGACAAGCTTCTTCTTCTTTGACGTCCATGTATCCCAGTGTCGAATGAAGAGCTTGTCAAATATTTGTACTTCGGCACCTTCTAGCTCTTCTTGGTACTTTTTGTCTAGCTTCTCCACAGAATCAAGGGACGGATCTTCCGGATAGACTTCGGCTGAGAAGGCCAGTAATGTTTTGCTAGGTGATGTGCGAACAACTTTGAGGTCGGAGATACTGTACGCATCGTAGTCGTTAATACGATAAATCAACAGTTGCAAGTCAGCCCTAGTAAAGTCCCCATTGTTTGCACGTGGTCGCTCGCTCGCTCGGTCATGCAGGCCATCATCGAGACTTACGGAACAGGCACTTCACCAATCTTGTAGTCTACACCATCCAAGGTCTTGCACCAGATCTCCTGACCAGGCTTCTCCTCCTCATCCTTGCCTAGCTTCTCCTTGAACTTCTTGTCGCTGAGTGTGACATCGACATCCGGCTTGCCGACCTCCGCTCCACGCGGTCGAAGGTAGAGGACCGTGTCATTATCGAGGAACGCGACATCCAAGTAGCGTAGGTCCTCCAAAATGTTCTCAACAGGTGGAGGATCGTGTTTACCCGTGCTTTCTGCCACACCAGGTCGTGGAATATGTCCTATAGCTACGTTCTTGCTCGTTCTTTGTGTACTGAAGTCGAAGCTGGACCACGGCGTGATATAGTGACTGCCGTTCTCATTCGCCTGTGCTGCCCCAGGTCGAGGCAGCGACAGCATAGCAGGTGCTGTCAGCCTATGTGCCATCTTGAAGCTATAATGTATGCAGTGCAAGTCCCAGGTGGGTTGTAGCGAGGTGAGCCGGACAGAAGCAATGCACAAGGGCCTCCGGCCGAAAGTCACATGCAACGCCACAAGGTACATCGTGGAGACAAAGTCGACATAGATGTATCAATATGTGTTAGCTGATACAGGGAGAAGTCATCAATTCATGCGCAAGTCGTGACGTTCGTGCTGAGCAAGGGCTGAGAGACATATGAAGCAGGCCAATCGCCGCTCAAAGTGATGAAGCAGGGCAAATTGTATTATTCCTATATTGCAGTCATTCTAAAACAGAGGAGTGAAGCCTCAACTTCGGGAAGCATTCGTCACTCGGACCCTTCGAGGGATCCCAAGCATTTTCAAGTTAACATTGCTGCGCACGCGAGTAGTGTTACTATGTGCAACGACTTATAGCTTGTGCTGCAGCCAGTAGTTGATGAGACCGGTAGTACTGCTGTCATGGCCTTCGACTCCCTTTGTACCGTCTAGGGATGGTAAGATAGCCTTGGCCAAGACCTATTATTTAGGAAGATAGAATCAGTATCAGGGAACAAGCGGGATCAAGGCGTTCGACAGCTAGCTTACCTTGCCCAACTCGACACCCATTTGATCGAATGCTGAATATTCACCTTATCGTCAGCGCCGTAAAGTAACCGGGTCAATGGTTGAGCTTACAATTGATACCCCAGATTGTACCCTGAACGAAGATCTTGTGCTCATACATGGCAATCAAGGAGCCTGCGCACGCAAAGCATAATCACAATTAGCGATTGCTTCAATGCAGCGGCCTTGTCTAGTAGAAGAAAAGCAAAGACTCACCAAGTGTAGCTGGTGTTAGCTTCTGGAACATGATTGAATTGGTGGGTTTGTTGCCCTCGAAGACCTTTGATTTCAAGAGAGCAACATTGGAAGCTTGTTCGCCGAGGTCCTGCAGATTTACAAAGAAAGAACAAATGATCAGCTGCAAATTTGCGAATTTGCGCAGTCACAGACTAGGCTCACCTTCTTGACTGCTTCTTCGTCCTTTCCGAATGCCAAAGCCTCAGGTTCTATAGACATAGCATAGCAAAAATGTTTGTCAGCAAGTATTACTCTCGTCCGGATACAAAGCAAACGTAGCCTCAAGGATGAGCGCGCAAGTCACTTACGAGCAAAGAAGTTTGAAAGTAAAATACGATGATGTTCACCCTTTGAAATAGGGTTCAAAGTCTCAACAGGAGCCAAGAAATCCGCAGGGATCAATTTTGTTCCTTGATGAATGAGTTGATAGAATGCATGTTGACCATTTGTACCACTCTGACCCCAGATAATGGGTCCTGTTTGATAGGATACCCTTCTTCCGTCTTTTGTTACGAATTTACCATTGGATTCCATATCTCCCTGATATTTTACAATTGCGGGGAAATCAACCGATAAAAGACCGTCAGTACGTGTTCCCAGTTTTTTTCTCGATGATGTGAGTACGCAGTATAGTCTTTTAAAAAAAGGAGAATGAAGTGAAGGAGAGGAAACTTAAAGCTCACCTGCTGGAAATAATCCGCAAATTTATGCATGTATTGATCATAAGGAAGTAATGCATGAGTTTGAGCACCATAAAAGTCATTGTACCAAATACCCAATAGCGCTAAAATAACCGGTAGATTATTTTCCAATTTAGTTTCTTTAAAATGTTTGTCCATCATATGAGCTCCTGTCAATAATTCTTTGAAATTATCGAATCCAATGTAAATGCAGATACTCAATCCGATAGCTGACCAGAGAGAATATCTTCCTCCTACCCAATCCCAGAACTTGAACATGTTCGCTGTATCAATCCCGAATGATGATACGGCTTTTGAATTTGTTGATAAAGCTACAAAGTGTTTAGCTACGTGTTTGACCTGATTTTAATACACGCAAAGTTTCGAGATTTACGTAGTCAGTACATGTAACGAAGAAGGGAGGCTTTGCGGAGAAGAAGAAAGATACACGAAGGGTGAAGGGGAAGGGGGAGAACACTCACATCCTTTGCTGTCTCTAAGAACCAAGCTTTTGCACTTTCAGCATTTGTGATTGTTTCTTGAGTAGTGAACGTTTTAGAAGCCACGATAAAAAGGGTAGTTTCTGGATCACATTCCTTCAAAATCTCCGCAAGATGAGTACCATCGATATTAGAGCAGAAATGAGGTTTGATATCTCTTTGAGCGTAGAATTTGAGTGCTTCAGTAACCATAACAGGACCTAAATCTGAACCTCCAATACCAATATTAACAATTGAAGTGATTCTCTTCCCAGTATAACCAGTATGTTTTCCAGATCTAATAGAATCTGAAAATTCCTTCATGTGTTGAAGAACATCACCAACTTCATCTGCTCCTTGTTCTGTGATGCCTTCAAATGGTTGTGGTACGAATTGCTTCGCATTACGTAATGCAATATGTAATACTGCACGATCTTCTGATGTATTGATATGTTTACCTGCAAACATATCATCTCTTGCCTTTTCAATGTTTGCTTCTCTTGCTAATGAAAATAGCGTAGATAGTACTTGTTCATCTATCAAGTTCTTGGAGTAATCCAATAGGATGGAAACGTCAGGTCCATCGCTCGAAGTGTAACGCTCATTGAACTTGTCGAATCGCTTGGAATCTTGAGCGAAGAGATCTTTCAGGACGAGCTTGTCCTTGGATGAGGAATAGAGCTCTTCTAGCTTCTTCCACGATGAGTAGTCTGTGTGTGCAATACAGTCATGCCATTGTTTCAGTCAACAGTTGCTCTGAATGTTCTCCTCAATTCCTTGCCTTCCTGCCTCGTTTCGCTGAGGTCATCCTACGACGACTGAACGAGACAGGAACAATTAGGGAGCAGTAACAACAACAAGAGTGACCTACCAGTAGCTGATGCCATGGCTGGTGATGTATGAAGAGTATGTGTAATTGCTCTTGCTTGAACTTGATTCGGTACAGTTGAAAGGAAAGAAAGCCTCACCCGGCCCTGCTGCCAGTGTATGGTGGCTCACAGCGGTAAGCAAGAAGGCAGCGGAGATTCACCGGCCGAAAAGCAAGAGTGCAAGCAAGTCCGCCAAGTTGGTTGCTGTAGCTACCGTATATGGTAGTACAGTCAATCAATGGCTATCCTATTCAAATGCTTTGCTCGTGTTGAACAACCTTTTCCTGGTCAGTAGTATTGCCCAGTATTTCGAACACCTTTGTAAGGGCTAAGAACTTATAATCCTCCGAAGTGTCGGCAGTGTGTATGTAAGCTTCCACAGCAAGATAGGAAAGTACAAACATTGACACTGTCACATGAATAGGCTAGCTGCTGATTAGTAGCTGACTTCAGCTATCAGACGACACTCTTATCCAACCGTGCTTTTCCATTATCGAGCTGTCATGACGCTCGCTCTCTGCAGATCCGTCACGTTTACAGTAACTGTCCCGATCACGTCGTCCCCTGTGCGATCCAGGAAGCAGCCATGCATCTGATTGCAGTGTGCTTCCTGATACTATACCGTTGTAGTAGCTGCATACTCATACTACAGTGCATAGCGATATCATGTCCAGTCCTCAACATCCCTTCCATCGTCTGCTTACTTTCTTCGCCCGCCAAAGCCGTAGTAGTAGCGCCACTTCTTCACCACCTACTTCCATTTCATTCATCGATTCACTACGAGGTGATATAGCATTAGGTTTCAATTTCCCCATTTCCCTACTACTCTCACTAGCTCGTCATTTATATTTCCGTAATACTCCCTCTTCATCATCATTATTATCATTAAAGATTGATATTCCAAATGTTAGATTAGATCGTAAATTGTTAGGTGGTCCAGGAGCTTATTCAACTCATATCAAAGCGAATCAAGATTATTCATTATCTGAATTACAGAGTATCATCAAGAAAGAAGGGAGTGGAAATGTACTTAAAGATAGATTGGATGCTTTTGGAATTTGGTCATTGGCTGCTAGGAGGAAAGATGGTAAAGTTACAGGAAATGATTTGATTGCTTTTCAAGAGGGGACTGTACTTGAAAGTATTGCGAAGAGGAGAAAAACAGGCAGAGAGGAAGTATTGCCTTTCTGGAGGGGTGGTCCTTTATCGTGAGTTTCTCGGCATTTGCCATACAGATGATAAGTGGAAGTGGTAGAATCATATGTACCAGTGTGGCTAACTTTTGGGAGTGAATACGGACAGCGTATCGGGCCATTCTTGGGCTGTCAAACGATTACTGGGCGTCGATGTCTATCGGAAAGACTGAAAGAAGTAGATGCAAGCAAAGCTGCTTTCACGTTCATTCATCGCGTATGTACGTACTATTGTAGAACATGCATCTCACGACGGACGCATCAGTTTTTGCACGTGATCATGGACATGGTAGATTATAACCACTGAAAGGAAAGAAACGAAAAGAGATGACCCCAGGTTAGTGACAGTTGCCATATCAGTCTTATGTAGATCTTCAATAGGCTTGGCGTGCTTCGTGTTGACGTGTATATCTGCCTCCTATCCTAAAGGACGTATTACATGTGTCTACAAGCCGTTGATGCTGTGCAGACAGGCAGACTCGCAGAGCAACAAAGCCGGTGTCTTCATGAGCGGAGACTCGCACTTGACATGTGTATCGTAGATCTTTCTTGCTCCTGTCAACGTGGTTACAGTGATTCCCTTTGAAGCCATTTCGGCAGCATTGCTTGCTCGTCCGTCCTTGCACGGCGTGATCTTGATTTCAGCAGTTTATGGATATCGCGTTAGATGTGCCTGGGTTGTTTCCCTAACGAGTACCGTTGGCCTTACGCCGTTCCGCCCTTCGAACAGTACATTTCTGCTACTTACTTCTGGCACGCCTCACTAGGAGTATCGCTCGCAGTCAGCGTTATCGACCTGAGTTGGTCGCTGTTCAAGAGGGCGGCCCCTCAACAATATCCATTCAAACCACCATCATTATTCATTTCCGAGTCGCGTCCAGTATACTCTACTCGAACGGGGACGGCAGCACGTAACAAGCGCATCTCCAACGACAGAAGTACAGTCAAACATCTAATACTGCATCGATAACACCATCACAGCAAGAATGGCCTTCTGGAGGACTAAACAGCGTGGTCCACCTGAACTCGTAAAGGCGCTCAAGGACTCGATTGGCAAGCTTGATGCAGGTCATCAAGGCAGTGACACGACTAGGAGGGTGCGTAGTAGCATATATATATATATATATATACTCATAGTACTTCTGACTGACTTGAGTTGTGCTCTTTGCTGCTCTTTGTTGGGATATCGCACTGCTGCGCCACGTCTCGACAACGACACCACTCTCGTCAATCTATCTATCAATCATGTGACCACTCAAACCGTTTTATATACTGGATAATCATACGATACATGTTCCTCGATACTGTAACATACCGCCATTCCACTACTACGTCGCTCAGGCAACGGAAGATATATCGAGGACCCTGACGCAAGTCAAACTAGTGCTATACGGCGATGGAGGTAAGCGTTTATCAATCACGCCATTACTTAGGCAATTACGAGTACCTATTCAGACTACTAACTACAAACCTTTGTCTTACCCTTCCTTCGAACCTACTTTGAACATCTGACAGAAGCCGAGCCTCAACCGGAATTAGTAGCCCAACTAGCACAAGAAATGTATTCGAATGATATGCTGCAAGCTATGGTGACCAATATGTGGAGGTTTGAATTCGAGGTAAGGTCTTCTGTCATCCACCTTCACTCACTGCCGAGTCTCTCCGTATCTCCTTATAAGCTGACTGCATGATTATGTGTCTCTCTTCACGCTCCCACCCTCGGTACAATGTGTTTGTATTTTTCTATGGTACGGAACAGGCACGTAAAGATGTAGCTCAGATATTCAATCATTTATTACGGCGGCAAATCGGATCAAGATTACCTACGGTGGAATATTTAAGTTCAAAACCAGATGTGGTATTAAGTGCTTTGAAAGGGTACGTCCGTCCTGCGCCTATATACATCCCCTTCCCTTCTACCTGGAAAAAATCCCGAGATCTGCTGAGTGTTAAAAGAGACTGACGACAGATGGAATATGTACAGATACGAAAATGCCGAAGTCGCATTGAATACAGGCGCGATACTACATGAAATGTTACGGCATGAACCATTAGCGAAATCTCTACTTTATTCACCGAAGTAAGTCATCATTGCCCTTGGACCTCGCAAGGCCCGAAAGAGCGCAGCCCGACGGAGTGTCATTCAATGTGACAATGCAGTCGTTACACCTGATCTGACCTTTGCATTCACCTCACAGTCTGTACGATTTCTTACCTTACATTGAGAAGACGACTTTTGGAATAGCTTGTGATGCAATGGCAAATTTTCGAGTAGGGCTTTATCATCCTTCTAACAAGCTTATTGGATGATACAATGCTCATGACCGTCTTTCATTCTCTGCAGGAACTCCTAACGCGGCATAAACCTATGGTTGCTGAATTCTTAGAAGAAAACTATGATGAGGTATGTTAATTCCTGATCTTACGGGGTAGAAAAACAGTACTTTTTAGCGTTGTGGACAAAAGCATCAAGTGACTAAGAACATTGTCTTGAACTTTTCCATGCCAGTTCTTCGCACACTACGCAGAATTAGTCTCATCTTCAAACTACGTAACAAAACGTCAATCTCTCAAATTATTAGGAGAAATCCTACTAGACAGAACGAATTTCAAAGTAATGACTAAATATATTGAATCGGAAGACAATCTGAAAGTTATGATGAATTTATTGAGGGATAAAAGTAAAAATATACAATTCGAAGCTTTTCATGTCTTCAAGGTAAGAGTAGTCCCTCAATTTTTCTTACCAAAGTCTTCTTGGCACAACTTCTGACGAAATGTTTGTGAAAATCATTTTACGTCACAGATTTTCGTTGCAAATCCTAGAAAACCGGCACATATCGAGAATATACTACGAAGGAACAAAGCGAAACTATGCACTTTCCTCGCTAGTTTCCAGAATGAGAAAGATGGTGGGTTTCAAGTGGCCTTTGCTTCCGGGTGCGTTCGTGCAGATATAAAATAGCTAATATGTTCTATTCGACACATTCGAATCTTGCAGACGAGCAATTTATCGTAAGTCGCCTCCCGAGGCAGCCCCGAGAGTAGTACAATACGTTCGCGAAGAGCTGACCTAATGGACTACACTGTTTTTCAGGACGAGAAGCAATTTTTACTGTCGCAAATACAGGCCTTATGAGTCAACAAGCCATTCGCAGAAAGAAGCGTCGCATGACATACTTATCAGGGGAGCAATTGCTGGGTCGACGTGTACCTATAACCCTATCACGATCTGCCCATCTCTTCTGTCAAACCACGTTAAGACTTTAGTGTCCCAGAAGAACGTTGAAGCTACGCTACAAAGCATCGAGGGGCGTAGTAAATGCGAAAGTTATTCAAGACCCGACATGCAAGCCCTGCTTCTGCTATGCCATTCGCTTGTCCGTAGCATGCTATAAAGCCGGTTCTCTCTTCTTCTTCGTCTCAATTAGCAGTTCGTCCTTGCACTCTCCCAGGCAGGAGCAAATTGGGCAAATCAGTAGCAAACCTTCTGTATCTATATCATCTTTTTTCCCTCATTTACGATCAATATACCATCCTTGACCTGATAGGTCTTCCCCTTCTAGTTCCAGGAATAATCAGCTATCATTCTGTCACGATTTGTTGTCTCCTTTAGACTTTTGTTCATTCAGTTGTTTTGCATTCGAATTATTTGCATAATGAAACGATAGGATAACGTTTAACTAGTGTCTGCTATGCGGATAACGAGAAAAGTACTGTTGTGAACAGATTAATGTCCATGTGCTAGCCGGCAATGATGCTGGTGCAGGGCCGTATGTGCAGGAGGCGATACCGCGGGAAAAATTGGAGGTTTGCTGATTCTTTCTCTAAAGCCCGTAGTCATTCCTGATAGCGGTTCAAAACCCAGCTATCTCCATAACCTTGTCAAACTTTCTCGGATCCAATCTGAATCTCTTATCTTGGTCCATAGCCAACGCCTGAAAGCATTGGAGCGTAGTCAACTCGGCATCCTGCTCGAAGAAATCGACTGCACAGAGTCTGGCATCTTTCTCATTTCTAGTAGCATGGTATCTATGCCAAATGTCTCTTTGATGTGCTCCAGCTTCAGCTCGTTCTTGTACCGGACCTTGTCGTAGTCGTTGATAGACTTTTAAGGCTAGTGAGACGTTGGCAGCTTTGCCGCCTGCTAATGCTAAACAGAGAGCTAGAGTAGCTCCGTCTTCTACTGAGGCTGTCGCACCTTGTAATGATGTCGGAAGATATGTATGAACTGTCACGGATTACAAATGCACAGAGTCAGCAATGTAATACAAGGGTGTAGACGGAAGACTTGACTCACTAGCATCGCCGAGAAAAGCCACTCTGCCATTTGCACTGGTCCAAGAGGGTATAGGATCATGATGAAACAATCTCCAATGAAGACCAGTTTTGAAATAGCTCAAAGCAGCTAAGAAACTTTCATCCCATCCTTGCACGAATCCTTCGACTTCTTTCATCGACTTTATATCTTTCCAGTTGAAAGAAGCGGCTTTGTCGATGTCTTTATGCGTTATCGAAATTGACATTTGGTTGCCATTATCTAGCAGCGCGAAGAAGGCATGACAATCGTCTCCTAGCCAAGCTCTTACGTTGCCATCGAGGAAGTCTACAGAAGAGAAGGTAGTACAAAGGCATAAGCATGCCAGTCAAAATGGTTGCATGACGCA
Organism: Cystobasidium slooffiae; assembly: GCA_019775285.1. Classification (NCBI taxonomy): domain Eukaryota; kingdom Fungi; phylum Basidiomycota; class Cystobasidiomycetes; order Cystobasidiales; family Cystobasidiaceae; genus Cystobasidium; species Cystobasidium slooffiae. Next base: position 374,406 of record JACWFZ010000026.1, on the reverse strand, counting down.
GCGGTAAAGAGAAGACTTACGACCACATTTGGGATCATCTCTGAAAGCACGAGGTACTTTCATGATAGATCTATGTATTCCATAGCCTGTACAGCTCTCTTTCGCTTCCGTGCCGAAGACTACTCTCCTCAATGTCGAGTTACATCCATCAGCGACAAGTACGACATCGCCATGGAAGACTCGTCCGTCTGAGGTGATGCATGCTGGTCTATCTAAATTATCCAAGATATCTATCACCTCGGTATTTGGTATGACTTCCACCCCTAGCATGCGCGCTTCGACTCCGAAAACGCCTAGATACTGAGCACGATGGCCTGATAACATTGAAGAAACATGCATCATCTTAGGAAGGATTATCATGGTATCGTAAGCCTGACATACCTTGGAACATCGGTGTCCCGTACTGCTTCGAAATGTCATCCATCTCAACTTGGTTGACGGGATATCCGTCAGAGTCGTTGATTATCATTCGACCGCCACGGCATGATCTCTCCCACATGAGACCTTGTAGACCCCATCTGCGAAGTCTGTAGACAAGAGCAATGTCAATTGAAGGGGCACAGTAAGATGGCCACTAGCTTCTCAGCAGTACAAAAGCTCACATCTTGTTGGCATTCGGACAGAATGAGATTAGGTCGCCATGCGGTGATAGACCTGAACCCTTTTCGAGCAAGACTACAGAGAAGCCTGTGTGCGAGACGTCGTCAGATGGACACCCACGATGAGGGCAACTCGAATCGGCTCACCTTGTCTTGCACATGCAATAGCAGCGGAAAAGCCCGCTTAAGTCCGAAGTGAAAAAAATCCAAGTAAGACAGGCTGCAAGTCAGTATCGACCGAAACGAGGCGCGGCACAGGAAGACCGCACTTACCGAATCCAGAACCGATAATAACGACATTAAGAGGTGGATCATGTACCAATGTACATGTCGCAAATGGAGCATCTTGTCTTTGAGTCTTGCCTCGATGTAGCTTCTCGGCTGCTATGCCTTTTGTGTGCAGACTTCCAAGGACGCGTCGCATACCTTCAACGAACGATTCGGAGGAGGACAGTTGTTCAGGCTTGGGATTCTTGCTTGGATGTAGTGCAGAAGTAGACGATGAGATTGTTGATTTACGTGTGTCTGCCCAAGCTGATGCTACTGTCGTGGATGAACTCGAAGATTTTGTAGAAGTTCCTGTGAAGCTTGTCGTTCGAGTCCGCTGACTGCTTGCAGAGGAGAGGATAGCTTCGGGATTGCATACCGAGACGGATCCCTCTCTTGAATGAGCCCCATCCCGAGCATGTATTGCTGCTTTTGCGGCTCCCATCCTGTTTCTTCAAGCTGAAAGCTTTCTCTTTCTCGACCGACTGCAGCCCGAAAAAACGTTGCACGTGCCCAGGGCTTGAATACAGACAGTGAGCGAAGAGCCGTCTAACGGTCGAACAGAGTAAAAGGAGCTAAAGCCAGAGACGCCAAATCTTCATGGGGATGGAAGTCAAGCAGAAAGAACTTTGGAAAAGAGAGGCGAGCCATGATCCTGTCTTCTGATCCCGCAATCCGCTATGTCCGTAATGGACCTTTTGATGCTTCCGAGGAGAGAAATTTTGATGGAAATGGACGATGATGGCTCGAGCTGGCTTGGTCCTCACACGGACGGTTCGCTGTTCAGCGCATCTACCTACGTGTCACGTCCTCGTCTCTCGAATATGTGCCGTCCTCTACTCCCCAGGGGTCACCCAACTCGCTGGGCAAACCCGCAGCGGACTTTTGTACCTCTGGCAAGTAGGACATGGCTCGGAGATGTGCTGCCGCCCTTTGAAGAGCAGAGCAGAATCGAGACGTGACTGTAACATGTCCTGCATTGCTCGCTTGCTTGACTTGTGCACGTAGCTGCTTCTAGACCGTAGGTAGCAGTATTGGAGTGGGTAAGAGCGAGAGAAGTCTGCCTTCAAACCGACGTGATCGCACTGGGCATCCGTGAACTTCGACAGCCGCCTATTATTGGATGCTAGACAGAGCACAGCTACAACTGAAATGATGTTGTCGACACCACTAGGCCAGACACTGTAGTGCCCACTTAAATTACGTTCGCTGCTGTCTCTCTCTGCGTACGCATACTTGCACGTGATCGATTGACTCTGACCCGGCTACTTTCGTTCGCCGGCCAGACCCATGTGCTTTTCTGTACTTTTCTGTCGTTCTTCAGTACTCAACCATACGCATCTCACCTTCACAACATACACGCTCCTTGTGACATTCATCGCTGCCCGCTTCGTCAAGGCCTTCCATGCTCGCTGCCTTGTCTGGCCGAGGGGTGCCCATTCTACGACATCGACTAGCGAGCAGCTTCAAGCCTTCAATCCCTCCAAGAGCCAGCAGAGCAGTGCCGCTGCTACTACGCTCATATACAGCAATGGCATCATCAGCAGCTCCTCCATGGTCTGAATGGAGGCTGGACCCACCTTGTGCCATACCGAGTACATCAGTAACTTTGGCACACCACGATCAGCTCCCTAGATTGCCTGTACCGGATCTAAATGCTACGAGGGAGAAGATACTCAACAGTGCGAAGCCATTGGCTAAGAACGATGAAGAGTTTGAAAGTATGAAGAAAAAACTGGATGATTTCCTCAAGAGTCCGCTTGCCAAAGAGCTGAATGATGCTCTTATTGCTCGGTCAAAGGATCCGTAGGCTCCTTCATTCACTTCCTATCACATCATCACAAGTGTATAACTGATAATGCTCTTGTTATATACAGGAAACATCCAAGCTGGCTCGCTGAATGGTGGGATACACAAGCATACGTATGTAATCCCTTCCCGAGCTACTGAAAGCAATGGATAGTCGCTAATCCAAGTCTTTCGACTACGTGTTTAGATGGCATATCGGGATTCAGTAGTCATCAACGTCTCCTACTACTACGCCTTCCACAAACTCCCTCAATCGTTACGCAAGAACGATTCGTCATCTTCTGTCTCGCCGCACGATGAACCTGCAAACCCAGCATTTGTAGCTGCTTCTTTGGTGTCTACTATTCTAGACTTTAGAGCTTTACTATTGCAGGGTAAAATCGAACCTGACATGATGGGTGGTACAAAGCTTGATATGGAAAGCTACAAGTGGTAAGTGGCTGCCGTGCTCGCCTGGAAAAGCCGAATAGAGGTGCTTGCTTACTGAAGCTGCTGCACTGATTGTGAATAGGATGTTCAATGCTTGTCGCATACCGGCTAAGCCAGCCGACTATGCTATCAAGATCAAAGAGGACGCCCCAGAAAGTGCCCACTACATTGTGATACGCAATAACAAGATCTTCAAGCTGCCTCTGTGGGATCAAAGGACAGGCGAGAAATATAGTCTAGAAACGTTACAAAAGTCCGTCACTCTTTCTATGCATCTTCTACAAAAGTACAAAAGCTGATATTGATCTGCCACTCAGAACATTCCAACAGATTTACGACAATGCTTCGGAAATTGCCGAACCTGTTGGCTTACTGACTGGAGGCAACCGTGATGTATGGGCTGATGCCAGAGCACATCTCCTTTCGTCCTCACCCGACAATGTCACTACTCTCTCAACTATCGAGTCTGCCTCTTTTGTGGTCTGCCTAGATCCCGCAACTCCCTCATCCAAGATCGCTTCCGACCCAAAAGCCGATAATCCCAATGTAGTGGACTTCAGTAGACAATTACTACATGGAAACGGAGAAAATAGATGGTTCGATAAACCCTTACAATGGGTCGTTTTCGATTCTGGAGAGACTGGATTCATTGGAGAACATAGCTGTATGGATGGCACACCTACCGCCAAGGTTAATGACTATATTGGTGCAAGATTATCGAAAGGCGACGTGGACGTCCAAGGCTCTACGACTGATATTTCAGTCGAAGCTTTGAACTTCAAAGTAGACGATAAGACAAGAAGTGCTATTAAAGAAACACGGAAAGGCTACATGCAAGCTGTCGAAGAGGAAGATATGGGTTTCTTATACTATACTCGATATGGCAAGAATGGCATCAAAGCAGCTAAATCGTCCCCGGATGGATGGGTCCAAATGGTCATGCAGCTAGCTTATGGCCTTACGTACCCCGAAGCACCAGTCACAGGAACATACGAAGCTGCCCAAACTCGAAAGTACGCACTGGGAAGGACAGAAACAGTTCGCGTATGTTCACCTGCTACCAAAGCATTCACACTGTCAATGTTGCCCAATAGCGATAAATCAACTCAAGACAGAAGACATCTATTCTTAGAAGCATTGAAACAACATGGTAAAGATATGAAAGATGCAAGTGTCGCAATGGGATGCGATAGACATATCTTCGGACTGAAGATGATCCTTGCTGAAAGCGGAAAACAAGAAAAAGTTGACCTCTTCCAAGATGAACTGTTCATCAACTCGGGAACTTGGAATTTGTCTACTTCTGCCATTATTTCCAAGTACTTTGTCGGATATGGGTGGGGTCAAGTCTACAAATACGGTTAGTATTGCTTTTCTTGCTTTTCGTTGCAGGGTCTGTGCCTGAGTTAACGCACACTTTCTGGCGCCGCAGGTCTTCCATATTCGATACACGACAATCATCTAGTCTTCACTGTGACGAGCAAGAAGACGGAAAGGAATGCTGAATATACCAAAAACCTGTGAGCCTCACCAATCCTGTACATTCACGAGACACAGAACTGAGGAGCTTGTATTTTCTCGTCTCGCAGTCGAAAGGCAGCAGACATGCTCATGGACATGTCTGAATCAGCATTAGAAGCAGAAGGAAATTCTGCTCAGAAAGCAAAGTTGTAATTTGGAGACAGAGAAAATGCGGGAGCTAGGAATTACAGCCGGTAGCGAGTACGCATAACAGCACAGGTCGGCAACACGGGTGCTGTTGCACGGAGAGTCCTAAGTATTTGGAGACAGGATTGACGAGGAGTCTGTCGACAAGTCCCGGAGCTCCGTAGCTTGCTGCACCGAAGCTTGCGTAGGTCGCGCTTGCGGAGGTCGCGTCTCGTCTACGCGACGAGGAAAGTCTGTAATCTAGTACAGGCTTCAAGTCTTGAGCAGCACGGACCTTGTGGTCACAAGGTCCAAGCTGACTCAAGACTTGAAGCTAAGTCCATTGCAATCATACAGTCTCACAGGTGCATGCGGTGCCACACCCAAGAACCACAAGATGTGGCTTCAGCAGTCGCTTAGTCGAAGCCACGGTTTGTGGAACTCCGGACTGGCAGGGACAGCGGAAATGAGTATCGTACATATTGTGTTTTAGAGTGTAACATGAGCGAGGTGGCGAATAACGTGCTATATGCGAATTGCAACAACTCGAGTAAGTGAAAGGCCGCGAAGCAGCTGACTTGTATACGTCAGCATGTATATGTGGTACTGTTGCGAGCCCGGCTACGCCTTAAGGGCATGCTGTACCGCGAAAAGCAGGATTTTCAGACCTCGATCACGTTGTTCTCCAGGCTGCAATGATCTTTTGCATTTTTTTGGAACTGCCTGGTTTTAGACAACTAAACTTATTTAAAAGTGCAACACGAGCATTTTCACTACACACACCATCCTCCGGGAGTTGCTGTGTCATTATGGAGCCAATCGTCGAGCCCGCGGTGGTCCTCAAGCAAGGTCTTGACAGAATTCGCCATCAAATCTCGTCAAATCTCGTGAATCAGAAGAGACCGGCAACATTACTCGTAGCTATCGAGACAACTCTCAATGAGCAAGGAACAGCTCTCGCACCCGTCGCATACTTCGCTGCACTCCTCTCAACAATACAGCAGCTCGCTCAGAATGCAGAAGCTATCGACAGCGATGGCGAGACTTTGCCTGCTGCTCTGTACCTCTTCGCTATTGTACTTCCGTGCACATCTGGCGCAGTCGTGAAAAGCAAATCTGGCACTCTCATTGAAGTCTTCGGACCTCTTTTGGCTACCTTGAACGACCAAGCAGCTGCCATGAAGTCTCTCCTCACCATCATGCAATTTATCTACATCAATATGGATAATTCAACTCTTACCGGCTCTTTACCTGCAAAACAAGTCTTCAATTCCGTACTTGCTCTGCTGGTCGATCCAAGACCCAAGGTACGCAGAAAGGCTCAAGAGGTGGTCCAAGTTCTGCTAGCAAATCCTCCCGCTCCTAGTGTCCGCCACCCATACGCTACGCGAGTTGCAGACTTCGTACTGGAAAGTTTGAAGGAAGCACTGAAGGAGGGAAAGAAGGGAGGAAAGAAGCGCGCACAGGAGGATGCAGCCGGAAACAGTCCAGAAGTATCGCGCGCTATCGGCCTCTGCGCTTTCATCAAGCTCGCTGGAAAAGACTGGCCGTCAAGCTACATCGCTCCTCTCTGTAGCTTACTGCTCAGTCTGCCTAAGCTGTCAAATTCCTTCCTTACCACTGCAAGCTACGATATTCTCGAGACTCTTTTCAGCAAGTCGTCTGACTCTTTCGAGGAAGGCAAGGTAGAGGAGACACTAGATGCTGTGTTGGCAGCAAAACCTACAGGGTCTGGAAGCATAGAGGAGCGTATCTTGCCAGGATGGCTTGGTACTGTGGAACACGGATTTGTCGCCTTCGCGAAGTATGCAAACATCTCCACATGCCCTGCCCGAGATAAATTCGCTGACTTGCGATATCCCCAAACCTTTTTCAGGTCAAATCCAGAAAACTGCAATGCCGCCTTATTCTCCACCTTCAATGGTGTGTTGGCTTACCTTGCGTCCCCCGCTCTGCCAGTTCGCTCTGCCGCAGCATCAACAGTGAACGCTCTGCTGCGATACTGCGTCACCAACGAAGAGATCGCATATGCAGCTGCTAACGTTCAAGCGGGAAACCAAGACCCGAAAGCACACCCTCTCCCTGCTATCTCCGAGAGCCTTCTAATGGCTCTAAAGAATATCAAGTACCAAGCCCTTGGCATGCCACACCTTCTCTCAGTCGTAGCGGCCTTCATTGCTCGCTTGCGTTTTCGCATCGATGGAGGCAATGGGCAACTTGTTCCGGCAGCCAGTGTTCTAGCAAAGGAGCACGTCAGAACAGCAGGCCAGCTACGCGGAGTCGAGAGCTTTGAATATCGCGATGCAGCCGAGCTCGTTCTGGGTGCAGCAACTGAAGTTTGTGGTCCTGCATGGGTCCTTGCCATACTTCCACTGAATCTGGATGATACACAAAAGCAAACCCGAGATGAGCCCGGTAGAGCTTGGCTACTACCTATCTTCAAGTCGAAGATTACGAATACGAAGCTTTCACACTTTACGACCTACTTTGTGCCGCTCTCCGAATCTATGTTCGGCAAGCTGAAACAGGCAGAAGCCAAGGCTGAAAGTGCAAGCACGGAGGCAGACAAGAAGCGTTTAGGTATTCAAGCGAAGGTCTTCGAGGCTCTCGTCCAGCAAATTTGGGCCCTGTTCCCCGGCTACTGCGACCTGCCCGTTAATTTGACTGAGGTGTGTACCCAACTCGTCTCTGATTCGACATACTTCTGACATGGTTTTGCTGCTGTTCAGGCTTTTACGAAGCAATTTTGCGAAATGCTCGCGAACGTCCTATACTCCCAAGGACACTTGCGACCTGCGATCTTCCGTGGTCTGCAGCTGCTCGTAGAACGTAACAAGTCCCTGATGTCATCAGCTTCGCCGTCTGAAGTCCTCATCCAGACCTTCGGCATTGATGCAGAGACAGGGAAGAAGAATATCGCGTTGCTGTCAGGCCTGGCGCCAAATCTACTTGCCGTCATGTTCAACGTCTTCAGCAAAGCTGGAAAGGAGGGTCGGGGATACGTTCTTGATGGTATCAGCGCATACCTAAGTATTCTTAGTCCGAAGGTAAATAGATCACCGCTTTCTCTGTTATTTGTTAGCTAGCTAACTGAGTTCATATTCAGGATCTCGTGGGTACTTTCAACAAGCTGAAGACTCTCCTGGTACAAGCGCTGCCGAACCAGAGCAAGCCTGCGCCCGGCGAAGCAACTGTTCCTCAGACAATGCTGGACTTCCTGGTCCAGCTCGTGCCTTTCTTACCGGATCAAGCGACAGCTAGCGATCTACTCAAGCTTGTTACCACTGCCGAAGTGCTACAGAACAAGGACACCGCAGTACAAAAGAAAGCTTACCGTGCGCTTGTCCGCATGTGCGAGTCGAGCGGTTCAGTTGGAGAGCGTTGCATTCGCGAAAACATCGAGCAGCTTGTCGAAGAGCTCATCGAGAAGAATCACAGCGTTGCTGCCTCCGCCAAGAAGGACCGAATCGTTTTGCTTGCTACCATCATCCCTATTCTACCGACCGACAAACTGCACGTCATCCCGTCAATCATTCCTGAAGCTGTCTTGAGTACGAAGGAGGCGAATGAAGCTACTCGAGCTGCGGCATATGACCTTCTTGTCGGTATGGCGGTGAAGATGTCGCAGGGAGGAGTCATTAAGAGAAGCTTGATCAAGGGCGCTCAGGACATGGAAGAAGATGAGGAGGATGGCGAACCTCCTCAAGATGAAGCCGAAGCCTCAATCCAGGAATACATCACAATGGTTGCCGCCGGTCTTGTCGGAACATCGCCGCACATGATCAGTGCCACCATCACCGGTCTTTCAAGACTGCTTTTCGAATATCATGGTAAGGATGCTCTGTTCAAGGATGACTCCTTATGCACAAGCTGACACCCTGTGCCGAGCAGAACAATTGCCATCGACCGTTATCAATGACATGCTCTCGACAATGCTCGTCTTCTTGGGATCTGCCAACAGAGAAATAGTCAAGTCTGCCATTGGATTTGTCAAGGTTGCTGTGGTCTGCTTGGCACCAGTAGACATCCAGCCTCACTTAGCAGCCCTTGTCCCGGCCTTGTTCGACTGGTCACATGAGCATGCCAATCACTTCAAGGCGAATATTCGACACATTTTGGAACGTATGTTGCGCAAATTCGGCTACGATGAAATCGAGGCTATCACACCAGAGAAGGACAGAAAGCTCCTTGTCAATATCAAGAAGCGTCAGCAGCGGGCTAAGAGAAAGAGAGAACAGGCCGAGGAGAACGAGGCTGGCAGTGATGATGAAAAGGCTCAACAGCCTCGTACTGGCAGAAATGCCTATGAAGATGCTCTATATGGCAGCGAAGATGAGGATGAGGTCAGCGATGTTGAAGACGCACCGGCTCAGCCTGTCAAGAAGCTGCCTCAACAAGGTCTCAGGAAGAATGCTATTGGCAGACGGAAAGACGATCCTGCTCAAGAGCGACCCGGAGAGTCATACATCAACGAAGGCGACGATCCTCTCGATCTGCTCGATGAGAAGATGCTCGGCCGAATCTCTCGCAAGGATCCTCGTGCTGAAGAGGCTAGACGGGCAAAGCGGGAAGAAGCTTCATCTTCACGATTTAAGACCGACAGTCGCGGCAAGTTCATCTTTAATGATGAAGATGGCGTAGGCGGCCTTTCCGCCGACGAGGGCGATGAAGATGGCATGGACTCGACTGGCGCTTATCTGGAAGCTATCCGAGGAGAAGATGGTTTCCAGCGTACACAAGCTGGTAAGATTAAATTCAATAAGCCTACAAAGCGAGGTCGTGCTCAGATGGAGGAAGACGAGCTTGTTGCGGATGTCAAAGACCGCCTTGAAGGCTTGGGAATGCTCAAGGATAAGACTAAAAAGCAGAAGAAGACCAAGGAGAACATTGGTCAGGAGTTCAGAGCTAAGAAAGCTGGTGGAGATGTCAAGAAGGATGGTGTCAGTCCATATGCTTACGTTCCTCTGGGTAATGGAAAGAAGCGTGCCAACTTGAACATCGTCGGAAAGGGCAAACGTAGGTGATTTGTTATGAATACATTTTAGCTTCCTGAGTAGTCTGCTCTGTTATTGGCCTTTAAGTGTAATGTAGGCTTCAAGACTCGCATGTCTGCGAGGCACAATATTTACGCTTGTGCAGCGTGACTTTCGCCAAAAGATTTAGACGTCCTGGCATGCTGCACGCAGCAGACCGGGGGTGTAGTGTGATTGCACGAAAGCTCCTGGTTGTACAGACCAAGTGACAAAAGATGTAACAATCCTCCAAGCTCTGGTAGATGCCTTTCCCGATTGAGCGGAGGAGATCGAGATTCTGCAGTATCCGCTTGTGCACATGGTCGACGTCCATACTCCGTCTGAAGCCTACCAATATCGTACAGAACCCCTCAATAACTGCCGTCTCTCTTGGACAGGACTGAAGAGACGTCAAGATGAACCAGCAACTGATGACGATGGCCATTGGCCTCGGTATGAGCCAAGTCGCAAGAAGGCTGGATCTCGATACTCCAGAAAGGCTCTTTGGCATTCGAGCTCTATACCTGGCCACGAATATCATCATATTCTGCATGTATCTTTACATCGCTGCGAAGGTGAGCCCTACCCGCCCGCGCTCCTGCTTTAGCGATGCTTTTACTTACCGTTGCTTTCTGGGTGCGAATCGATCTCGCCAGGTCCGCAGGAAGAACGATAATACCATCCTGAAATATGTGGAACCGAAGCCTTTCTCGGTAAGTCATCGAAGAAGATGGCGTTTCCCGTGGAGAAGTGCTGCACAAGTCACAAGCCTCGATTCACTGGTACTGATTAGCCGGTCCACTCTACTGCAACTTTGGCGTACACATACAGGGTCAAACAGGTGAACCTCCAAATGTAGTCACTACGACAGTACGAAACTATGATCTTATGGAAGTATCCAAAGCTATCCGAGGTACCTTCATGGGTATCGCAATGACGATGTTCATGCACCTGTGAGCATTCTTTTCTTTCTCCGTGCTTCAGGCAGGACATCCGAATGCCTGGCACAAGCTGACTGCTTGTGATCTGCCAGATGGATGAAGTTCAATCAGCCATTACTAGTATCTAGCTTGACAGTCTGGATCGGTCTATGGCGAGCCAATGTAAGATACGGCTTTGCAAAACTTGGTAAACCGCACAGTCAGGTTCTGTGATGCTGATAGCGTCTTGCCGACTTTTCTGTAGATCGTCCGTCTATACCTACGAGGCCAAGAAGGAGCAGAAGATCTCAAGAGACCTTTCAAGCCAGGCGGTCCATCCTTCATGGCTGGCGCCGGACCTCAGACAGACAAAGCTTCAATTGAGGCCGCTGAAAAAGCAAACTTGCTATATCGAAAGGAGGAGTTTTAAGTTTGTCGTTTGCTCGCCTGATGTGTATGCAGTAGAGATGGCAAATGAACGGAAAATACGAGTGAGAGTGTCAAAGACTTGCGAAGTCGTGCTTTAGAATGCCGAACACGACGATATGTGACCACGTGCCATTTTGCCTGTTGCCTGCAGCATGCGAGACTGGGCCTAGCAAGGACTGACTATAGTGTACAGTTGAAGCTGTCACCCACTCCTGTTGTCAATTGACATCAAGTCGCACGTGGTACGGGTAGCTGTCGTCCCGAAAAGTATTGCACCGGCTCTTGCTCCTACCAACGCAATCGGTCACACATTGGCAGACAAGAGGCACAAACCGCTGTTCAAAGAAAGAAGAGAGATTATGCCAGTATCAAGACCTTCAGCTAGCAAGCAAGTCGACATGGGTGACAAGCTCAACCCTCTCGCAGTCTTCCAATATGTTCCTGCTTCTCCAAAGCTTCTCGGCACTTTGCGCCGGCTCAATGCGATGCTTTCGACTTATTCTGGAGTTGACAGATCCATGATGCTTGTGCAGGTAGGTTTCTAGGGCTCGTCCTGTACAGTGTTGACTGTCTCGAGAGTAAATAGCTGAATGTCTCCCTGTCGACGTGTTATAGTATGCCTCTCCCCTCGTCGCTTTGCTCATCATGAAAGCTTCGGCACTCCGGCGTCAGCTTGAAGCGGGGCAGCACAACTTGAAATCTACGAGTAACCTGACCTCAACCAGAGCTATAGCAATTGGAAACAGTCTCAAGATTCTCTCTTCTAAGATATCAGATGCTAGAATGCTAGGTCGCTTCTTTGGCTTATTACCTATCATAGCTTGGATGTTCTCGCTCGAGCAGAAAGACGATACATCACCGCAGACATTACAAAGTAAGATCGTTAAGAATGTACAGAGGGTACAAGCTTGGAGTATGATGGCTTACTATCCATTGGAGCATGCCTGTAAGCCATTCTTAATCGATATCGAGCTGGTCAAATATCGTCATACAGTAGCTGACTCCTGAACTCTTTACAGACTACCTCTCCGCGCATGGAATTATCAATCTGGCTGCCCCTAAGAGGCTACAAGCTATCCTGTGGGCATGTCGCGCATGGGGAGTCTACACCTTCCTCCAGTTATACCTTCAAAGCGTACAAGCACAAAACTTATCAGCTCGAATGAAGTCCATTGCTATAAAACGAGCTCAAATAGGTTCTCATGATGCAAAGACGGCAGCTGCCCACATGCGAGAGAAGGATCAAAGCAAAGTCGACACTGACGAGATTGTAGAAGAAGCGTCAAATGCCGCTCAAGATGCTAGCCTTGTCATGGAAGAGAGGGAATGCTTGCAGCAGGGTAGGACGCTCGTCAATGGTATAATGACAAATATCGCATACGTGCCAATGACTGTGCATTGGTAAGCTAACATCTCATCCGCACCTTTTTTTTCTCGCAAGGAAAGACGCTAAGATATACCTTTTCACTCACAACTTTCCAGGTCACTCGAGAAGGGGCTCTTCAAGAACGAAATATGGAGTTCTGTCTTTATGACAATCGCTGCTATATCAGGCCTGCATGCAAACTGGGCTGCAACAAGGTGAAAGCATCCATACTACCAGTAAAGCGGTTTTGGACGATGTCTGCTGTTCGGTGGCTTGAGACCATCATAGAGAAGATCGAATGAATCAACTATAGCTGGTAACCGCGCAGACGCGTCTATTCACCCGTGATCTTTCCAGGGAGCAAAGGCATCAATGTGACTGCGGAGAGAAAGGTTTTTCTTCCAGCGTATGACATGTAAGGCTAGCTACACGCTTATGCGTATATGTATTATTCGTCAGACGAGAAAGGCAGGTCGAAACAGACAGACTCGGTTGTAATCAAGATGCCGGCCTTGCAGCTTCGCCACCATTTGCATAACCGGCTTCATGATAGCAGAGAAGAGTGATGGCGAGCTTTGACACTCTTTCTTGTCCTTATCGTCTTTCCAATTCAACTTCGACATTGTCAAAACACACCACGCACACGCGCATGGACTGACAGCGCACTACAGCAACGGCCTGTCAGCGAGCAGTGGTTCAACACCGCTCGCCTGTCCGACAGCTTCGGTGGAAAGTCCTGCAGCCTGGTAGCAGCAACAAGCCGGCGAAAGTGAGCAGCAAAGGCAGACTAGCTTCTCTCGCATCCATATCAATACATCCTGCACGCATACTTTGTACTGTACATCGAACCTCGCCAATTTCCATCCTAATCATCAAGCTCTATCTCTCTCTCGTTCCGTGCGGGCTTCCCATTTACACGAGAATAGACGATAAGAGACTTCCCAAACACAAGTCATCGAGTCAAGCTTCCAGCAGTCCAATTGTAGCTTGAGCTGCACAATCATCCATTCACTTGCATGGCGTAGCTACTATCTCGTCCTGCGAGACCGTCAACAGCACAAGACGTGACTCTCCGCATCCGGCTGGCTGTGCGGCGGGTCTAGACGGACTACTGTGAAGACGTTGCTGCGCATTGAAGCGAGCAGTTGCTTCTACAGCAACACAGATTCAGCACAGTGTAGTGAGCTTCGGCACCTTTCAGTGCACTTGTCCGCATCTGCGCTATATGCTGACCTTGTCCACCTTGTCTTGAATAGTAGGCTCAGATCGACTTCGGTACAGCATGTCCGGAACAGGTGGCCAACAGTACAATACCACTGCGATGCCGTCCGGACAGGAAGGAAGACGTCCGTCACTGCTGCATAGACATCTACATCCCTCGTATCTTCACTCGACAAGCACTACTTCGGACAGCCATGCAAGCAGCAATAGTCAAGCACTTCGAGGCTCCGTCTCTCAAGCTGCCGTAAACGTCGCTAGTAGTGGTTCTTTCAGACCACTTGAGCTGCGTCTACATCAAGATTTGTCCGACTGGAGTACTACGACGGACTCTCCGCTTAGTGTCCCCAGCAGCCCCGCTGGTGTCGCCACTTCGACAAATAGACGTCCCAGCCGGTCACAGACTACTTCGCGAAGAAGGCAGCGTCAGAGAAGACTGTTTGGTAATTTGCCAACCTATTCAACAAGAGAAAGACAGTCAGGACAACACCATACATCATCCGCGGTGCCTAGCGTTGGTCTTGCAGCTTATAGATCTGTCATCTCTCACGCGACCCAAAGAAGCGGACGACATGAACCTGCCTCTAATTCTCAGTTGAGGTCTACTGCTCTTGACTTCGCTTTTGACACGTCGATCTCTTCCTCCTCTCCTCGACTTGAGATACCGGAACACAGCCTACAAAGCTTCAAGCGTTCATTTGAGAACGCTGCTTTCCCCTCTTCCGATCTCTCGATGTCAAGTTATTCTTCATTATTATCTCCAGTATCACCAATATCATCTATTTCGTCCGATTCTACGATTCTTGAGAGCCCATCTACATCAAGTTCGGCCTTCTCGCCTGTCAGTCTGCCTTCGAGTAACGCTTCCCCTCTGTCGGTAAGCAGTACAAGTCCGACCACTGCGACACCTAGCGATTCTTCTCCTTGTACTTCGTCAAGCCCTGCGGTGGCACCTCCCGCAGCACCATTTGATATTTCTACCCAGCATATGGCACGCGAAGCTCGCGGCAGACAGCGGTTCATGTCTATATTGGGTCGGTTCGATGCTATACCGCCCATTCCACAAGAGTCAGCTTCGAGACCGTCGGCGCAGGAACCCACTTCGACATCGTCACTGCCAGTAACCTCTGCTGTGCCTCTACCTCAAGCATGGCTGAATGGCTTGCAAGAACAAAGCCCTGCAGGTCCCTCCTCTATTTCTACTACAGGTGCTCGCCATACACCTCCGACTCCAGAGCATGCAGGTCTGAGGATCAAACGCCGAAGGTCTCGTACCGACGGGTCCGAGACTGTAACTCCACCTGAACGCCAGTGCCTCTTTCGCAGCAGCTCGCACTCATTCTTGCCTGTACTGGATATCGATATGGACTTCTCCATGTTCGATGAGCCGGAAATGCTGCAGCAAAGTCATGTTCCGCCCCTCTCACCGGATCTCCCAATTCCTTCGGACCCACCGTACAATCACACTGAAGCGGAAGATTCTGCTATAGACGCCGGCGAGGACGAGAGTACGGCAAGCAGGCGACGGCTTGCGCGGGATATGGTCATCGAACCTGACGAGCATCTTTTAGCGGAACACGTAGAGGCGCAAAGGGGGGAAAGCATAGGTTCGGACGTTGAAAGTGATGCAGTCTCCGAGTATGATTCTGCGCATCAGAGTCCGTCGACTGCCACACCTGTGTCAGTGCGGAGAGGGCTACATCGACAATTCTCACTGGGATCATTACCGCTGTTCCGCTTCGAAGAAGAAGAAGACCAGGAGCAAGCTTCGCCAACCGTTGAGCTAGAAGAAGATACCGGTTCCTCCTTTCACAATGGACGCGACCGTGAAATGTCAGCACAGTCTGTACGTTTCAGAAGCCGCATTCCTACAAGACCTAATCTGCACCGCAATACTACGGCGGTCTCGCCTCCAGAAGAATCCCCCGGCAACACACCAGAAGCTATAGAGAGCCGCAGGAATGAGCCTTCAGTGTATCCTGGTCTTGCTCAGTGGCGCTCTACTTCTGCTACCAGTGCTTCACTTCAGCTAGCAGACACCTCCGCTACCGTTGCTACCGGCGAATTCACCTCTGGCTTGCAGACTACGTCAGGCTGGCCTCTGTCGGGGTTCAGTTCCACGCGTACTCGCCACCGTGCTGCGACCGATGAGCAGCTTGGAACGCAAACACCTCAGCTCTCACTGAACCTCGAGCCTGCTGCACCTTCGGCAGGAAGTACCGGAGATATCAACGGCACGACTTCGATCAGCTACTGGAATGTCATGGCGCGTTCGAACATACCTAATCCAGCTGAGGCAGGGAGGTCACGCAGCGAAAGCGAAAGTACAAATGCTACCTTTCTGTCGTCGTATACCTCATCGTCAGGGGCCGCAGGATGGCATTCAGACGCGGAGCGGACAACGGCAGAATTGCTCGCTGAAAACCTCGAGACGAGCAGACGCATAGCCGCTGAAGTGCAAAGGCTGCAAGCTCGACTTGAAGAAGCGCCGACACCTACAGCTGTGGCACTTGAAGTAAGGCAGTCTATTAGTCCTCATTTACGTGCGTCAAGATTGCCCGTATCGGACAACACGCGCCCCTCAGCTGTACCACCGCGCGTCAGCTTTTCATCGGCATCAGGAAGTACGAGTCGAGAAGATCCCCCCTTACGTGAGAACGATAGCCGTCCTCGTCCTCGGCATGGGTATTACTTGCCTATGAGAGACATTACCTCCCAGCACCGAGAGCCTCTGCCCGTCTCGCAAGGACATACATTCCACTCTTCTAATTCTCGCTGGGGGGAGCCATTCCGTCCGGTCTCTCCTGGCGAGCATCGTGCATCGTCGATGGCCCTCGCGGATGTACCACCGTACGACGTAGCGCCTTGGTCACGACGGCCAGGTGCATTGGGAAGGACCAATATGCGAGGACCCACGCGCTCAAGCAATGAAGCATGGATGCGCTCACAAGGCATAGATTTCTACGATTCGTATAGGCAAACACCTGGATCGCAACTACTTGAGAGGCGCTCTTCAGGTTCTGCTCCACAGATTGCATCAGTGACTGGTCGAGGGACGCCAATAAGCAGCACGACAGGACCGGAAAGCCGAATGCTACATCGAAACAGGGTTTCATTCGCTCCAATACTACAGCGTTCCGCATCTCCGACGCCAATGTCTCCGCCAAATCTAGATCGCGCTGAACACTCTGCGTCGCAGAGTGCAATGCCGCGCACACGCACCACCAATCTGCACGGACAGGCCTCTATCCATGCCTCTCCGCCATCACAGCTCGATGCAGTCTCGCTGCCTTTGCGAAGCGCTACCCACCGTGCAGACCGTTCTGCTAGAGCAGTCACAAATTTGCAACAACAGCAAGCCGAGCACCGTGCGTCGACACCTTCCATTACACCAAGTCTATCGCGCAGCGGAATATCTGGGCGCTTCACTCCGTGGCCCGAGCGTTCCCAGAGATCTCCTGGACCGCAACTCGAAACTATCAGGCCTGTTTCGCCGCTCTTTCAGGCTCCCTTTGCTCTTGGTGGGGAGAGTCGCCAGCGGCGGACAAGGTCTGAAGGTGGCACCCCTGCTCACCCACTCTCTACGTCTCTGTCCGGAGACCGGACACCGATGAGCTGGCTTCACAGCGGGCAAGCTGCCATGCCGGCTGTACAGTCACCTGTGAACACCAGGCCACCGCGACAAGGTGGTAACCATACCATTACAGATTGGTTTCGCGGATATACTGCTTCGACCAGATCTGAGGCTGCTCCGCCCATTTCGGCATCAGTCGAAACCGCTACTGCTGATGTAGGCGAAGCAAGTGACGGGCTCGCTGCTGCTGTCAGACGTCTGGACGACGTTCGGCGACTTCTAGATGAAGTAAGCCTATCCCACTATTATCACGACATCGCATGCGTATTTGTACTGACATCATCCTTTGCAGGTCGAGCAAAACATGCAAAGGCGACGAAGATCCTACGAGGCAAGAAACAACGTAGCTGCCACGTCCCCCTCGCAGCACGAGGACGATCGTAGCACATCCCCTCATCGTGTATTGCGAGGCATCTCGATCTACGACTCGCTACAGCCCAATCAGCCACGTGCAGATCGAAGCGGACCCCTCCACCCTCGCGATCTGCAGTCCGTGCATCTGCCCCCGCTGGCTGCGACCACTGAAACCATGGGCACCAGAAATGGTGACGCCCGTTGGAGCTCAAATTCGACTGGCCGTCAGGATGACAGATATGCGGCAAGGGAATCTATTGACCCAGTGACTGTGACCCAAGGCACGCCGTCTGATCCTACTCGATTTCCGTCCCGACTTCACGGTGACTCTCTGGCAGATTTTAGAGTGGAATCTGTTCCTCGCAATAGCGTGCGCCATTCCGGCGTATACAATCCTTCGCGCAGCCCATCGCAGCGCAATAGACAGCGAGGAGGCGATGCGGATGTACCACCGTACCAACCTTTCTCGTGGCGCGCGACATCGGACGCCTATACGACACCCTTTGGGCACAACCTTTCTGGGGAGCTCAGTCGTCCGCGCCAGCACGTACGAAGATCTCACAACCTATACAGATCCGGCTTTGCTCTGCAAGACAGTCCCAATACTCGCCTTTTCGATGTTGTCGGGTACCGTAGGCGACCTGCTGAAGGGAATGATGACCTCTGGCATGGCCCTCGGGTAGCCGAAGGTGCGACCCGGCCCGTCGAGCACTTCAACAATCGTAGATCGCCGCAACCCTTCTTGCTTCGTCCAGCTCGAGACAGGAGACTCCCAATTTTTGGCACTCGAGAAGGCGCAAGCGGATTCGGATTCGACCCCAGTGACTGGGTTGCCGACTCTGAGATCGACTTGTCGTACGAAAGTCTCATGGCCATCTCGCAGCGTCTAGGCGATGTCCGCAGTCGCGGCGCAACGGAAGAAGCATTAGCAAACGGCTTGACCATCTATCAGCATGCAAGCGCCGCGATCACGAACGCGGATGGAGAGACAAGATGTGGGATTTGTCTCGAAGATTATGAAACAACAGACGAGTGTGCCAGGAGCAATAAATGTGGCCATGCATTCCATAATTTATGTTTTACTGTGAGTTGTTGCATAGTCCGCATGACTGCTGCTATGACATCGAGCTGACTTACATGATGCTCATAGACTTGGCTACGCAAAGCCGTCACTTGCCCCATCTGCAGACAAGATGCAGTATAACTATATAGTTTTTTCTCTAACGCATACACTCGTTCGAATTTAGCAATTTTTAACAAAGCAATCAACCATCTGGGTAGTCCGATGGGTAGTCCGATAAATCAGCAGCCTGTAGCTAATTGAACGTCACTCGTTTTATCGTGTAGCACGAAGGGCAATTTTGAAGGTATCGGCACATTACAAGCAACAAACATTTGAAGGGTGCCTAGCATACACAGCATAAAATGAATCATTGACTAAAGGTCCAAGTGGTCGTCAGTGCCTGCCCTCATGGCCATGTCTGCCGCCTCGCCCGGAGCCGCCACCCTGTTGCCTGCGCCGTTGACGTTCTTGCTCCTCTAAAGCAATCTGCTCCATCGCGGTCAAAGGTTTCTTCACCGGCGCGGACGAGTTTGTCGATGATGGCGTGTCTGCTTTGGCTGCTTTAGCTCTCAGCGGGTTCGATTTGAGCGGATTCGTTTTCCCTGTCATCTTAAGAGGGTTTACTTTAGGCTTTATCGAGGCTGGGGCGACTGTCACTGGTTCTGAGGACATCAAAATAGCTTGGGGTGTACCGGACTCGCCTGGAGAGACAGCTTTGAGCTCTTCTCCCGCCGTTTGACCGTTCGCGGCATCCGCTAGTCCAGATGGCGAAGTGGCATTTGCGACCTCAGCTGCTGCTGGATCCTCCCTCTGTTTGCCCTTGTTGCCAAAGCCACCAATCGAAAGCTTGATGGGCTGTATAGTCGTTACGTCTATTTCCTCGTCTTCTGGCTGCGGTGTCGAAGCACCAGTAGACGAGCCTTCGCCACCATTTTGTTCTTTCTCCGCTTCCATAGCTTTCACACGCTCAATCTGCTCATTAATCATTCTTCTCTGTCTCTCTTCATCACCCAGATCTTGTCTTTCCTTCTTTAAAGCTGCGTCCTGCTTTGCTAATGCTTTAGGCGAAGTATCAATCCAGCTGATAAACCAGCCTTTTTCCGTTTCGTCTACATGGCAAATACCGTTCTTTCCGAGATATTGGATGAAGCCAGTCAAAGTGACCCATTTGGTAGCATTCATATGTGTATGCGTCTTGTCCTGGATGAACTCTTGATAGACTTGATTTGCTCGAACTCGTTTCGTACCCCACCGACGGCTTAACAGCTGAATGAAGTCTGATAGGAACTCTTTCGAGTAGTTTTCGATGTATGAGTTAGCATGCTCTCCTACGACTAGCATCTGTCTAACATGACCCTCGGAGAGCGAGTGCTGCTTGAAGGCGTTTTCATCTCTGTTGTGACAATTCACATGTCAGTGGCGGGCTCTGCAAGCATGCCGATAAAGTCAAGCAACAGGTGCTTGCCGGCTGATGCCATGCTCTGGACTTACCTGCACTGTTTCTGACAGACCTGGCAGTAGTATCTCAGTCGTTGCAGACCTTTTGCTTTGGCGGCATTCGCGATTGCCTAATTCGAAGCGGTCAGACAGTCAGCTATGCAGCAACCAGGTTATCTAAAAAGCCCATTATAGCTTACCTTTGGTGTTCCCGCTTCAGCTTTAGGCATGGTTGCTTGCTTCAAGCTGTCTTTCGGTCAGCGGATGAATTGTCTCCAGACCAACCCTTGCAAGCTGATTTCTAGACGCGGACATCTCTGCTCTGGACAATCTGGAAATCATGATACGACGGCGGCAGCATCCGAGAATTTGAAGAGACAAGACGCTAGTGCAATGACCTCGTACTTGGAGTACGCCCAACCATGCAAGGCAGCCCATACTATGGCTCCCCTTACCAACCACCATCTCCGTCATTATCATCATCTGGTGGCAGCCGGCGCGTTCAAAATGCGGCAAATGTCTACGGCCTGGGGACTAGCAGCACTTCAGGACCAGTGCTACGTCCATCGCCTCGCAAACTCCAATCCTACTACATAACGCCCGGAAATGGACAATCTGCAGGAGGACGACTGCCGCCTTTTAGTCCGCAGCTCTCGCCTCAGTTAGCAGCGAGGCACGACGACTGCAGCTCGGTAACCGATAAAGGCGAAGAAGCCTCAAGTCCTCCACCTGAAGAGACAAGTGCACACTTCCAGCCAGAAGCTATCACTACAGCCGCGGCTTATAATAGCCCGTCACTGTTTTCCTCAAAAGTCGCCCAGAAACGCTTCAATGCTGGAACGCTGTATGCCGAGGCCGATCATCCAGTATATGAAGACGATATCGACAGGACGCCCGGTATAGCTGGCAGGCCATTCATATCGCCTTATAAGCCTTCTGGTCTCTCTCAAACGTCTTCCACACCTTATAGCAACGGATATCCATACGCCGTCTCGTCGAGAGCTGCTTATGGCCAAGAAAGTCACAGTCGCCAATCGCTCACTCAAAGGCTTCGGATACTCCCCTTACATGTGCAAAGATTCTTTAGGACAAGGAGGAAGAAGTCTCTTTCTCCTGGACTGCATACAGCCCCTTCTCGCGGGACAAGACAGACCTCTCGTCCTAGACGTCTATTTCTTCTATGCTTGATTCTGGCAGTTGGCATCTACTTGTTCTGGCCTAGAAGGGTATCTACCTCCGGCACCTCTACTCCTCCGCCGGACCTGGAGGTGACTAACAATGCTACGGCGGTCTCAACAGCGAGCCTACCGGCCAGGAAATGGTGGCAGTCGCCTCCTGCGACTAGTGTCATCGCGAAGCCGCCGAGAGGTAAGTGTCGATACCAAGTGTTCGTGGCTGTAATTTGGTACGTCTGCTCACCATACGTCGTCTGCAGTCCGCAAGAAAGCAACGTCGCATGCAAGTTTGTCACACAATCTTACCGAGCTTATGGCTCTACCTTCTCGCTATAAACTGCTGTCAGATGAGCATTGGCCGCCTACCGAGTTGCCTACCTTGACTATCATCATCGACTGTATCGGAACTCGAGATCCATTAGCAAGCGAACACAAGGAAGCAATCAACCATCTGCTTGCCGCTCTTGCAAACGACAAATACCCACCGTCGGCTATCCGTCTTCTCATCTCGCCAGATGATTATCCTCGAACAAATCCAGGCTTGTACGGTTATGAACGAGGCAAAACATCCATATATACGCTTTCCCCGTCCTCGGAAAACGTTTTGTCTACTCCGGCCTTCGGCAACATCGAGACAGAGTTCCTGTTACTACTTCAATGTCCGACTTCCCATGCGCCAGCAGCAGATGAAGCTGAGAATCCGACTTTCCTTGCGAGCTTGCTACAAATTGCCGGAAACGAACAGTACGCCAATAAAGCACTCACAATGTCGGGGTTGGCGCGCAAACCTCTCTCTGTCGGTGACAACGGATATGTAGCGTATGGCATGGGTAAAGGGACACTTGAAGACGGGTATGACGAGGTAAAATATCGGCAACTCTCGGAATCAAGAGTCGTCGACATCCCTTACGGTAGTCTGCTCATCCAATCGACGTGGCTGAAGAGTCTTGAAATTGCACCTGAAAATAACAAAGTAACAAGCGACGATTCGCATACGAAGTCACTCGGCCTCATTGGCAAAATTGGAAGAGGCCTGCATGAAAACCTCGATGTCAAGACTTGGGCTCTGCCCCTCGTGCTACCCGCTGTCTACAGAACTTCAGCATACATAACCGACTTCCTCGATTTTGCTCGTCATTTACCGGAAGATGCCTCGATTGCAATGCAAGATGTGATACCTCACGAAGCAGCTCTCGGTAGCCCAGCAAAATTAGCAGTTCTACTCTCTAAGACAGATCTTGAGTTTGCTGCGTCGTGGGAAACAATTATCTGCGGCTTTGCGGACGAGGCAGTCTTTGGCCATGAAGTGCGCGCTTTTGTGTCGGACGAGATGGAGGACAGCCAGGTCTTCGTTCTCTCCTGTCCAGAAGTGGAGGTATCCCGCATGACTATCGATGCACTGCAAGCATGGTCTCCGAACGTATGCTTGACATCCTCTGAGGGCTATGTGGATATAAAAGCTTCGGACCTTTCCTGTTTCAATCTTCGATTACCAAGTGCAGAGCTTGCGTACATAGACTGGATTCCTGCTCTGCCCCTGGAAAGCATACTCAGTACGTATATGACACATTGGAGTCCATTGTCCGTATCTGACCTAGTTTACTGCAGAATGGAACGTTCCGAAGGTCGACCTCGCTGTCATAACAAACAATCGACCAATATCACTTCATAGGCTGTTAACGTCACTACGCTCAGCACACTACTTAGGCGACAACGTCAACCTATTCTTGAACTTGGAACAGACGACTGATGATCAGACCAAGAAGGTTATTGAAGGTTCTCAGTGGCCATTTGGACAGGTCTCTATAAGGCACCGAGTCGTCCTGGGTGGATTGATGACTTCCATCGTGGAAAGCTGGTATCCTCTCAATGACGACACGTACGGTGTTCTACTAGAGGACGACGTCGAAGGGTCTCCGCTCTTCTACTCCTGGCTCAAGTTCACGATTCTGTACTATAGGTATGGCACAAAAGCCATGCGAAGGAAAACAGAGAGATTATACGGTATATCGCTCTATCAGCCTAAGAATATCGAGCTTCGACCTGAAGGCCGACGAAAATTTGACGCGCACAAACTGCTAGACGATCTCGGCCTGCCGTCTACACTACCTTATCTTTCGCAAATACCCTGCTCATGGGGAGCAGTTTACTTCCCTGAACACTGGCGCGAATTCCATCAATTCCTCTCCATACGACTGTCCGAAGCTACATTGGATCTAGCCGATCCTATAGTACCGAATATAAGATCGAATCGATGGCCTAATTCATGGAAGAGATACTTGATTGAGTTGGTCTATTTGAGGGGGTATAGTATGCTTTATCCGAACAATAAGGACTTCAAGTCTTTATCTACGAACCATCTAGAGCAAGGGACACATGTAAAAGATGAAAGTCAAGCTCAGAAACGGAGGGACTTGTTTGAGGTTCCGTTACTGTCGGAAGGAGATAGCTTGATGGATGAACTGCCCGATGGGATCTTGCCTAGCTGGTCAAGTTTGCCTATCATCGATTTCTGGGGAAGTCTAGTCAACGAGCAAGAGATTATCGAACGCGGTCGTATTACATCTGAAGAGTTGGAACTCTGCCTAGCGCAAAGGTTTGGCGATATAGACAGTTCAGGAATAGATGATGGATTCGAGCAGACCTTTATTAGCTTAGATCACGATGCTGCCAGACTTCTCTGCAATGGACCGATGGACGAGCAAGATTGGAAAGAATGGCGGATGAGGATACAGCATGGTGCCAATGAGATTGATGTGAGGATGCTTATGGAGCGAGAAGCACGCCTTGAAGAACGGGAAAGAAGAGTAGAAGAAATGGAGAGGAGAGGAGAGGCGGCTTAGGATGGATGCAAGGCGATGAGAAGATGTAGCTGATCTACCAGAAGTAACAGAAGCAGTACCATAGACTAGCCTTTAGAGGTTGACGCGCGTGCATAGCAGCATTCGTAGGTCGGTATTAGGATGCTAATGTTGTTGTACAGAAAGATGAGATGAAAAACAAGCTTTGTGCTCGCGGTGGTGCTTTTGCCCGCATGTCCCAGTCTGCTGGGATAAGCCCGAGCGTGACTGTCGTAATGGCAGGAAGGCAAGAGGCTACTTGGACGCGATACACTCGTCAATGGCGGTATACATGTACTGTTTTACATGCAAAGCGCGGCTTCCTAACGCAATCAGCACTCACTCAATAAATAAATTAAATCGCTGGACACGCGTTTTGACGCGCGCGACTGATCGAGCTCGGAGGGCGCACGGTCCAGTTTGCAATTTACTTGAAACCAGCCAGCTCTCTCTTTCTTGCTCTTGCTTTCCTTGTACTTCATTCTGCACATTCATTATTCATTATTTATTGTCTCACACACTTCAAGAGAAATACTTCCGTCTTTCCACCCACAATACCCAAGACCGACCACCTGCAAGGATCTCCCAGAAACACGGCTGGCACACTCACTCACGTGCCGAACCGAAGAGCACGGACAGTACAGTCGCAAACCCACAACACAGCAGACATCGCACCTGCCCTCCTCCATCGGTCGGTTCGCATCGCATCCTTGTAACACTTGCTTTCAGTCCACTCGACTCCAGTTTGGATCACCATGCCCTCTCAAACATTCCAGCTGTCCAGGCCAGATGGCGGCCTCGCTGTTCAAGACCCGTTGCCCCAGTATACGCGCGATTCGAAGCTTCCATCATATCTACAACCTCAAGACAATGTCTCAGTAATGGGCAGCAGCATCACATACGATGAGAAGCATGCACCCGCTATCGTCTACGATTACGATGAGACCCGCGAGGAAAGTTCTGCCAGGGTCCCACAAGCCCTTCTTGTAGACGCCGCAGCTTCACTATGTGGCTACCTATATTTTGTAGGTTGACAATTTCTTGGTGTCGATGATACTGACAGCTGTAGTTTTCTGACTGATGTAATATGCTTTATGTTTAGACCTCTCTTCAAGCTCGCATGGCATTACAGCAGCAATCTTCCCTCGACCTCCTTTCTACTCTATGTTCTTCCCTCCCTGAGGACGTCGATACTTCACTACTACATACATGCGCACATGCGATTTCTCATGAAGCAGAGAACCTCATCTCGTCTCAAAATAGCTACTCGCACCGGCTAGTGATCATACTAGTGCTCTTCAAGGCTTTCTTTGGCTATGTCCTCCTCACTCGTGCTTCGCGAGTCGTTAAACCTTTTGATCTCCTCGTTGCATCCGGTGCCATTCACTGTCTCATGCTTGTAAATCGCGTCCTTCTTATTCTACCAAAGCGTGCATAAAGTGACATGTGTGCCTTCCTCTTTCAGTACCTCCTTGTCTTCGTTCCTGTTGCGAACCTTGTGCAAGATGCCGGATTGTCAAACGGCGCTATCTGGCTGCGAATAATGACGAAAGTTCTCTGGCTGGTAGCATTGGTAAGCTGTTGGTCTTTGATCTCGTAGACTTCCATACTAAGTCATAGACTTTATTCAGTGCTCTTCCGTCGCTTTAGTTCAATGGATACTTCGTCTGCGAAGAGGGAACTCGCCAGCTTTATCGGAAGACAGAGAAGATGGAGTATTTAGTGCTGAGTGCGACAGGTCAGCTATCAGTCTCGCATGATCATTGGGCCTCGAACACTGGGGATGGTTTCAAATGCTTCGGAAAGGGGAAAAAATGTAGCAAGCTATGGTAAAGTAATGTAATCTTACCCAATAAGATAGGTTTCAGGCGCTGGACGCCCGCAATCTTGCCGAAGTCGTAAGGAAGGTATAAGGTACATTGTATAAATTAGCAAGGAAAACGTAATGTGCTGCACAGGGAAGGACCATCAACAGTCAATAAAGTTCAATGCATCATACATTTTCAATGAGTCGTCGCGACGTTGTCGGGCTGGTCGCGCTGCGTGTATACGTCTGTGGGCTGACAGAGAGAGAGAATGGACTTGCTTCTTCCGACATCTCTGGCACTGGCTTCGAAGATACCTCTGTCTTTCAAAGTAGCCGATGGATTGCTGTCACATTCATGAAGAGCAGATTGATCACGTGCCGCTTTTAGCATCCCTACTCCGCAGATGAACGAAGTCCCTTGTATGCTTCCCGACTCTGCAGAGCAAAGTATCATGGCACCGCTAGGGACCATCAGCAGCTTCACGCTTCTTGATAGAGCAGGCTACTCGTGAGTCTCTTACTGCCCTCCTGACTCTGCCCAATTTCCAAAGCTGATGCGGTGACGACGCACGCAAATGGATGATGGTGATGATCGGGCTTTGTTCCTCGATGCGGTACGGCTGCCTGTCCCAGATGCTACGTACGAGCCGCCTACTGTGACAGTGGAAGCGACAAGAACGATGTCAATACCTGGAAGGTCGTCCTTACGGAACGCATAGAAGGCCATATCAATCTAGGCGATTCGGCAATACGTTCGCTTAAAGGGGCAGGGGTACCCGAAGGTGCCAATGTACAGGTAATATTCAGAAACTGGCTCTCTCCTATACAATATTGGAGTTGTTCTGACTATGAGGTGCTTTCTTCTTGTCACTGGCAGCTCGTAGTGGAGCTGGTAGCAGCTGGCAACCCAATGCTATATTCGGCTGAAGAATGGACATATAGCGAGGACTCGTTCAGAACTGGAACTTACAAGTGCTCAGGGACGGTGTTCAATCCGAAACTAGAGCGAGAAGTACGCAGGAGACCGCCTCCACCTCCTCCGCCAATGCAGATTGACCTTACCGGCGAGAAAGGATCTCTTCTGCAAAGCAAAGAGCAGGATGGACATCAAGAGGTGGCAAGAGGATCTTCTGTACTATCAGCTATCAAGAGCTGTCTCTTCTGTACATAAGTATCGATTGAAGACCGGTCGTGCGTTTCTTCATCAAGGACGAGTTCCATCACATCATTTTCAGGTATGTGCATGTATACGACAACAAAACGGACAAATGGTCTAACCTATGCGGACCTTCAGATCTACGTGATTTGCCGAAGTGACATGTCGCTATGCTTGTAATATGATAATCGATTGCTGTCTCTACTGTGTATCCGTGCTTTTGAGAATCTATGTAGGCTTTCACTTCTTTTGTCTTGCCGGTGCGATCCCATGCTTTCGTGGTACGTTCGACGAGAAGTGTTATGACTGCTACCATTCCCCGCTAGATCTCCGAAGGTCATCATCCAGGCTCTCGTATCAGTGACGCCGAACAAGCGATCATGCTCCATTTGCAGACTGTAGACAGGCGAAGAATCCTTTCCAGGTCCAAAAATGCTTGTGCCAGATTTGATATTGTCCCTTGCTTTTCTGACATCCCACACACGGACAAGGCCATGACGAGCCGTACCCGCTGCTACTGTGAATCCTGCCCCTCCACCACAAGCAACGCTGTACACTGACACGTCCGCAAAGGGATCGTACATTGTCAAAATCGGCATACGAGACGGCCGTCGTAAATCGTGTATTCTCACTGTGCCGTCGTACCAGCCTGAAACTATCGTATGACTGGCATCGCCTAATGGAGATCCGGCTGGAGGAGAGGCAAAGTCATAGACTGCTGTCGAAACACTATTGCCCAAGAGGGTGACAGGATTGAGCGCGTCGACCGGTAGTCCATCTTCGTGTAATTCGTATATTCGACAAAGAGCGTGACCGGATTCTCCGAGAGCTAGCCATTTAGGCCGCGTCCCGCTGGGATCCAGCATCAAGCTCCATGGCTTATGCTTCGTACGCCATGAGACTGGTTCTTTCCAAGGCGACGCGGAGCGATATAGCGAGACCAAACCACCGGAGTGCGAAGCTACGCTCGCCAGTAGGCCAGATCTCGAAGCGCTGACGGCCTGTATGATGCGCTTGGAATTGCCATATCGGCATATAGAGCGTAGATAAGGTCTTCTATCTTGAGATAAGTCTATTCTGCACTTCTGTATCAACCCAGAGACGTGGGATAGTACAAATTCGCCCGTTCCCTCGATGCAGGATATGGAAGTGATGTCGTCGGTAGGAGTCCTTCCTATCCAGTCGTTGTACTGTCGTCCTTGCCTATCACGATGATAGGAGGACAGTATATGTATCTCTTCTACAGGCTTGCCAGCATGACCAGGGAATATAAATGTAGAAAGTCTACTGCCTCCCGCCACTATGAGTCGCTGCGAATCTTCTTGCAGCTTGATGACCGGCATAGTGCGCCCAGGAAAGGTCGTGATCTCCTCGTGGGATACATCGCTGAGCTTCAACCAGCTAGTATCTACGAGTGTACACTCTCGTACGTATTCTACAGCTCGTCGAGCTGCAAATCTACGCGAATGCGTGACGGAATGGGAGAAGAGGTGCTTGCGGGCATAGGTAGACCAGCCATGGTCAGTGACGAGACGGTAGCATGATTTAGAGCATTGTGACAAGTATGCAAGCTGTGAGATGGCAATATAAGCCTTTCTGGTGATGTATATAAGATAGATAGGCAGGAGCCGTGCTCTTACAGACTGGACATCGCAGTGCGCAAAAAGAGCTTCCAGCAGCTCCGACGGTAGCTCGAGCAGCTTGGATGACCGTTCAGGTATCAGAGTGTGGCATCTTGGATCGTCATTCCTATTCATGTCTTGGAAGAACGTCAGAAAGCTGGAAAAGCCCAATAAATGAAAGAAAGCTTGTCATTTCCGTGATGAAGCGGGCGATCATCTGGATTCGCCACCAGCGAAGCTGCTTACTCGGCAACTTCTCTATGCCGTTTTGGAAGGTCAAGCTTTTGCTTTTGCAGTGTTGTTGCTTGTCTCCTCTGCTATAACTCGTTTCTCTTTTGGTTTGATTTGAAAGACAAGAGCTACTACAGTGGCTCCCATCTTACTGCGCCGCTCAAGTGCGCTCTTGAATACTACTCGCTGCTTCTCAAACACCCGCGTCATTGCAAGCAGCATGAACGGTCACTCATCCACATCTGCTGGCAAGAAGTCCATACTAGCACTTCCCTTGGCCAAGTCACTCCCAGAGTACCTCACTCCGGACCCCTTGGTACCATCCGTTGCTTCAGTCCTTAAGTTGTCCTCGTATGACAGCGAGAACCTTCCTGCAGGAGCAGATGATCCGACGAATCCAAACTACATACCTAAGCCATCAAACCTGCGAAGATCAAGACAGGTAGCTCATGCACATTTCTCATATACCACGCCTCTTCCTGTATCCTTCCCATATGCCGTCAAGCCCGGTCAAGTGAAACCTCGCAAGGTTCCAGGCGAAGCAGTCGGCGATGGATCCGCTGTAAAAGAAGGCGCAGCTCAAGAAGCAGCCAAGAAAGCGCAAGCATCATCATCGAGCCCCGCATCTATGAATGTAGAAGATTACCTTGCTAGTCTCGAGCCGGATCCGAATGACGGCCTTACACCTGTAGATGGCGACAAGCCTGTGGCGTTCAGCTCGGAAGGTAGACGTGACGCCCTTGGCACACCATTGCTTTCCGGATTGTCTCGCAAATGCATCGAAGACATCCTACCAAGCTTGGATGTCGGAGATGCCTGGGAATACCTTAACGAAGGAAAAGATGCACCAGGCTCGAATCAAAGCAATGCCACAAATGGCAGTGCAGCAGTCATTGGAGATACATCCTCTACTTCTGCGGCGGCTCGCAAGAGAGCTGAACTCACTCAGTTCCTGGCAGGTCATATCGTCAGATTAGAGGCACCTACAGAAGGCTCGAAAGGTTTCGCGCCATGGTCATTATGTTACGGAGGACATCAATTCGGATCGTGGGCAGGTCAACTAGGCGATGGGCGTGCGATCTCAATCCTTACCACACCCGCTCAATTCCCTGATTACCATGGCGATACGTACTATCCTCCCGTCGCAGAGCTACAATTGAAGGGCGCAGGTAGAACACCTTATTCTCGCTTTGCGGATGGTCTAGCAGTACTGCGAAGTTCAGTACGCGAATATCTGGGAAGTGAAGCTGTAGCTGCTCTTGGTATCCCTACCTCTAGGGCGCTCAGTCTTGTACATCTTCCAGATGTAGAAGTCAGGAGAGAAGAATTGGAGACTGCAGCTGTAGTATGCCGAGTTGCGCCTTCATGGCTCCGCATCGGTTCATTCGAGTTACTCTGGAGCAGAGACGATTGGGATACCTTGCGTGATCTAGTCAACTACGCTGGAAATGAAGTCTTCGGTATCAACAAAGGTGGAAAACATAAAGATGCTCATGATAAGAGCTTGGCTGCTTTGGTACTCAGGGAAGTGGCGAGACGAAATGCAAAGACATTCGCACAATGGCAAGCGTCGGTGTATTGCCATGGTGTTCTGAACACCGACAACATCAGCATATCTGGTCTTACTATCGATTATGGCCCGTAAGCACACATTTTATCATTATCTGCGCATGACACTGTCACTGACTGTCATTTACACTTGGCAGGTACGCTTTCATGGATATCTTCTCGTCGAACTATATCTGCAACCATTCAGACGGAGAAGGTCGCTATTCGTATCGCAATCAGCCCCGTATCGGCATGGAGGCAGTGCATCGCTTAGGTGCCGCCCTGTCAGAGATGATTGGACATGAGTTAGATTTGGCTGGAAGTGGTGACAAGATCGCTGAAGCACAAAAAGGCTGGGCAGAGGACGAGAGCAAGCTAGAGGCATGGCGTGATGCTGGCGACAAGGTCGTTGAGGAGATTGCATCGGAATTTATGGGCACCTACATCCATGACTACAGGAATCTGATGGCGAAGGTGAGTATTAAAACAGATTATACATGGTTTCATGCGTGTGTAGACGCTGACAAAATACCCATATACAGAAACTTGGGTTCTTGGAAGCCAAGCCGACGGATTTCTCCGAGCTGGTTGATCCCATGCTTGTTCTCATGGAGTCACACCATCTAGACTACTCTCGCACCTTCCGCTTACTTTCTCAGTACAAGACTACGACTGCTTCCGACTTCGACAAGTTCCTGGACAAGTTCGCACCGAAGTCGCAAGTACCGGAATATCTCCATGGCAACTACCGGAGCGAATGGAAGGCATGGTTCGAGAAGTACGAGAAGCGCCTCGAAGAATCAGAAAAGCAGGCTGGCGTAAAGACGGAAGATCGACGAGCAAGGATAGCAGCCGCTAATCCTCGCTTCATCCTTCGTCAATGGGTCCTCGAAGAAGCTATTGCTCGTCTGCGCAAGGACAACGATATCGCTTTCCTGCAGCAAGTTCTTGACATGGCTACGAAACCATTCGATACCTTTGGTGAGGAGGAAGTTGGAGTGGATGAACTAGCCTGCCCGACCCCAGAGATTATGGAACAGCGCAGACTGTGCGATATTGGACCCACAGACATGCGAGGCTTCCAATGCTCGTGCTCCTCCTGATACATACTGCATGTCATCTGTTATTTAGATGTTTGAAGCCGTGTAGCATACGCTTAAGGATAGCCTCCTAACCTCGAAATCAAGTCATGAACAGACAGTGTTAACCAGCGAAAAGCTGTTCCATATCCCAGAATCAAGTCTATGATACATGATTGAATAATGCTGTCACAGATTCATTGAATACAGGTTGACTTCTACAGTACGCTTCATGGCACTTGCTCCATTTCGATGTCATCGTCATCGTCGGAGACATCTGGCTTGGTCTCCTCCTCAACTCCTTCCTCTTTCTTGACACCATTGGCAGCCGGACCTGTAGTACCGCTTCCTCCCGCTTTCGGAGCTGACTCGTCTTCCTCTCCTTCCTTTTTCTTCTTGTACTCCTCTAGTAAGCTATAATGACCGGCGTAAGGACCACGTCGGTTCAATTGCGCAATATCACTCAGGACCATCTTCAGGTAGCCTTCAGGTTGCTGGGTGTGCGACCGCTGAAAGCAGACAGTGACACTGTTAGGCATACTCTTACAGACACATCGGCTGTACGGCAGGCTCACTAGACTCTTCATCGTCCAATATTCGAATTGCTCAAATGCCGAGAATAGCATATCCAGCAATTCGTTGCGAGGTAATCGAACAAGCTTTTGAGCCGCTGCAGCCTTTTCCTTTTCTTTCGGTTTGGACTATTCACATTGGCGTATCACACGTTAGTACAGGCTCCCTCTCTCGGTCCACTGCAACGTGAAAACCTCGCAAGGGCAACTCACATAGAAAGAATCGAACTTCTTGTTTGCGGAAGCCATTCCCGCCATACCCAAACGTTTCAGCTCCTGATCGTCGGTGGTGAGAAGTTGTGCCCTGCGACAATGCTGGAATTAGCCTAGTCATAATGCTAGAGGTAATAGACCAGGTCTACCTTCGTTTCGGCTCTGCTGCTTTCGCTTGACGTTCTCTTAGGATAGCTCGGTAAGACTCTGAATCGACGCGCGGTGTAAGATTACATTCGTGCTGCGATCATCGTTAAGAAACATGTTAGTTGGCTGCCATCTTCATGCAATATGTGAACAATTGTATTTGACGCACGTGAACAACACCCGTTAACGTTGGTTTCCCTGTGAAGATGCAGAGGCACGTCAGGATGACGAGTATGCAGTTGTTCAAGAATCTAAGCTACGTACGTCTCTTCTCGGGAACTTCTGATCCATCCCCATCTGCTCCTCTTTTGATACGACCTTTACCAGGCTCCCAGCCTGCTTCGCCCACCGTCACATCATCTCGTTCTGCGAAAATGTAGGTATTCCTGGAGAGCAAGTCCTGTTTCAGTAATAATTGTCGAATCTATCAATTAATTGCGAGTCACTACTGACTGTGTCGCCTTGTTCTGTATCGTCATAAAGTATTCCGTCGGTATAGGTTCGTCGCCCTCCTTGTTAGGCGGCAGCAGCATTACAATCCTCTCTTCGCCATTCGGCATAGGTTTCTTATACACTCTCAATCTGCCCAATTCTTCATTGTTGCTCTTTACATTCTGCCATTTCTCCAGCAGAAACTTGGGCACTTTGACCAGCCAGACTCGTCTATCCTTGCCTTGATCAATGTCGAAATGCTCATCTAGATCAAGGGCTAGGTCCACGCTGGGGTCTTCTTCTGGAACACCGAAGCCTGCATTTGCTGATGAGGATGCCACTTGACGGTCATCATCGCTATCACCGCCGTCCATGGCTGTTCGAAGTCGATGGTGTTAACGACTGCTCGATCACGTCGGCTCTTCCAGTCGGTACAGAAGAGAGGAGTACAAGAAGTTGTATGGCAAACGGACTAGGCGGTGGCCGAATGCATCTGTAAAGTAAGGTGTTCAAAACATAGAAGCAATGCCTAGTGGTGTTCATGTCTGCCGAAATGAACTATGATGAATTGCATGGTATTTCGAAAGAGCTAGCGCGATGTACAATCTCCGCCTAATCGAAGGCTATTACAGTTCTACGCCTCGAAGCTGACTTTCGTACCCAGCTTTTCGCTCAACTCCTCCTCTAATAACTTCAGAAGAAAGCTGCCATCTCTTGTGTAAAACCAATGCTGATCGTCATTGGAGTAATCATATCGTTTCGGGCCGCTAGAAGGTGCGAAATCAGGCATCAGCACGGTGGAAGCATCATATATGATCAGATGGAGACGAATCCTTACGATAGTGGACTGCTCAACCATATCTGCTTGTTGGGTGGTTGTTTATTGATGACATACGTTCCTTTGTCCTTTGGTAGTTTAACAGTAAGAACTCCAGACTGCCGACAATGAGAGACCTATGATCAGCTCGAGGTCACATAAGCATTGGGGAAGCTCAAAGCTAGCTAGGGATAGCAGATGTATAAACGTACCGAATACTCTACGTCGAAATCATCATCCGCTAATTCTTCTTGTAATGCTTCCAGTGTATCCGTTAGTTGATCCATCGTTTGATCTGCTATTTCATGATATTCTCGCATCGATAGCTCGCTGTATTCGCACCCAAGCGAATCATGTCAGTCTTCAGGCTACTGATATATATTCCAAAGCCTTTCAACGAGCTTTAACCTACGCTACTTCAGGGATCTTACTGCTGCTCTGCCTCTGTGAAGCCGTTGCATGTAATCGAGCTTTATGCACAATAGCCGGTTGGACAGTCGCTCTTGCAGGTGTATATCGTGGCCGACATGTACATATAGTCTTCTTCATTGGAGCAGACGGCGATGTGCGGTAGACTGCTCGTGATGATGGCCCCGCTACCGCTTGAAGTATCGATGGCGTGCTCGCTGCATTTAATCGTGTCACAGCTTTGCCCTTGCCTTTCAAGGCCGACGAGAAGCTTCTTGCGAGCATGTCTTGTGTATGTATCGTCAGCACTGCTTTGTACAGACAGGCCTACAAGCTACGACCTTCAGCTGTTGTATCTGAATTGGTAGCGGATCAAGTCCAGGTGGCCTGTGTGGAGCTTCATGGCAAGCGAATTGTAGGGGCGGGTGGCGAACAGCATCCAAGTGTACAAGAGCCATGGCAAGCGCAAAGCAGGGTGTGCACAGCCAGGAATTAAGCATGTTGAATCATTTTGAACTGTGACAGTAAAGCTAGACTAGAGTAGGGGTGGAAAAGACCTCATCGCGGTCGCATACAAAGTATTAAATCGATTGTCGGAGGGTAATAACTATAGTAGTAGATATGAATAATATCAAAGAGCCTTTTCGATATCCAGGAACGGAGTAGCCGAAGATTCAGGAGAACAGGATATACTTGGGTGCGCAGCCACTGTCGTCTGACCTTCAGGGCAGAGATGCAGGTGAATAGTGGTAAAAAAGGCTATTACAGACACTGCCTTAATAGCAGTAGCGGTATCTGACGCAGCCTGGGCTACTTTATATTACCACTGTATATAGGGGCAAGTTAGTTACCTTCACTGTCACAAAATGCGATCCTACGTTAGAACGAGCGACACTCACGCTCCACCTCGTCCATACGAATGCGCATGTTTAGTCTTTTGCTCCTCAGCAAGGCGCTTAGCATGAGCTGCTTTCTGTATATGCGAAGAAAGCAAGAGTTTCATCAGAAGTCGGCTTACGTATGTACCTTCGCAAGTGAGATGCCCCGAACTTACCTCAAGTTCAGCGTCTTCTTCGATGATCTTCTCCTCGGCAAGACGGCTCTCAGGGTTCTTAGAAGCGGATCTGAAGTTACCAGCACCACCACGACCTGAGCCATGTCCTCTATCACGGGATCTTTCCCTTGATCTTTCACGGGCTTCTTCTTCTCCTGAATCGGGATCATTTGGTGCTCTTGATTGGGATGATGCTCGGATGTTGCCTGCTCCTCCGCGACCGGTGGATACTGTAGTCAGAAAGATCAAGGTGTGCATCAGTGATTTGTATGTAGGACTAGGGACAGTCGTGTAAGGCATTATCGATAGCTCGAAGGCATGAATGTCTCGCTTGCTTGTGGGCGGGAATGGCAACCTACCCTTGAAATCACGGCCTCGCTCGCTATCGGCTGCAGAAGGTAAGGCAAACTGTCAGTATTTGGTGTAGCAGTAGAACCTCTTTCCCGATACACCTTCACAAAGCAAGTACTTTCGAAGGCAATGATGGTTGCGATCGAAGCTGCCTGTGAAGAGGGTGTGGTATATCGGTTCGAGGCCACAATGAATGTGAGACTGACGATGGCCAGATGAGACTCTCTCCATTCCTTCTTCAGGAGCACCACCTCTTCTATCCCTGCTGCTTGGCCTGTTTGCGAATACACCCTTCAAAGCCGAGATAGGGTTGTGGTGGTGCTCATGTGGGGTTGCAGTTGAGCCTGTCATTCTGCTGAAGAACGAAGGGCTGGTATTGCTGCTGGACGAGGTTGTGGTTGAAGATGTTTCGAGGTTGCTGTTCAACCTGTTGGGGCTCCTGCTATGACTGCTTGTCCGTCGTGTCCTGCTCAATATCTTGGCTAAGCCTGTCGGGTTCTCTCTCGATTCAGCTTGTTCTTCCTGAATGAGAGAGATAGAAGTCAGTACATGGAGACCAGCAGAAGTAGAAGGAAGAAGATAATATACTGACCCTTCCTAGTGGTTCAACAGGATACAATGCTGGTTGCTGGCCTGCACTCGACGTTGCCGTGGTGCTGCTGCTGCTTCCCACAACTTGGCTGTTCAGATTACTGGCATCATGACTGCTCGCCATCATTGACGATGTTTTATTACTGCTTTCAGTAAATTACTGCCATTTCCACATACAAATGCACCAATTAATGACACACTCCTTGGACATACGGGATGTTCCTTATCAACGCTGCTCACCAGCGATAAGCCCAGTCTCTTTGACGGGTGGTTGCTCGCGCTCTCCCCAAAGGCGTCCGATGATGGAATCAAGCGGGCACACTGATAAGGCCCGAAAGTGGTAGAAACTTGGAGGGCTTGAAGATGATATAAAAGGTGAATGCTGATTTCGATTCAGACGTGTACAGTGGTATACGCTTCAGTCCATCTTCCGAAACACATCACCTTGCTTCCTTCTCCTTCGACGGTACTTTTCCCTTCTCTCCTGACTTTTCTCCGCCCGGCAACCGCTTCCGCTTTCACGGCATTTTTGCACACCAAGGCACGCCCTCGTCAGACTCTGCCTGTCTGCCTGCCCGCCTAAAGGTCACGCGTGTTTGGAAGCAAGAAAATTATAGGCGCTCTACACATATTGGGCAACTGCTATTATGGTGCAATATAACGAAAGACTAAACGGTTTCGGACAGCAGATGCTGAGGTTCGAGTAATTTAGGATGTGCCTGTTCCACTTTTTGCTTTCCTTCTGGAGGAGGTTGAGGCCTTCTCAGAGTCAAGATCAGTCTTTAATTTACGCCAGAGAACTTCCTTGGCAAGCCTTTTTCTTGTCAGCAGAGCTAAACCAGTAAATGGCACTTTATCTACCTCATCAGCTTGCCTAAAGTCAAGTGGACATGCATACGGGGCTGCATTCTACCATCTTTCACGGTCTTTCGCTGCTTTTTAACTGCTAAATAAGAGAGTCTGAAAATCATCTACAAATGCATTGCATTCTGATTAATATGTATCAAAATCTACTGACAAGAATTAACTTTTCTTTAAACAGTTCGCTTGACCTCTACATCTGTCGTAGCAGCAGGTGCAGGAGCCTGTCCGTAAACAGGAGCATTTCTACCTGGTACGAATGCAGTACCATCCTCGTTTCTTCTCATGTCGTTGAGGTCATACTCCTCAGCGTCCAGCTTCCTGAACAGGAACCAGAAGAGAACACCACCGGCAGCTGATAGACCAGCGAAGACACCATAGTTGATCACGAGCAGAGGATCTTCTGTCAATGGGACGAAGGCCTGTCCGATAGCTGCACTGAATGCATTGGTGAATAGCCACATGGAGGTAACGAGCGATCTCATATTGGGTGGTGCCTTGTTGAATGCATATTCTAGACCAGTGATACTCGTGAAGATCTCGGAAATACCAATGAGAACATATTCAGGCGTTTGGATCCAGACGTTAAGTGGCGAGACGGAGTCGCAAGACGATGGTCGGTCTCCGCATGGATGTGTAACGTAGATGTAGTGTTGTACGATAGCAGCAACGATCATAGATGCTGAAGCGAAGAAGAAACCAAGTGTGATTCTCTTGATGGGTGTGAAGCGGATGTTTCTGTGTCTGAGGTAAGGATAGATGACTTGATCAAAGATGGGAATCATAATGACAAGTGAGATAGGGTTCAAGTTGTTGATGAAATCGTTGGGAACGTTTCTTGTCATTGTACCAGCTTGGACTGTCAAGTTGCTTGTCATTTGATTGTAGACAATCCAGTAGAATGGGATGAGTACGAAAACCCAGCAAGCCTTGAATCCTCTTCTGACTTCATCGACCCATTGATCATCGAATGTCATCCATGCTGGCTTCTCCCCCTTTTGAGCTTCAACGTAGCTTGGTTTTGCGACTGTCCAAAATTCAGAGCTCTTAATGTTGCGGTAGGTCCTGCCTAGGTTCCATGACCATGCGTTGGAAGACGCCAAGCGTAGGAGACGGAATGCATTGGGCAGAACGGAGCCCTGTGGTGGTGTGCGCTTGTAGCGTCTACGTCCCCAAATCATGACAAGGGGACTGAAGCACAGAACGACGGTAGGAATGGTGTACGATAGCCAGAAACCGACGTCTTGCTCAGCATAGACCATACCGATTTGGCCGGAGAGTGAACCAAGATTGATGAGTAGGTAGAACCACATCATGACTCGTGCTACTGTCAATGCTGGATCAACGATGACCAGGTCGCCGTTCTTTTGTCTCTTGAGGGATAGATTTGAAGCTGGGATCTGCTCGGCAATCAAAGGACTGATATTCGACTTGAAGGATCCGGTACCAACTCCCATCTGTTAAAGCACAATTCAGGTCTGGTCAACATATGATCCTAGCTTTTCGACTCGCGCCGTAAGTAGTGCTAAACTCACGATTATGATGGCGGCGATGGTGAGGCCATATGAAGCATTGGGACTGTTCACGAGGACTTCAGGAATAGCAGGAATGATCTAGATTGTTTAAGTAAGCACGCACATATTGTCAGTCTTGTTTCACAATGTTCGCGTGACATCACACTAAAAAGGCAGGGACTCACCATAATGATGTGACCAACGATCGCAATTCCGATAGCAACGCAGATAGTCTTGTATCGACCCCAGTAAGTATCGGCAATGAAAGCTCCAAGAATCGGGGTAACATAGATCCAGAAGGTGTTGAATGTTGTGATACCGAAGGCGGCTTGTTGTCCCTTTCCTAGAGCACCTGGTGTGTTCCAGTCTAGGCCCTTGATAGCACCTGTTCTTGATCCAGGCGGTAAAGGTCGCTGGATGAAATTGGTCAAGACGACCTGGAAGCCATAGTAACTGAATCTGTACGATTAAAAGCGAAAGAGAAGCAGACACATCAGCTACTGTGATTTCAGAAGCCCTGAATGCTACCGCAGGGCAAAGCTTCCCAGCTCGCGGTTCTGTGTCAAAACTCACCTCTCGCAGAACTCGATGAGGGCGATTGCGAAAATGTTAAGATTGATACCAGCTGGCACACGTCGCAGTGTAGCTCTCTGCTCATCCGAAGGATATGCTCCCTCTTGGTAGATTCCTCCCACTGTAGTAGTGGTCACTTCCGCAGGTCCGTGGCTATCCCTAGACTTTCTGTCCTTTTTCTCTTCGCTGCTTGAGACACCAGTCTTCATTCTTGCAAGATCCTGGTCTCTCCATACTGCGTCTCGATCTGCTTCACTGTTGATTATTGCGTGTTCGTGTAGAATATGCAACAGAGATGAACATGATGATGTCGCCACTTGCGTCAATATACGGATGTCGCCATTATCATAGGAAAATGTGTGGAAAAGATGAACTTACGCTATGCCAGCAAAAGCCTGGTCAGCCATGATTGAAGTATGAGATGTGTTCTTGAAGTAGAGGCCTCTTGATATACGGCCTGTGGTGTATGTGCTTGTCTTGAAGAAGGTCTTGAAAGAGAAAAGAAAAGAGTGGATCCTCAAGAAAATTAGCGGAAAGAAGAAGATAGCCACCACATGACACAGCAGAAGTGGGCTTTTCGGCGGACGAGAGCCATTATTTTTCCACTGGCAAAGGCATGTTCGGAAGGAAGTCTAATTAATAATTGCTGGAGACGGTTCACGGCAACTCTTCAGTGCCGAATGACCGTGTGGACTCTCCTTGCTCTTTCCCCAGGTCAGGCTTTTTACCAGCTTGGAGACCGTGATCGACAGTGGCTTTCTCCGAAAAACTTGGGATGCCAGCTATGCATATGGAGGAATGGCGATAGGTCACGATAGCGATATCGTACATGTGTCTGTGCACCTGTGTGTATCGGTAAACTTGTGCTTCCTGTATTGAACGCGCAATTCTTGGCGGCGCTAGCAGCTGTCGACCTCGCGGAAACTCGTATGCAAGCTCAAGTTCTGCCTTTTAACCGCGTGCACGTGAGTGCGGTTGATGTCACTGAAATTTCGAACCGGAGCCTCGCTGATGAGTCGCTGGGAAAAATCTCCGAAATTGCCTAGCGTAGTTTGTTGTGCCTGCATGCATCACGAGTCCTGTGGTTGGCAACCTTCTCCAACACGATAAGCCCCTTGCATATTGCACGGTGAGCCACTGATAGCGTTGCTCTTCTGGGTGCTGTAGCCGATATGACAGCTTTCCATAATCTTCGCAGCCTGTCCTGCCTGCAGCCGCAATTTGCTGGTGGCCGAATGACCGCCACAGCGCGTATGTAATTCAGGCCCGGAAGCTGAGGCGGCCATATTCAAACGGCTTCGCTCGCCAGGCCAGGCCCGTAGACCGGTGCCAGCAACCAATTGCAGATCTTCCATAGCGATGCTTCACTGAATCAGCACCTGCAACTTGACGCAAGGCTGCGCTTGAGCTCGTTATCTTCGCTTGGTCATATGGGATATCTCACCTCCGCCTTTTGTCAACATTTGATGCACCATAAATTCTGCAGCTCGGCTTCTCGGCATGCCCTGGTTCGCGTGTAGCTTGTACGGGCGCTCCTTGCTCTTTTTCGAAGCCAAGTTAGCCAAGGTGGGACCGGACAACAGATACGTGGGGCGCCAGACTGCATTCACGGAGTTGAGACGGACACCATGTCGCTCACATGATTGTGTAGACTTTTATTGCAAGTCTTCAAGTCAGGTGTGACAGCCGGTCGATTGGCTTTTCCCAGCTGAACTTTCACAGTCCTCCGGAGCTGGGCCTCTTCACTGTATGCGGGTCGAGTGTGCAAGCTGTGGCCAGCAGTTATCGAGGGTGATGGAAGCACGAAGAGAAGCCTCGTAGTACATTTGCTCAGTCTAAGCAGGATACAGTAATCGACTGTTCTTGCGAGTGTAGCCAGTGTGGCGCACGACACCTTGCCGGCTGTCAGAGGTCGTTTCTGGCGAAGCGAAGAAAGGTATGCAACCAGGTGGGTGTTAACGTAGAACATGAAGCAGAGTCAAGAAGCAAGAGCTTCGAAAGGATCGTAACTTACCAGCTACGCTACCGCTTGAAATCTATTCTAGTCCCAGACGTGGGCAGTTTGCGAGTCCTCGAATGCAGCCTGGCTGTACACGCGGCGTTCGGATAACACGTTGCTAGGATTGTCTGCCTTGTATGCCGGAACACATGCTCAGTACTGTTACCATATGACAGCGAGACTGGCATCCTAAGAGGGAGAGCATGTGGTCAGGAAGCAAGGCAGCCAACCAGCATCAGCCAGATGTGCAGTAAATAATTGTGATGTGCCTTGAAACTGAATTGCCGCGTTTCCATACTTTCGCCGTCGTTTCCGTAGGTTGCGGTCGGACCTGATCGTGGTGTTCAGACTTCACTGTGAAAGTGTCGCCGTAGTCAGTTATCAGCCTGGATCAGCACGGATCAGCATATTGCGACAGGATAGTGGACTTTCCACTGCTGACTCGCTGTGCATCAGTTGCCAGGTGTAGAGTCGCATCTGCGTTGGACGTCCTTCACTCTGGCCGTGTCGCGTCTTGACGATGAGCTGTGGACCAAGCTCGCCAGTCGTAGCAGGTCATTCACAGTCGACTATTCCATCATGATGGGCTCTTGA
The DNA here is from genome assembly GCA_019775285.1 of Cystobasidium slooffiae. Classification (NCBI taxonomy): domain Eukaryota; kingdom Fungi; phylum Basidiomycota; class Cystobasidiomycetes; order Cystobasidiales; family Cystobasidiaceae; genus Cystobasidium; species Cystobasidium slooffiae. Next base: position 332,638 of record JACWFZ010000026.1, on the reverse strand, counting down.
GGCATGATAGCATTCTTCGGGTGCAGTCAGCGTAACACAAGACCATCAATCATCCTTGTCCCACTGGTTCGATACAAAACGCCAACCCCGAACACACAGAACCGACCTTGTGGCGAGCAGGTCTCTGTGACACGCGACGGCAAGGCAACACTTCCTCACACATATAGCCTCTCCTTCTATGCTTTCATTACTGGTCCTCCAATAGCTCGCTTCCGTCTATCTCTCCAATGCGCGAAAACACGAATCAAGTCCTTCCCTCCGTTAGAGGTCCAGTCGATGCCTTTTGCTGGCCGAAGGATCACTTGTCGTTTTGGTTCCCTGCTTTTACACATGTGGTTTTGTCGACTATACGCTTCAGCCTAGCTATCTCATTCCATTAGGAGAGATGGGCAAGGTCGATGAAGGGTGTCGTGCCATAGAGAGCATTCATATCGGGAGAATTGAAATGGCAAGACCTCAAGCTACAACGAGAACGAAGGCTGGAAAGAGGCGGAAACTCCTAACCCTAAGCACGTTCACGGAAGCAAGTATCAATATATTCGAGTAGATTGGACTAGGTCTTCCGCAAACGGGAACTACGGTTAAGAGCTTGAGTGAAGATCTTCAATTATCAAAGCTGGCCGGCATGAACGATACTCGCTTTCCACCGGACAGAGCCACGCGCTTCTTGATTTGCATATGCAAACTTGAAGTGCAAGGGAAGGCCATTGGGACGGATGTGTTCATGGATGGAACTTGTTTAACACAGGCAAAAACACACAGAAAGACGCGTTCAAACACGTGACCGATGCCTGATGCAGTTACGATGCAATGTTAAGTGGGCAGCTCGGGGCAAATACCTTCCTGTAACTCCCTGTTACAAGACCTCGCAAGCTTCATCGTACATGCCGCATCAAATTGCTATAGGAGCCTGTCACTCCCGCGCAGTCGGCCAATCACACGGGTATATGCCAGTCTTTCCTCGGCCTTCTATACATGCCTGCTCCTGTTCCAGCCCGCTGGCACTCCCGAAACGAAGCCACCTGAAACAGCAAATGGAAGCTAGAGTAATCCCCATCCACGTCCGGAAATAATCTTGAACACAACTCGCTGCAACTGCTTGTGTGGTCAGACCGAAACATCTCTCGAAACTTCTTCCTTATCATTCTCATTAGCCAATGCAGTATCTTGTTCTCCCGAGCGGGTATATGCATGGTTCTACGCGAGATGATACAACTTCGTCAAAGTCAGCTTTCGGAGAGACTGCATCTGTCAAGACTTCAAGCGGGATGATATCCCCTCTATTACGATCGCACTCGGCTTCGGACTGTTCCACGAGATACCGCACAAACATACAGATGTCCTACTCAGACTTTCTTTTTCGTGAGATATCATCGCCCCTTGCGCTTCTTGGTCAATCGCAAAGTGTCGCATCAAGTGGAATCCACACATACAGGATCTATATGATGTAGATTCGAGCACGCATCGAGGCGATACCTACCTTAGCGAGAAGGCTTGGCTTATCGACAGTCTTCCTGTTCGTCCTATACATCCCTTTGGACAAGCTGCAACCGGTCCTAGTTTATAAGTCTATCCAGACCGGTACCGCTGCCTCTTCTTTCCTCTGTCCTCGAGATAGAAGAGAGCGGTGAAAGCCTTCTCATCACTATACGAGAAAGCATGGAAAGTATTTGGACAAGATTTGAAATTTCGTCAACGTTTGGAGAGTTGAAGCGTTGCTTGGGCTAGTTGGGCATTGGAAGGGAATTGGCATATATTGTTAGAAGTTTCGGTTTTGAATTGTTGGGCGCGACAGTGGGACCTCAGACACGCAGAATCGCCGAGCATGCTTCGGCGCGGCACGAGCAGAGCGGAGGGTATCCTGGATGCGGTCTTTTACTCTGGCAGATGATGATCAATCACCCTTACTACACGAGCGCAAAGACAATGGTCGATGGTCCCGTTAAGCGTTTCCGCTTCGCAATCTCCGATTGAGCTGCCGCTACGCTCAGCTCCCAAGTCAACCCTCGGCATGTATCTCTCCGTCTTCCTGCTCCTCCCCGTATCCAATCAGATCCTCTCGAAAGGCAGATCCGTCACAAATACGCACCTTCGGGTAGCAGTCTTATATCCACAAGCTTACATTCGCTTGTGTATCACTGAACCTGGTTGCCGAAAGGCTGCCGGGCATAGTGATCCAACTCGAGTATTGTACTCTTCGGCACCGCTGAAAGGGCGATGTGAGGCAGTATACGATAGGATGGGGTGTTAAGTCTGCTCCAAGCTTCGGTATACGTTATGCCACGCAGCGCTTTTTTGGCTGGTCAAAACGGGCACGGGTAGATCGCATGCAGTGCCTCAGACAATACAGACATAAATTCGAGCACGATGACACATAGTCTAACAAGCGGTAGCTTGGATTGTGCTTCGACGTCACTTTTCTGCGTGGGTCTGCTGTCGATTTTGCCTGTGTTCCCGGCCGTAGGCGGACAGGTACTTGGGTTGAACGGAGCAAATATGTTTTCTCGTGCCGCTCGGCATCTTTCACCAGATAGCTGATGCACGAGGCGTGTTGGAACATGACCGCGTATTTCAGAGATACGTTCTCGCCTGACGGACCACGTTCCGATTAGGGAAGACCAGATTAGCTTGCAGGAAGGTTGTTCAGTCGAAGTCGGAAGGACTTGTCATGCTACCTATTGTAGCTGGCTTGCTTTGTGATGCGCGTGGCAAGCAGTCTCGGATGGATGTAGAGGCGGGCAATACGTTGCAGCTATGCCTGTCTGTGGTCGCTTGACAGTCATATGGACTCCCCTCAGATCTGATGCCAGTCTTTCGGTGACACACTTTCTGTCCCTAACACTATCATATCGTATATAGAATTAGCAACAAGGTCAGGTGCTAGTAACGTGTATACATCTTTGGGTCGTGACCGTATGATTGTCTGTGTACACCGGACCGCGCGTGCTCGTCGGCTTTCTGGGTCGCTATGGAGAGAATCACGCCTTCTTGAATGCTAGTTCGGCATCAATCTCCTTGAGCCTTTCTTGCCATTTGCCCACATCCTTGAGCTTGTCTATTATAGCCTCCTTCTCCTTGTCAAAGGTCATTCGCCTGTTATCAAAAAAGCACAGTCAGCTTGAAATAGCCTTCGACAAGTCTCAGACCACTCACTCTGCTTCAGTACCAATAGTACTGAGCTCCCATGTACCATCAACGCCCGTGAACCGGAGTAGTCGCTGATGATATTTGGTCAAAGATGGTCGGTGCGAAATGGTGATCAACGCTACAGAAGGAGGGGATATCAGCCTCAGTCGCCCGCGAAGACAATTCTTGAGCCACATACTGATTCCCAAGTCTTTGGCATGCTGGTACATCTGTCCTTCGACATCCGACGAAACAGCACTTGTGCACTCATCGAGTACTCCGAAGTTTGGCAGGTGGTAGAAGAGTCTTGCCAATCCCATCTATGGAAGATCAAGCGTTAGCTAGTGGAAGCGATCTAATTTCGGGAAAGGAGTCCCTTACTCGTTGCTTCTCTCCGCCTGAAAGGACGTCCTTCCATTCCTTTCTGGTATCAAGCCCTCCTTCTCGGTTAGGCAGATACGAAAGATGTACATACTTCAAGACTTGCAAGAGGTCGTCGTCTGTCTTGCCTTTAGCTTGCATGTTGGGGTAGCTATCGGGATAGATGATTCTAGATCGGCGACATACACGTAAGTACTGTACCATCTAATCTGGAACAGTGGCAAGACAGCTTACTGGTCTCTCAGACTGCCAAGGCTCAAGTATGGCCTTTGAGGCAAGAACATAATCTCGCCAGGCACAGGCTTGCGAACGATACCATCGAAAGCGGGCCAGAGTTTAGCTAGCACCCTTGCAAAGCTTGTCTTACCAGTACCCTACAAAAAACCAGCTCATCAGCAGCTATTGAGACTGCGGCCTATAGACAGGCCTGACTTACATTTGGTCCTGTGATCAGAAGATGCTCTCCTGGCTTAACAGAGACGTTCAAGCTCTTGACCAATTCTTCGCCTCCTCTTGGAAGACCAGGCGCCGGTGCTACGATCGGGACATTCTCGAAATCTACACTATCCACACCTTCGATGACGACGCCGTTGATGTGTCCAAGATCATAGAAGGGCTTATCCGTTGGCCAGTCTGCAGGTCTGACTGTTGACTGATAGCGGCCTATGTCCAGTTCATGCAGCGTCGAGAGCAGCGTATAGACTCGAGAGGTGTAACCTGCTAGTTCCGCCATGTCTTTGTAAGATGACATCAAGCGGCCGCCTGCATCTGCCAGCGCCAGCAATAATCGTCGGTTGGAGATGTAGTTCTGCGTTCGCTTGGCCACTTTGTCGGTGTGAGCTTGCGCATCGTTGGTGACTGGAGCGGCAACCTTAGTAGATCCCGTAACGGCGGGCGGTAGAGCGTCGCCGAAAAAGACTGGAATGGAGATGAGCAGATAGCCAGCCTGTCATGCAAGATAATCAGCGCAAAGTTAGGCTCAGCAGATATAAAGATACCTACTGCCGACCAAGCATACTTGATGACGAAATCTTCAATCATGGAGTAGCCAATTCGGATCTGATGATGACGATTCAAGTCAGCTGCTTCCATCGATGATAACAGGAATATAGGGTCATAGCTGACCTTGAAGGTCGAATTGACATGGCGGACTAAGCGCATATAGGCCCTGCTCAGAATATCCTTTTCTAGTGGAGCACCGTTATAGAAGCTGAGTGCACAAAGTCAATAGAATGTCTTTCTGAATCCAAGTTAGAGCTGGTCGGACTTACGCAATTTCCTCCGCGTTCGTAATAAGTCTCGAATGAGCACCTCTGAAGTCGCCTTCCAGTTTCGCTTCAATAGCCGCCAATTTACCAAAAGCAGGTGTAACTTTCCTTAAAATCCAAGCAGTAGCGAAATAATTAACGAATAAACCAAAGCTGCCCCATTTGCCAATGGATCTTGCCAGTTGGACATTGAACAATATCAAGTCAAGAGTAGGTTTCGAAACATTCGAATATAAAGCAGCTAACGAATCACAAAATCTAGAAATATCAGTTGTGATGAATTGATCAGGTGAGTCTATTCTCGTGTCCAGGTTGATGATCTTGTAGAAATTACGTGATTTAGATAGATATAGATCGTTTGTGTATCTCGTTAATCTTGTACGGAATGAAATTGCCAATTTGGATTGCAGGTATCGGATCATGCTGTTTGTGTAAGTTGATGGAATGGCTAACAGGAACCAGTATGCTAGTCCGCGTAGGAAACCGCGGCCGTTGGCTGAGACTATATCGCGGACTATCATGCCGTCTAGCTTGGCAACTAGCAGACTCAGATAGGTTCGCAGGAGGAGGAAAGAGGTATGTAACGTAACGAGGAAGACTTCTTTGCTTGTAGATCTGTAAGGAAAGAGAGGGAGGATATGTATAAACGAGAAATAAAGTAGTAGATACGACGTCAGTATCGAAACCGAATTGCCAAAAGTTACCGGATGAGGCTGCCCAGTTTGGCGTTGATTCTCGGATAAGAAAGTGACCCACCTAGGAATAATGATCTTCAAGATTGCTCTAAGCTGACGCAAGAATTCCTTGTTGACAGCTACCTTCTTTGCTACCTGATTTGCGGATTGTCCTGCTGCATTGCCAGAAGAGGCCGATGGCCTAGTTGCGCCTGAAATGCCGGTGCCTGCTGACACTGTTGATGATGACGACGATGCATTGGGACCGCTGCCACCACTCCCGGATTTAGATAGCTGGTTCAGATCCTTGCTGTCTGATATGAAGTCCTTCCTGTGTTGAGCATAGGTCGATTCCTTCACAGGCCGAATGATGACCTTTGCGATTCGACCTGAATTGCCAGTTGGAACGAGGAGCTCTCTTGAGCCATCAGGGAGTACGCGATACAGTTCACGCTGGGCAGCTTCGACTTGAGGCGTAGTCAGAGGCGTGTGGCTGACACTCTTCGACCACTTCTTTGACGACGATGATGAGTTGCCTTTGTCGTGGTTCTTGCTGCTTGAGCTCGTGGTATCGACCAGTTGACGCCGGAGCACCACGAGAAGGGCGAGAAGAGCAGCAGCACCGGAATAGACGGCGGTGTTGCCCGGTAGCTGAGAAGAGCGTGATCTCCCTGACGAGCTTGAGGCCATGGCTGTCGTGGTGGTGTAGTATCAAGTTGGAGGGTTCACCTCCAACCGGCTACTTCGACGATGTGAGGCCCGATCATCCTCCAAACGGGCATCACGACGATCCCAGAAGAATGGATGAATACTTTCAAGGTACGCTTTAGTACAGTTGACATAAAGTCGGTTTGATGACCTCTATGGACCTTAGGTTCTGCGGGTACATCAGTTGAGACCGAGTCCACGGCGATGTGTCACAGGTGGACTACATGACAGTGGCGTAAGGCTCTGATGCAGGGAGAAGTAGTGAAATGCCCGTCAATCTACCTAAAGCAGTCAGTGATACGGTTGTAGATACACAGCATCTGTTCTTGCTCCTTGTGCTTGCTCATTAAGACTTCTCTGCTCTGGTCGGCCCGTTTTCTCGGATGGCCACTGTCAAAGCGAAAGCAATAAACACCAGGTGCATGAATCTTGACGCGTCTATCTTTTATCAACTCTGGGCAATACAGCGAAGGTGGTTGAGTGAGCATAGAAGACCATCCTGATAAGCATCAATGATACTGACTGCATGCTCGTTCATTCCATCAAAGCCAATTTCTGGTCAAGCTGTAACCAACGACGATGGCGAGAAGCGGGCCTTCCAAAGGGCGACTCGGCTTCAATGCATCTCTGACGGGCGTGCCGGCTCACGAGCAGCTGAAGAGACTGAGTGTATGGCAATCTAGGAACGACTATTACTTCTGGCCTTGCTGACATGCTTCTCGCTTCTCACACAGGACCTGTCCCAAGAGCTTGCTGCTCTCGATCAAGACACGGTAGACACAAAGTCTCTTGACAAGGTCAAAGTACAGCTCATCAACGGCAGCCTGCTACTAGGAAAGGACAAAGGAGTGAAAGCATATACTTGCTGCTGTCTAGCCGATCTGCTCAGGTTATATGCCCCTGACTGCCCATATGAAGATAAGGAGCTCAAGGTGGGTAGTCAGCGGACTCTAGCATTGTTGTGCTAGACACCTACTTATGCTTGCCGACCTTCAAGCCTTGCTGATCATCATTTTGATTGAATCTACAGGACATCTTTCAATTCTTTATCCGTCAACTTAAATATCTTACCGGTCCATCATGTCCCAATTATGCACAATATTTTTACCTCATCGAATCGCTTTCAACTGTCAAATCTGCAACCCTAATGCCTACGCTGCCCGGAGCCGAACAAATAATGACAGAAATGACCAAGCAATGCTTTGATTTAGCAAAGTAAGCTACCTTGAATCAGGTTGTTTTTACAGGAAACCAACTTCAGCACTAAACGCGTCTTTGCCACTGTTTTTCTCCCCTTCTCTCCACACACATGATCTGCTTTCTAGACCGGACATGCCAAAGAACGTCATCTCTCACATTGCAGACATTCTCGTCCAGATAATCGACGAGGCTCCCGCTCTACCATCCGGACTGGTTGACCTTCTTCTCGCTCAATTCCTACCCAAAAATCTGAAAGCAAACCCAACATCACTGAGTCTAGCAGTGGAAGTATGCAATCAAACCGCCGAGAAACTCCAACGCTACATAGCGGAGTACTTCACTGAGGTATTGCTCGTGTCGCCGGAAGACGAAGATGAAGATATGGAGTCAGAGCCTGAAACAAGCGCTAAAAAAGGAAAGAAAGGAAAAGGAGCAGCAGGAACAGCCTCCAAAGCCGACGACGCAGAGTTGATACTTACTCACGATCTAATAAAATCAATAGCACGAACGTGCCCTCAATTACTCGCCAATGTTATTCCATTAGTCGAAGAAGAGCTCACCTCGGAAGATACGGGCATTCGAATACTAGCTTCAAGAACGCTAGGAGAGATGTTTTCAGACAAACCACTAGAAAAAGCAGGATCACTACCGGTACTCCTGGCATCAAGTATACAAACGTCCCGTGCTGATCTAGCGAAGCAATACCCAAATACATGGAGAGCTTGGTTAGGGCGCAGCAGAGACAAAGCTCCACAAGTTCGAATTGTTATCCTCGAATGTGCAAGAGACATACTCCCGATGCATCATGAGCTCGGCAGAGATATATACGAAATTTGGAAAGGTCGCTTTATTGACCCTCATGATAAAATTAGAGCCGCTGCATGTGCGGCCTTCTCAACTGTTGATTACGAGAGCTCGCTGCACGCTTTCGAAAAAGATACACTTGTCAGCTTGACATCGAGAATCCAGGATAGAAAGGTGAGTAACGGTACTTCGTTAGCATGCGTCTACGTACATAACAGCCTACTAACACATTTTCTCGGGTGATCTGTGCACAGCCCACAGTTCAGAAAGAAGCCTTGAACAGCTTGGGCAGAATGTACAACAATGCTTTTGGAGAGATGTGAGCACACATTGCTGCAATCTTACCGGGCATCCCACCTGACATTATACACCGCTCTTCCAGCTCAAATGGTGATCCAGCAGCTATTGATCGTTTCTGTTGGATACCTGCAGAGATTCTGAAGTGCTCTTTACTCGCCGACCGCCATTTACAGTAAGCTGCATTGCGTTTCGACACTTGAACCCGCATCGGCTCAGCGCCTTTTCTGAACATTCTTCTGCCCTACCAGAGCTTCTACTGAACGAGTACTACATGACTATATCCTGCCCCTACCGCCAAGGCCAGAAGAAGAGTCCTTCTTCGTCGACCGCCTCCTATTAGTCATGCACTACCTCGACGTGCCAGGGCGGAAAGCCTTGCTTCGCGCAGCTAGGCTGTTCGAGAAGCGGCCCTCAGTGTACGAAATGTATCTGGACATCTGTGAGAAGTACAACGTAAGCTTTCGGAGCGGCCTAGAGCCTCATTGCTGAATGCTGATGTGTTCGACTACGTGCAGGGTGGGAATGTGGAGAATGTTGATGATGCAGATGAAGAAGCAAGGAAGCTGGCCGTCGCATGCCGTATACTAGCCGGTAAGCTGTGATCAGTCGTGAACTTCGAGGTGCTGTGCCTGAGCTCGACATCGTCCATCTCTAGCATCCTTCCCGGAGCCCATCAAGGCCGAAGCAGACCTACACAAGTTCGCTAAGCTGAATGACCATCGTACAATGAAATTAATACGCACATTGATGGACCCCGAGACGGAAGGTCGGACGATAGCGAAGAACGTAGTAGAAGTCCTGAAAAGGATTGAAAAAGCTTCTTCTGGCATTCTTGAAACCTTCTCCATATTAATTCGGCGAGCTGGCTTCTTGCTGATCAACAAAAGCACGATACCGCATCTTATCGAAAGGGTTACAAGAGCTGCGGAATTACCGGAACGGCAGCTTGAGCAAGACCAAGATGGAGATGATGACGTTGAGAAAATGGATCAGCAGAATGATGCTCAAGTCCAATCGTTTGGCGAACTAGCGGAGCACATACTTCAAACTATCATCAAGAATTGCCCTATGCTGCTGAAAGCGCATATTCCGCAACTGTGTCAGATCCTACTTGAAGATAAGCACGAGTCGATTGTTAATTTGGCACTTCACGGACTTAGCTCAGTCACTCTCAGCTACCCAGAAGCCTTCGTTCGAGACAGGTTAGTCCGGCACATGACAGAAGCCTTGTACCATCCGAGAAACTGTGCTGACCTTGTTATCCAGTAACGTATTGGACAAAGCCTTCGATCTAGCCATGGACGGATCTCCTGTGCAGGCTAAGTATGCAGCTACGTTCCTCGCTGCTGTGCCCGACAATCAGGAGCAATGCGAGGATCTAGTCAAGGTGAGCCTCTTTTGTACGGTCTTTTGTCGGGCCGCAGACTGAGTCTGCATGTCATCAGAACCTTACGGATGCGCTTCCCGCCTCATCCGGAGAGCGCCTCAACTCACATCTCAGCGCACTGAAGAGGTTGGCGAAATATGCGATTGAGGCTTTTGAGACGCGAGCGCGAGAAATCACTACTTTCGCAACTGGCCAACTGAAAAAACCCACGCTGCACTCTACGCCGAGCAAAAACTCTAATGCTGTGCGTATCGCGCTCTTCACTTCCACCTGATTGTGTCTATGCTGACAACTTGCCCGTCACACAGTCGATGGATATCGATATCAAACCTTTCAATGGAAGCTTTGATGAATGGTGTGCAGACGAAGATTTCCTCCCTGAACATCAAGCTTGTCTTCTTGGTTTGAAAGTCCTCACAAATCGAGTGTATGCTCTAGCAGACAAGGAAGGCGCAACAGAAATCGAAGGTGTCTCACAGATCTTCAAGCTGCTTGGTTTCATTCTTACTAAAGCTGGTAAACCCAGCACGTTCAAGACCGGGTGAGCATTACCTTTCAGATCACTTGGAAGGATGCATCCTAACTTGCCTGCCGTTGATTACAGTCCTGGTCTAGCTGGCCGCCTTCGTCTCGAGTCAGCAATCTCCCTTCTCAAATTAGGCACTCAGGAAGTGTACTACAAGCTATTCATGGAGTATTTCGAGCATTTCGCATGGACGATGCAAGATCCAGCATTCCAAGTTCGTTCTGGACTAGTTCATAAATTTATACGATACGCTTCACAAGGCAAGATCAAGAATCCGAAGATGCACACTGCGCTATTCTTGACTGCTCATGATCCGGATGTTGAGAATCGGTTGATGCCTCAGAAATATATTGCTGAGAGGCTGAAAATCGCGAAACCTGGTAAGGAGTAGCGAATCTTACGGCTTGGCCTGCTAGGAGACTGATGATTTCCTTCCTTCCTGTTCCTTGCCTTTGCGCAGAAACTCGGCTTCATCACTTCGAGCTTTTGCTGGTTAGACTCTTGCATCTACTAGCTCACCATCCCGACTTCTCTACGGATATCGAGGACCTCGCAAACTTCGCAAGGTATGCTGTCCATCAACGCTTCGTCGCACAATGCCGTCAGGCTGATTGATCTGTCCGGCTTGTCTTTATAGATACATCGAGTTCTTCCTTGATTGCGTTGGTACGAAAGAGAACGTGTCTCTGCTCTATTATCTAGCATTGAAGTGCAAGACAGTGCGAGATTCCAAGTCAGCAGACTTCGATGAGGTAAGTTTTTTTCTACGCTTTCAAACCTTTAGTAGACATTACAAGCTAAATATCATTTGTCTCCCATCCGCAGAATCTGTACACTCTCTCTGAACTCGCTCAATATGTCATTAAATCGCGAGCTAATCTCATGGGATGGACGCTTGATAAATACGCTGGTCAGATTAGGATGCCGAGTGATATTTTCAAGCCTTTACCAAATTCAGAAGTAGCTATGGAGGTAAGCTTGTCTTACATACACACACCCGGAAAGGAAAGAGTGGAAGGGGAGAGCCCGACATGGAACGGCTTCGACTGACTTTTCAAACTTTGTCTTGTCATTTCGCTTACAGATTCGGAAGAAGGCTTATATTTCCACTGAGGCTATCGAACAGATTGGAGCAGTGGGAAAGCCAGTCGATGCACCTAAAGTGAGATCACCCTATGCTTCACCTGTTACATGTATTCACGTTCGCTGACTTGCTTTACTGACTTGTTATGTGCATGTCCAGAAACCACGACCAGCAAAGAGAGCAAACATCAATGGCACAGCATCAGCCAAGCCCAAGACACACGCTCGAAAAGCAAGTACGAGCTCAAACGGCGATCATGCTCAAGCCAATGGCTCCTCTACGACGAAAACAAAAGCACGTCCTAAAGCTAGACCTAAGTCAGCGGGTGTCAAGACGAACGGAAATGGAAACGGATCAATGAGCAGGAAAAGGAAGAAAGGACTGAAAGAATGGGAGGATGATACTGAGGATGAAGAAGAAGATGCAGAAGAGGACGAAGACGAAGAGGATGAAGAGAACGAGGAAGATGAAGATGAGCATGATGAGGCAGAAAGTGATGCTACCTCCAATTCAAAAGTGACTGGCAAGGCGGCAGAGGCAACAAGCAGACCGTCGAATTTGAGACAGAGACCTGCTAGAACAAGTAATGTCGTCGCTTCAAATCCAGCTAAACCGGAATCAAACGGCGCCTTGAAGCCAGTATCAAATGGCAAAGCGAAGGCAGTAAACCATGAAGATAATGACGAAGAAGAAGGAAAGACCGCAAACACCTCCGCTCCTCCGGCTGATTCATCAAAGGAGAACGTAGATGAAGACGATGTTGATGAAGTAAACAAGGCCTCAAACGGCATAAGTCCGAAGAGAAGACGGACAGCAAAGGCAATATCGGGCGAACACAGTAAGGAGTCGGCTACAAAAGATGAAGAAGAGCCGGAAAAGCAGGCATCACCCGGCAAGAGACGCACACGTAGTCGAGGGGCTGCCTAAGATCTTCGACTCGCCATGAAATCTCAAGTCAAGTAGGGTACAGTGACCGTTTTAAGGAGAGGTTCGATGCCTTCTCAAGAGTGATAGCAATGTACAAGGTGCGGTCCTATCGGAGCAGCACGATACAGTACAAGCTGCAGGAAACAGTTATGTACAAAGTAGTCAGATGTTCTTTTTTGGAGTTCTGAAAGCTTGTTGAGACTTTTCTAAGGTTAAGCAAAATAGTTCGAAATACAGAAGTTTAGACGTAGAAACAGTTCCTGCAGTAACCTTTGTATCATGGACCTTTTACTTTAGACTGAGACTTGACACTTTTCTACTTGTGCAATTTGTCCTGCCTGTACATGTCACCCGTGAACCGAACTCGAACTCCGAACCGACTCGATTGCTTTCTTTTCAGAACGGGCTTTATCTCACTCGAACTCACGCTTCTTTTCGCATCCTGTACAATTCTCCTCTATGGCATACACCATATATACACCTGCTACGCTAAGACTGCCAGTTAGGTGAAGCCTTACACGGCTACAGTTTCCAGCTCTTCCGCCGCTCGCCATCATACTCTGTGGCCCAGCTTCTTCTTTCCTTCGAGTTGGGCACACCACTGCCTGCTACGGCATGAAAGCTCCCAAGGTATTCATGACAAGCTAATGAACAACAAGCAAGCAAGATCGGATGTCCTAGGTTTCTGCAACACTGGTGTCACTCGTCACTCTGTGATTTCTCCCAGATCACCGCCGTTATGCGCAGAGCGCGTGCATGATCGAGTCGGCTTTGGCTGAATGGGTTTGTATGCTCAGGAAAACAGGAACAAAGCAACAAGCAAAGCAGGAACCACCATCCTGCCAAATAGCCGAAGCTCGACCAACACCATCGTCATGCTCTTCTGGCCTTCCTGGCAGGAACAGGGCAGTCACTCGGTCATGCACGCATAGCAGCATTGCACGCACCCAAGGTACGTATGCAAAAGTCTGGCCAGATGTCATTGAAATCAAGTCGTCATACGCAATGACCTATTGCCGTAGTTGGGGCACCAGCATGTCCCCAAGTTTCCAGTCTCGGCCGAGTGCCATGACAATGCTGTGTCGCACTCGTCCAACCTCATCAACGTCATCCTCCGCAAGGGCAAGGGCAGAAAACTCTGAGGAAGAAGTGACATGCGAGCATGAAAGGAGGAATCGCAAGGAACCAGTGACACACTTTCTCGCGTTTCCTTCCCTTCGTTTTTCTTCTTTTCCCTTCCGCCTTCTAGCTCAACCCCAACATCCAACACAGACAGTGGAGCACCGAATTCTAGCCTTCATCCTCCATCTCCCACGGTACACAGCTCAAAATCAGTCGCACAGCCTTGAAAGTCGCAAGTGACCCCTCCTGCGACCTAAACAATCTATCTCCCTCCTGAAACATAGGGACTCGCGACGTGGTCACTTTCGACCCAATCAAATTCAAGGAGACCACATCGCTTCAGGCACAGACAGACAGGCGGGAGAAAGACCCAGAAATAACTTGAATCCTCGACCTACACGACGCGTAGTGTCCCCTCTTCCTCTACTACTACCTCATACTCAACCGGAGCTACACGTCAATCCGAAAGACAAATGTCAGACGTGCCGTGCTGTGACAGTAGTGGTGGTGGTCCCCCTCCTCAACCTGAAGTGCAGCAAGACAGTCAGTTGGACGACCTGGCGATCAGCATGAGTCTGTCCAGCTCGAATGCCTGTCATGAACAGCAAGACCACTTCACATCAAACATAGCAAGCAGTGCAATGAAGCCATCAACATCGCCTCCACGAGCTACTTTCACTCTTGGAGCACCAGATCCTCGGAGACCCTCTTCTTCATCATCGTCTTCCTCCGCTTCGTCCTTATCATCCTCGTCGTCAAGTAGAGCCTCGCCTTCACCCACTCGACGTCGAAGTAGCTTATCACCTTCACGCGTCACGAAGAGCAATCGCAATGATTCAGTCATCACTTCCACGACCTCTATCGTAGCTTCGACAAGCTTCAATGCAAATATCAGTTCTCCGACATGCAAAAGATCAGACTCGGCTTGTTTCTCGGATATCACCTCCTCGTCTGGGGCGAGTTCGACTGTTGAACTGAGTAGAGCTACTTCGTGTGCGCATCCTGAGTGTGTCATGGCTCCTCCCAGCGAGCGTATGGTGAGTGCACCTTTTGTTCTGTTCGGACTCTCTTGTGCCCTGAACGCGTACGAGGCTGACTTTAACTACTTCTTCCTTCCTTTTTTATTTACCTCTTCCTTTCATTGCTCGGTCATTACCCCATGCTTTTCGCTCACAGATTGAATTGTCAAACATCAAGAATTGGCCCACGCTTTCTCAGCCACGTCGAATGTCATCAACCGCATCTTTGAACGGAGGAGCCGACAGTGTTACTTCCTCACCTGACACGCCTTCGAGTCGACATCGAGGATTGATGATATTAGATAACGCATGTGGATCATCAGCGTTAGTAACGTCTCAATTGATAGACGTCCTGTCCAACGCAAGAAACACAGGAGAAAACCTTGCAAGTGACAATGATCTCGAAGAGGAGGAAGACGATAGTTTGATGATGGATACTCAGATCCTGGCTAGTGATCTAAGTCAGAAAGTAGTATCTCAAGCTACGAGAAGAATAGCGGAATTAGATTGGGCAGATCATGTTTTCACCTTCAAGATGAATCAAGAGGTAAGTATGGCATCTTTGGTTCTTCTTTTCCATTTGGGATCGGGTGATTATGTGTACTGACTCCCTCTTATGATGTTGCAGCACATGCTTGGACTAGGAGACGGTGATCTGACTCATGTATTTACCAATTTTGGTATTTACCTTTCAAAAGATGTGGATTCAACACTTAAAGGTAGGCGGCTTTTGCCTTCTTCTTGATGCCCTACTCCATGCACGGCTCTTCGACTGACTTACACTGTCTTCTCCTCCCCGTCGTTGCGCATACGTTCCTCATCCTCTCTCGCACCGCTCTTGTGACAACAGAAATGAAGCGCGTCCTCATGCCAGGCGGTATCTGTGCTTTCACAGTATGGAAACGCCTACCTTGGCTGGAAATATTAGCAAAAGCAATCAAGACTGAATACCCTGCAAGGCCGATGCATTTTCCTTGTCATGATGATGCTCTTGTGTCTCTAACAAGATCGAATCCTTGGCATGATCCCGAATGGATCAAGAAGAAAGTGACAGAAGCGGGATTCTTGCGCGATGAACATTGTGGGAATGATGATAAGAAGGAGGGAGAGGAAGTGAAAGAGGATGATGCTGAGGAGAAGGAAGTGGAGGATTGGAGTCAGTATGAATTCCAATCTGGCGAGGTTAGACCGACATCCCGCAGAAATAGCGAGGAGATCAAGCATACTCCCGTTTCACCCATTGGCGATAAAACAGGCGCAAGCATGACCTCCTCTTTAACCCCTTCGTCTCCATCTTCTCCGACTTGCGAAATGAAGGGCTCGATAATCATCGAAGAAATAAGCTCAACACACAGATATACCAAGCACGAGTTCATGTCGAATTTCGGGACTTCAGTACTAGATCACCTGCTTGCTGCTGCTTGGGGTAAAGAACGTCTATCCAGGGATGAAACAAGAAGAGAACTCAGAGAGGCTGTCAGTCGATACTTGATCAAAATCTGCCCTGATCAAATGGATGAAATCGAACTTGAATTGACTGCTCTTGTTGTTGTCATCAAGAAGGGCGAACAGGTCGACACACGGAGTAAAATGTGACTTGAGCAAGAGGTCTTCTGTCACAGGAACTAGACATGTGGTCACGTTGTTGCCACCTTCACGGACAGCCATCTCCAGCGGGCCACGCTTCCTCAACACACGGTCATTGTGTGGCTCCTCAGGTGCATCGATAAAGTCAGTTATAGTGCGCCCGCCAGACCGTCTTGTTACGACACATGCTACGACAAATGACGAACAAAAGGTCCTTTTCAGTAGATTCACGTAGAATAGATTTACCTTGGTTTCATAGATTGAAGCATAGAATAGCTTTCAGATTTTGCATGGGTAACAGACTGCTTGGCAATAAAGACGACACCAGGCTCATACCGACATTTGTAGTTCAGTACACCTACTTTGTGCGAGACACCTTTGACAGATCCGCAAATGCAATGCAAGATTTCAACGACATTTGTCCTAGTTGCTACATGATAGTTGATTTGCTATTCTACCCTAACTCAAAGATGGGTACACTGTCGAAGTTGTCTTCCAATTCCAAAGATGGCCTGCAGCCAGTTCTAGACGGCTTTGACATCTACCATGATCTTGGAGAAAGCATCGAGATTGACTGAGCGGTCTCGGCTGTTTGAAGCGTACTCAAGCATCTCAATGACCTGTAAAGCCATATCATAAACATCGTCAGACGACTCTCGTGAAGCTAGCGGGCCATCCCAAATTTGCACTCACGTCTTCATCCGATATCTTCTCATTCAGCAGGGTTGCAACGTAGCGTATTTCCGCCATTGTGATTGCCTTATTACGACTTCTGTCGCTTGAAGCGAAGAATTGATGGAACATCTTGTTGCATTCCTCCTTTTGCCTCGATGAAAGCTTGTATTTTCCCTCATCGCTAGCCTTCGAGCTCGATTTCGCTTTACCCTTGCCTTTCTTCGTCTTCGCGCTTGCGCCGGCATCGTCATCTGAAGGCAAGCTACTGAGAGGAGAAGTCTCTTTCGCTCTTGATCTCGTTGTCCGTCGCTTGCTGGCCGGCGAGGACCCTCTCCCACCGCCGGTGAATGCACCATCTACCTCGTCTTCATCCGCCCAAGGATCTGAATCTTCATTGTCACGATTGAAGTCATCCTCTTCATCGTCTTCATCATCGCTGTCCAGAATCAAAGGATCCGAATCGTCATGCTCATCTGCGTCTTGTACTTCAGCGGCATCGATATTGACAGCTCGCCCTTTGCCACCTCCGGAAGAGACGAAAGTGCCAGCTTTTTCTTTGCCTTTCCTGCTTTTGCTGCTAGTACTACGTGAATGCGCTAGATGTTCCGCTCTCTCGTTGTCTCGCTGTGTGATCAGAATGGCTGCGACTTTGAAGAAGTCTTTACGCTTGACCGCTTGTAGACCATCTTGAGCTGGATCTGCGAAGGATGCGTTTTCGAAGATGGACAAGAGACTATTGTCATCTCCATCCAGGCCTAAGGACTCAAGGATAGATGGAATCTGGTCGAGGAGTACCGAGTTCGGCTTGTCTTGCGCCTTCGATGGCTTTGATGATGAGCTCGGCTGAGAGCGGGCAGTGTAGCGCGATGCTGGTATGAAGCCGCCTGCACCGGCTGAAGCGTCGTCTTCCTCGTCTTCCTCGTCATCCAGTAGAAAGCCGCCTCCTCCTGACGAGCCTGTGTCCTTCGTGAAGCCACCTGCACTCGGTCCCTCATCGTCATCGTCTTCTTCATCGCCGCCGCCGACAAAGAATCCGCCAGGTGCTTGTTCAGGTTCTTTCGATACCGCTTTTCCTTTGCCTTTATCCAATCTACGGCGCTTGTTTGCTGGCTGGTTGGGATGCTTGCTGCTGATACTGATGCTTGGTTGTCCTCCATTTGCAGCTGTGTCGAATGCCTCGTTGATCTCGAGCACTTGCTTGCGGGTCAGCGAATCCAAGAAATCTTGGTCTCCATCTGAGCTAGAAGGTTCGTCGTATGAAGGAGTAGGTGAACCACGTCGAGCAGGCATTTGAATCTGCGATACTTTAGCTGGTGTCGGGGCAGGCGTTACCTGGATTAAGCCATTGTGACGATCTTCTACCTGCACGAATGGTGGCGAGAGCAGTTCCTAATGAGGTACTCTGGCATATCCTTGTACGGAACCGGGGTCGTCTATGCATTGCACTATGCTACATCATCAACACCTCTCAAACACTTTGTAGAGGTTCTCTAGGCTGGCTACATGGACGATAGCTTTCGAATCTATCATAGTCGATGGGGGCTGTAGGTATCTCATGGCCGGAAACATGACATGCTTCAATTGCCTGACATGCTCGTCATGCTTTCTTTTCTCCTCCTCGCTGAGGCTGCTGATGTCCTCTGGTACCAGAGACGGTAAGGGCTCAGGTGAGTTGAAAAAGGCTATCTCACGCAACACGGAGGAGAAACAGTCCTTCTCCGACGTCCAGTTGACTTCGATACCCAGGCGTAGGAGGACTGAGAAGGAACACTTTGTCAGCCAAGTCATCTAGATAGTCCGGCAAATGACAAGGCTTCCTCACATAGCGGCAGCTTGTCCAGGCTCGGCGTCCAGCCGGGCAGTAAAAGCGGTATTGATTCGAGTGTACCCTTCTTGGTGTCGATGCACAAAGAGCAGTACTCGCTCAACATCTCAGCCCACTCTATGAGCCTGTCATAGACAGCCTTTGAATGAATATGATCAGATACCGACAGTGGCTTATGTTAAATTGCTTAGACACTCACGTTGACGATTTTAACTGGATCTAAACCATGTTCTTCCGCTCCTTGTTCATTTTCAATCGCTATCTCTAGCAATTCACGCACACTTGGCGCAGGCTTTAATTTCAGCCTTCCTATAGCCGTGAATTGCCGAAGGCCCAGTTGATAGAAGAGCTCTTCGGCGAGTGCGTTGTGGTCCACTAGGAAGAGTTTCGTGCCATGTTGCAGCATTGATCGTCCGCTAAACAGATCAATGACGCCTACGAAGGTGTGAGCCTTCATTACGTCTTCAATAGCTACATACAAAAGGAGAGATCAGCTTGATTCGCATGAAGACGATTGCCATTATCAGGTGCGCACCTTGTGACTTGTCTTTCGTCAGACTCGCTCTCAGGTCTTGTATACTAGTCAAGTCACAGTCCGATATCGGAATCTTGGTTCGCCGAGCGTAGTTCGGTTGACTTGCAGTGTGTACTGCGGTTGGCTGGTCACTATCCCTATACTTGCTACGAGCACCACCCATGTCTCGATTCTCTTCCGTGTCTTCTTCGTCGTCATCTATAATATTAGGAGTAGTTTCGTTTCCATCCTCATCTAGTTCTACAATTTCCGATGCTTTACGTTTGCCTTTCGCTTTCTCTGACAGACCTGAATCCTTCTCTTTGGAAGGTCTACTTGAAGCAGTGAAGTTGATCATCGAGTCCAACGTTTGTGCTCTCGCATCTGTCCGCACTAGCTTTTGTGGCGGTAGTCTATTTGATGTCGAAGTTGGCCTGGCCGCGGCAGAGGATGGCTTCGTGCTGGTGCCAGCAGCGGTGTTGAGATGACTTGTTCCAGGTAGTAGTGTCTGAACATTGAAAGTACGAGACTGATTTGCACTAGACAACTTCTTCTGCATTTCTTCGCAAATGACTTCAATTATATCTTCTTGATCTAAGAAATGAACCTCGGATTTTGTAGGACTGACATTTACGTCGACTCGGCTTGGATGTATGTTCA
This sequence comes from Cystobasidium slooffiae, assembly GCA_019775285.1. Taxonomy (NCBI): domain Eukaryota; kingdom Fungi; phylum Basidiomycota; class Cystobasidiomycetes; order Cystobasidiales; family Cystobasidiaceae; genus Cystobasidium; species Cystobasidium slooffiae. Next base: position 312,851 of record JACWFZ010000026.1, on the reverse strand, counting down.
ACGCTAGATAGATGAATGGTGCACCTCCTTTAGGTAGTATGGAAGCATAGAACGCTTCGAGATTTCGTTTGAGAGCTGTGCAGTCTACCAGACGATCTGGTGAGCGAAAATCTATGTTAGCTGTCGGAGTTTTTGGAGGAAGAGGTACGAGAAAGCTTACGATTGATGAAAAAGATGTAAGTCCCTCTTTTAGCGCTGTAGTTAGCGCTCGAAACATAGCCTTTGCATTGAAAATGATGTTCGCCATTCTCAAAATTGATCTCATTGAGCTCGCGTCGGATGCTTGAGGAATAGACTTGACCGATAACGTCCAGGGTAGAGGAAGATGTCGTGGTTTGCAAGTCGAAGGCCGTTGATCCAAACTTTCGTATACAAGAAGCGAATGGCATTGGGTTAATTCGCATTTTGGCTACACGTGCATCAAAGTTAGGCCTACCTTCTTGCATGACATCGCTATGCCAGCATTATGGATGGCATACTTCGACACGACATCCAGTATCCTTGAATACTCGTCCGCCGAGGACTTCAACGCTTTACGACGAGTAGGTGTGTTGTAGAATAAATCATCGACCTGCGAGTATCGAAGATAGCCATATTCAGTCTCATGTCTGCGTGGGCATCAAGGGCTTATAGCGAAGCGAACTCACGACTAGCAGGGTGCCATCGGTCGCAGCGATAGGTCTTGGCTTTGCATCTTTCGACTCTGAGAAAGGTACAAGCTTTCCATCTCGGTAGCATGCTCTACAAAATGTACATATGTCAGGGACAGATTTAGGCTGTCGAAAGTATGTTTAGACGCACTTCCAGCCGCATGCATCTTCACGTGTTTTAGTGGTGACCGTCAAATGAGCGACGTGACTGATACTAGCCAGAGCTTCTCCACGGAATCCATACGTTTGTATACTTGATAGATCTTCAAATGTTGTAAGTTTGGAAGTCGCGAAGCGTTCACATAGTAGTGGTAGGTCGTCAAACTATGAGAGAGTCACACCATAGCCAATTTAGCACGAGAGCTTCAAGGAACTGCGAAATGGGAAACACTAAGACCCACTTTTATTCCACTACCGGTATCCTGTATGCTCAATTGCTTCAGTCCGCCTTCTTTGGCAATGACCTTGATGCTCTTGCTACCGGCGTCGATCGAGTTCTCGAGAAGCTCTTTCAGAGCGGATGAAGGACGCTGTACGACCTGAGAGTGCGGAATGCAAGCTACGTCAGCTAAAACGATAGCCCGTGAGCAGCAGAAGCTCAAGCTTGCCTCGCCAGCTGCTATTCTGTTGATGGTTTCCTCCGTCAGCTTGACAATGCGACGCGTGACTGGATTCTGAGCTGCAGGAGTGGCCGCGTCTTGTGCAGGACCGTCGGCAGCAACAGCAGCAGTGCTGATAGGTGGTTCGGCACGATGCCCATTGATTGAGCCGTTCACAGGCTCAACAGCCATGCTGCTGTCTTTCGTCATTGTGTATGCATATTTTGATAATTGGCAAAGAGCAAGCAGCAGAGCATACTCGAAGTGAGAGACAAGCAAGCGTGTTGACCATACAGGCGGCAACAAGACAGTATAAACGGGAGGGGTATAAGAAGATTGCATTACAGCATGATTATGTGTCCATCTACGGTAAGGGAGTCCATCATCCTGAATTTGTATAAGTTGACCTCGTATGAAAAAGTCTTCAGATGTTCCCAGCTTAGAGGATCGTTCAAAATAAGATACTCTAACCTGCGCGGATAGGTCTCGCTCTCTTGGAGTACACGCACGGCAGTCACTCCAGTAAAGGTGTGTATGCCATGCGCGCGGAGAAAGCGAGATACAATAGCGAGGCAGTACAATGTGGAACGGGAGAAAGAGCGGAGCGGCCTTTCGGAAGTTCACGTCTACCGTGACATCGGTGGCGTAAATCGATGAATTCGGCCGTGACATGTATAGACTACGTTGTACGAGGACATGATTGCAAGCAACGGATCTGTACACGTACGTTGTTACTCTCTGCACCTACCTTCTGGAGCCGAGCACGAAATTGTCAACTTAAGCGCGTTCGAGGACCAAGTTGGGACCCTACTAGTAGTCATGCCTCCGGATACGCTGTTTCGTACGGAAAGCAAGTCGCAAGTCACCTTTCGACTAACAGGAAGATTCGTACTTCTCCTTAGGAAGTGCTTTCATCATCTGCCTGCTCAGCGCTTTAGCGTTGGTCGTGACAAGAAGTAGAGATTTACAAATGAACCGTGCCATCATGGTGATCGAGGCGACAAGAGGCGGACTTCTCGCTTCGGAAACCACTTTGCTTATCTTCGGAGCAATACATTCATTTCGGAACCTTCTCCGTGATTCACGTAGCATCAGCAAGTTAATTCTGCTATTCGCACTGCCCGGTCAACCTGCGCGCCATATCCTAATTTCAATTGCAGCTTTACGGACTCTACGTAACCTTTTTGACTCCGACTATAATGCATACAGGTTATTTTGGAGTGCACCGGCCATTGCTGATGTACGACTATGAGACACTATTTCCAGGAGTTGAGAACAAGATCCTCGCCGCAAAAGCCAGTAAGAGTAGCGGCAGGACTTGACCAAGAGTGGCAGGTCGTAGGGACGCAGCTGTATCGAGTAAGGAAGACATGGAGAGAGAGAGAAGAGCCATGTCATCAGCTGGTGTCGATGACTAACATTCTTCCAAATCAAAATGAGACAGATGAAAGCGGTACCTACGTAGAGATCCAAAGACTATATCGAAAGATTGAAGGATGATCATGAATACAAGACCACCTCACGACTAGTAAGCTGCGGGAGGAAAGTAAGGAAAGAAAGCGATGCATGTTAGCAAATTTGAAATACTGACTCTCATGGCATTAGGTATCGGCACCTACAAGTTATCTCCAAAGTTGAAAGAAGAAAAGAAAAAAAAACAGATCCCAGGCCCGACCCAACCTCCCGACCTTGGGCACTGGAAGAGAAAACTGGAACAAGAGAAGAGAGGAAGCACAAGATTAGCTCATTCATGATAGAAGGTTTGTTTTGGGAAAAGAACTCTGGTCTTGACGTCTCCATCTCTTATCCCAGGCCGGTCCTTGTTATCTTCCGCAGGCATTGGGCCAGTGTTGCCGCAACAGAGAAGACTTGTCAGATCGTTGTTGATAACGAAGAAGACAAAAGCAAAGTGTACGCACCAATCGATGAGAGTCCGAAGATGCCTGAGTGCTGCAGGGAGTAGGAGGGGAGTCTTTCCGATGGACCCCTCCAAGGGCACCATGAGACCCCGTAAGAATCATTGACGGTCTCGTCCAGGAAGTAGAGCAGGAAAGCTTATGGGTATCGGTGAAGGCGGTGTGCCTGGCGAGGGATCACGCGTGGCCGAGAGTCCCTTCTCGACCACAAGGGGTGGCAGACGCCGCGAAGGGTCGTACTGCTACACGAGGTAAAGAGGAGGGTGTTTCTCCCGCGTATAGCTGCCGAAGCAACTAAACTGCCTCATGCACTCTTCAAGGATACACTCGCCTTTTCTTGCTTCCTGGATTGGACCGTCTATCGATGGGATGCTGCTGCTGCGCCCGCCTAGTCGTACCGGACTCCCCTAAATTAGCAGCCATGATGCGGACCGCAAACAAGGCCTTCCTTGATGCCTCAAGGGCAATGCAGAAGAGGACTCAGTCTACTCACCGGCGTCTTGAAGAGTCTTGAGGGATCTTGAGGAGTCTTGAAGGATCTTGAAGAATCTTGAAGACAAAGAAAGAAGTGAAAAGATGAAAAGAAGGTGAGGAAGGAAGAGAGAAGAGGCAAAGAGGAGATAGTCAAGATGTCGACAAGAGCATTCAATGTCCAGCTTGTACAAGGTGGCTGCGTAGCCGTTGGGCGTCCGGACGTTTGTGCAAGGGTGACCAAGACAGTCACGAGGTAGGCTATCTATACGTTACATGCGTTACGTAAATGGCCCGAATGATTCTATGTCACACCTCGGCTCTGCTGACCCCTCTAACATTTACAACTGATACGCACTAGATTCCACCCGTTCCCGTATGCTACTGCGTCTGATAAGTTACAACGGTAGTCCAGGCCACCTTCCATACGGAAGGATCAAGATGTCGTCGGTTCGTTGCCGAATCTTTCGAGAGGGTCGAGGCAATGCAGGTGGATTTGTGAGATCTCGCAAGACTGCTATATATCAGTATGCAATGCCGCGTCTAAGTGCATGGGCTTGCAAAAGATGCTGCCTGCTCAGCTAGTACATGCCATCAGAAAACTTTACAGGGAAGTAATGATGCAAGCCTGAGAACCAAGTGATCAGTAACGAGAGTCGATACGGACAATCTGAAATGCGCCGCCCTTACCCACGAAGCGTTGTATCGTGATCACATCTGTGGGGCGGGGGTAAGGCCAATATGCGACAAATACTTGGGGAGCCGCAACTGTCGAGGCGAGGTAATGCATAACAGAATCGATATTGCAAAGAACATCTATACTTACCCAGAGGTATCGGATATCGCATGCAATAAATCGTGACCCTGGGGGAGCACATGATAGGACCTAGACTGCTGAGCTGCTATAGATTCAAAGAAATGTTATGAGAGTCTTCCCAGCTTTGATATAGGCGTACGTCGTCATTGTATCGTACCGAGAAAAGAAGCTTAGTGGCGGGGCCTCTCGTTGGCACTGATGAGGTCGTTCGTTTTGGATTTATCATAGCCCTGCTGGCCATTGAGCATAGGTGGATCCGTTTAGCTTCGAGGATATGAGCTGACTTCGACTGTATTGCAGCGAGGAAATTTGAGGAGGAAGTTGTAGCGGAAGAAAGGCAGCCACAAAGTGACGGATCCGACCTCTTCTCCCTCACCTTCAATCCGTAGGCAGGCAGCGTAGGTGGCTGTTCGAGGAAAGGCAGTCAGCATCAAGTAGCAGGAACGAAGCCCGGGTGTCGAGGCATTTGCAGAACCGCTTCTGTTCTGTGTCGTGTCATATCGACTTCAGAAGCAAACCGTGCTGGAGAGTCGGACAAGCTTGTTGGAGAGCCAGAAGGACGGTCATTGTTGCCGACATTCCTGCTGAGCAAGAAGCAACGGCAACGAGAGTGCAAGGTTTGTCGCTATTGCTGGACACTATTATCAAGTCCTTTAGCTGATCTATGGCTTGTATCACTTCCTCCACACATCCCTACAGCTGCCAGAGCGTCACCACTACTTGTAGCTTAGAGCACGACCTTCCCGCTACCAGTTGACGAGAGCAGGACCGAGAGCGTAAGGCTTGTGCAAGAGCTGCTCATCTGTCAAATCTCCACTTCTATCACCCTCGAGACACAAGATTACAGGCTATCCGCAACACATTCTCGTGATCACCCTTGTCCTCGACAACTTGATCTCCATTTGGAAAGCGTGATAATCGGCAACTAGGCAAGAGCATCAGTAGACGTTTCAAGACGCCGCACTCGCTTGCGTGCCCTCAGACATCATCATGTCTTTGAACAACGGAGCAACATCGAATGCTTCGATGCCCGCAGCTTCCACCGCTCCCTCGGCTAGCCTTCCCACTGTTTCGCAAGCCAGTGGCAGTGGTCGAGCCATGACTTGGGCAGAACGTCTGGCAGGCAAAGCATCTTCTTCTTCTTCGTCATCAACCACAACAACATCATCAAACAAGCTACAGACAACTTCAGCAGCTACCAGCGGGCGCCCGACTTCTTCAACTGTCTCTGCATCGTCGTCTTCGCAAGCAGATTCCGTAAGTGCTCCTGGAACCTCTTCCAATCCATCTTCAAGTATGCCATCATCGAACAAGAACAGCAAGAACACACCTAATGGTGTTTCATCTGCCATTCGAGACTCTGCTACTACCCCTTCACAAGCATCAACTTCGTCTCCTTCTATCAATGGTAAATCCAGAATCCCCACATCTACCGATTCAGGTTGGGGTGAAGCGGATTCTAGCATGGAGGGCAGTCAAGCAGGACCCAGTCGTACTCGTACTCAGTCAAACACGCGCTCAAATTCGAGTCTAGACGTCGCTGCAAAACCCACCACCGACTCCTCGACGGCCGCTAACAACAGCGAAACCACAATACAAGAAGACACAAACGCAACTCCTTCGTCACCTTCCACTTCTACAGAACAACCAAAACTTCCTTCAGGTCCTCCAAAAGTCAATATATGGCAAGTGAGACGAGAAGAAGCGGCTAAGAAAGCAGCTGAGCAAGCACAGCTGAAAAAGGAGCAGGAAGCTCTACAAAAACAGCAGCAACAAAGTGCTCCTGAATCGTCGATACCCAAATCTGTGAAGGAAAAGCATGAAGATACAGGTGCTTCGTCGCCTACTACCACTACCAAAAGCGGCAAAAAGAAGCAAAGAGACGCTTCTAATAGTGCCAATGCTAGCACGGCAAATGCGACAAATTCTATCAATGCCGCCGCGAATAAAGGCAAGGAAAGCAACAAGAAGGGCACAGGGAACAACAAAACACCCAGAGCTTCAACAAGTACACCACGTCAATCCTCTCAATCGAGTGCTGCTGGTAAGACAGCGGGCGGAGCTGTCGACGCAACAACATCCAAGGCAGAAGGCCAACCCGACTGGCCGTCACCTAGTGAAGAGAAGGAAAGAGAGGAAGCCGAAAGTCTGAAGAAAAAGACGACCTCGACCCAAAATAAAAAGGAAGACATTTCTGGATCAAATCAGGCCAGTACGGAAGCAGGAACGAGTAGTCCTTCGAGAAGCAAGAAGCGTGAGTATCATGCCTTACTATACATCGAAACGACGCGATCATGTTTTGACAAGTTTTTTCTGACGTTTCTCGTCTTTCTACAGAAACATGGAAGACGATACAACCTGAAATTACGTTCAACAGTCCTGTTCCATCGCGTAAGACGAGCGATGCAGCGAAAGGAACAAAATCAAGCAACAAGTCATCCAAACAGCCTAGTAGCACATCTTCCAGTAAAGACATGTCCCATACCTCTTCCAAGCAATCGAACCAGAGTCAAACATTGTCAGACAAGCCCGCAGCTGCATCTGATCAAGCTTTGCCATCTGCATCTAAACCTCCCATCAACAATACACCAAGCGATGTGACTTCAAGCGCGATAAAAATGACATCTACGCCTTTGGATCAACCTGCGGCCGGTACCTCGATGAGCAAATCCGAGACTGTCACAGACCCATCTTCTTCGAATCAGCCTGAACACACTTCAACGAATAAGGCGGCCGCTTCCACTAGCACACTACCTTCCAGTTTGCCTGCCAAGCCTGTCGGGGCGCCAACAGGGCCGCTACTTCCTGCACGCCTATCACCTTCAGTACACGGACCTTCTTCCTCTTCTTCCAACCCATCTCTCCGCTCACGACAAAGTCCAGCCACGACTCAAAGCGCGTCCAACACGCCCGCTACTACCGATACACCACCTGTACACACGCCTGGAAGTCTACAGTACAGCAATTCTTTCGATGCAACTCGTTCACCGCCTTCAATGCAACAGATGCTGCCCCCTCATCATGTTAATCAAGGCATGATGCAGCTTCCCTACCCAGGGCAAGGAAATTTCTACCCTTCCATCGCACCGATGACTCAATATGCAGGTCAAGCTTCTGGATCTGGAAGAGGTGGAAAGCGCGGCGGAATGAGTACGAGCATGCCTAGAGGAGGTGGCAGGACTGGCGGCAGAGTATCGAATTTCTCTCCTCGCAGTCAACCACAGGGTCAGACAAACGTCTATGGCACAGGAGTCCAATCATCGCCTGTTATGGGTAATCAGACACTCTATCAACAAGGAGGCTATCCAGCTCCTATTCCACCCAACTTTTACTATGATCAAAACCAAGCTCAACCCCCAATGAACGCTCAATTTGACGGACAGCCTGGGAACTTCAACAACGGAATGCAAACCTATTATCCTCCCCCTGCTTTCATGTATCCCCCTCCTATGGGCGCTGAAGGAGCTTATTATAATCACCCCGGCAGTCCAGTACAACAAACCTCGCAACTTCCTCCTCCTCCTCCTTCACAAGGTAGACCGGCACCGCCTATGTCAAGTGCGCCAAGTGAGGCGAGCCAGCCTGAATCACCAATGCCACAACATGCAATGCACGGCGGAGCACCTATTTTCCAGCCTATGCCGAGTGGCTATCCTATACCAGGTCCGAATGGATCTGCCATATCTATACCTTTTGGATCGCCTCCTCATCAGATGGCCAGTGTACCTTTCTCACCTCCACAAATGGTACATCAGCAGCAATTACAGCCTCAATATCCGCAACAGCATAATCGAAGACCGTCGCATGGTCAACTGCCACAACACCAAGCACAGACAGGCTTGTACCAGCCTCAAATACAGCAGCCGCAACAACAACAACAAGGTCAAGTAACGCCAGCAGCAATGCAAGGAACACCTCCACCTCCATATGCTAGACCTTCGCCAATATATGACTATAGCTATATTATGTTCCCACCTGATGGAATTGCATTCTGGACACTTGGTCAGATAGAATTCTACTTTTCAGCTGATAATCTCGTTAGAGACACTTTCCTTCGACAGTCGGTGCGTTGAATTCTTTTGCATTTACTTGTGGATGATTTCTGATATTGACATGACTCCCATGCTTTGTTCCGCCCACCTCTCATCATTTATGCGCGCAACAGATGGACGAAGAAGGATGGGTAGATATCTCACTTATAGCTTCCTTCCGTCGCTTGAACAGCTTAACACAAGATATTCATCTTATTCGAAGTATGATGGAGACAAGTTTCATGACTGAAGTGAGAGAAATGAAAGTTCGTACTAGAGAATGGAGATCTTGGGTATTACCTGGAGCTAAGAAGGTAGCTTGGCAATACCCAAATAACAATAATGATTCGATGCACCAGCAGCAGTCGCAGTTGCAGTCGCAAATTGAACAAATGATTCCGCAAGCACAAGCGCAAGGACAAGGGATACCGTTTGGTTCACAATTGCAATCGCAATCCCAACAGCAATATCAGCCACAGTAAACAGCATACCAGCCTCGAATTTGGTTTAAGACGCAGCCAGCTGGGAGAAGATTTCTACGATTCGATTCGAACACAAAAAGGCAGCGAAAGCCTTTCAAGTACAAATACCCAGCTTATCTGATACGAAAAAAGATGATGATAGATGAAGGAAGCACTACGTGAATACGACAAGAGACAGCAAAATGGGACTACACTGACCTGTCAATCAATCAAAATGAGAGTAAACAAGAGTGCGCGTGTACAATCTCGCCCCAAAGAATCGTATGTGGCCTCGTTCGTCTCACTCTCACATTCGAGAGTCGTAAGAAAGCAAATTAGATTAGATTGGCGAACATGCAGCATTCTAGAGATCAAATCTTATTTTGAGCATTAAAAAAACAAACGGAACGCGCTGTACACCGATTCATAATTCGCAAGACTGGCATTTTACAATACCTTTTTGAATGGCCCATGGGTTCAGCCGTATTACAAGAAGACAGCAAATGCAATCAATAGATAGCTAAATAACGCCCTCCCTTGAAGCTTTCTCCCCGAATATATACTTCGCGCAAAAAGGCTACCAGCCAATACCTACATCTTCATTTGGGTGCAAGGTCAAAACGTCTCCTCCATTACGACTATTCGCCGCCGGCCAATACACATCAGGTTCCAGGCTTTCCTTTTCCTTAGGTCCCCCGAATTCTGTCCAGCCGCTCCTTTTTTCATTTTTCTCTCTCTTCCCAAATATACGTTTGAAAAAAGATGCCTTTCGCTCAATCTGTTAAGCTATCACCGTTTGGTCTCTTTTTTCCATCTTTCATTTATTTGCATTGCCTTTGCAGTTTTCTAATTAATCTATACGATACAATGATACCTGCACGCAAAAGGCTATCTACCCTACCGTAAGGGAAGGGAATCGGAGTGAACTTTCACCCCACTGAAGGAACGAATAAATCTACAAAGCATGGGCATTCACTCCATTCCATTCCATTTAATTCCACTCCATCATTGTCTTCTGTTAGTCAGTCAGCTAGTAATGGCATATCAAGATTATCTTGTAGCTTCTTTCCTACTTCTCTTTTCTTAATTTTCTCCAATAGTAGAAGATTTTCATTACTTTTTTCTTTGTTTTCCTTAGTGGTTTACTTTTTTTTTTCAATGGTGTACGGGTACGGGTACGGTTTACCACAAGTGTGGTGTTGCGGGAATAATCATTTCAATTTTTTTACGGAGGGTCAGATCAATTATCATCATTGCTCCGGAGCCTTCCCATTAGGTTTGCTACATCGTATTATACAGTACATTACGGTACTTCGGTACACATACGTAGGTACGGTCTTGTGGACCGCGCCGAAGAAGCTTGCCCTTGCAATTGCACCTCTTCCGCTTTATCCCCTGCCTTGCCGGTGTTCACGGTGTATCATACCAAATAGCAAACGCGTGAGTGGCGTTCGGTCGGGTGATGCGGTACGGTCCAGGATCGCCTTGATCGACGCGAACCGATAGCAATTGGAATAACATGGTAGAGTACCGTAGTGATAACATGCAGGAAGTAGTGGATATGGTGTGGCATGTGATGTTGTTGCCATATGTCTCATACATACATACACGCTCCACGTAGTAAATCAGAGTTGAGTTCATATGTACGCGACAGGCATACAGTAGAATTGAATTTGGGCCGTATGGAATGCGCCAAGCCTTGAGCTGAGGGCAATAAAATCCGACGCGAGTGACATTTACACGTAGAAACAGCAGTGTTAACACGGAATTGTGAATGCAATAGTAAATGAGCATTAACAAAAGTAGGATCAAATAGTAAGGCTACTGTGCAGTATAGTAAAGTGAGCATTGACCCTTCCTTGGAAATATAAAATTCCTTTATGTCCCTCCCTCCTGTCTTGGCTTTGTCCCTTTTCGCACGGTATTCTTCTTGCACCAAAGCATTCTACGCCTGCATTTTGACAATCTCACTCTCTTTCCTTCTCTTCAACACATTCTCTTATCTCTCTTTCTTGTTATTCATCTTGTTCCTCTACCTGGATTGATTCCAGCGTACCTCATCTTAACGAACACAACGGCATCAACCTATCGGTACGCAACGCACAGCACATAGCACATCAAACCGACATACAACCAAAGCCCTTATAGGTAAGTAATGGGACATTCTAGTGCCATTCTACAAGAAAACCATAGACTGATATGGTATTTCCTTCCTCTCCTTGTACTCATGTTCCTGTTCTTGTCCTCTCTGCGCCTCTTCGGTGTCGCTTATGCTCGTGCATGATCCACCTCGATAATTCCCCTTGGCCACCACCCTGGTTCTGTTCGCAAATCTATCAATCATCCGTCAATCACAATGTCACTCTCTCTATACGTATATTGCAAACATGCAGTCCTCACACACAGTGATAGAGTAACCAACCATGCGATCATCCACTTTCATCGCCGCATTCGCTTCTATAGCTTCCCTCACTTCATCCCTCGTGACTGCTGGTCAGTCAAGCGGTTCTGGTTCCGACACTCCTCTACGCATCCTAGCAAGAGACAACACAAATGACAACAGTGGTAGTAGTGGCAATCTAGCTGCTGCTCCTGCTAGATCTCGTCATGCTACACGAGATCACAGAGCTTACGCTAGAAATGCAAGAGCCAATGCTAAACCTAAATCATCGACATTGAAGAAGAGACAATCATCGTCAGGTCGGAAATGCAAGGTTCATAATTCTGCAAATGATGGTGTGACGTACCTTCCTGAATCGAATGATGATGATTCTTCATCATCATCGTCGACATCCGGTGGATCTTCTTCTTCTTCTTCTTCTGGATCATCCTCGAGAAATACCTCTGGTACTATTGAAGATGAAAAGACAACCTCTGACAGTGGTTCATCATCAAGTGGAGGCGTAGGTGATCTAGATCTCGATACAAGCTCTAACTTCTTGAAGATTGGTAACATTTACGCTGGTTTCTTGCCTGGTGAGTGTTCCTTCGGGGCGATATTAGATGCAGGCTCGCTCGTTCTTTTGTAGAAAACAATAATGTACTGACTGAAATGTGGTTCCTTTTACAAAGACGACGGTTCCGGAGGTGGTCAAAAAGACACAATGGCCCAATTAAATTCAATTCTACCCGCTAAGTCTGCATTTTACGGAAGATATGCCCAAGTCAGCAACGGCAAGACATTTGACGGCTCACAAATCTATCAAATGATGGATGATATTAAATCCTCCGGTGCTATTTTACAAGCTTCAATTATGCCTTATGGTACTTGGTATGGATTAACTGAATCTGATAATAGAAATGCAGTCGCTATTGCAAAGGTCTGCAGAGATATTTATGAGAATCATGGTGTGGAAGTTTGGTTGAGATTTGCTCATGAGAGTGAGTGCGCTATTTACCATCATCCGTCGTCTTGTCTACCCATCGCCTATCACCCATCCTCTGTCATCCATCCTCTGTCACCCAATTCTATATTACTCATCATTATCACCCGTCCTCTATCACCCGTCCTCTATCCTTCATCCTCTATCATCCATCCTCTGTCACCCATCCTCCATCACCCGTCCTCTATCACCCATCCTCCTCACCCATCCTCTAACACCCATCCTCTATCACCCCATCCTCTATCACCCCACCCTCTATATAATCCATATCTTCGTTATGGCACGGTATGACAATAGCAAGAAGCTGTTTGCTAACAACTCTTTCTTTGCTGTTTGTGCTTTTTACAGTGAACTGGTATCAAACCGATGGAACCTACTCTGGCGGCGTCTCGGACTTCCAGACTGGATGGAAAGTAGTCGCTGCTGCTATTGAAGAACATGCTCCTGAAACGAAGATGTACTGGTCACCTAATGTCGGATCGGATGCTGATTATGAAAAGTACTATCCTAAGGAAGGTCGTGTTGATATTGTCGGAGTGAGTCCTGGATTTCCGTTATCCTATGCCTTGAACACTCATGGGTAGTATCAGGCGGTGGGTGGTGAGAAGAAGGATGATCGCTGATAGATGTTTTGGATTTCTTCTTCTTTCTTTGTTTTCTAGTTCGACTGGTATCCCAACTCTGCATCTGAATCCTTTGTCGAAAAAGCAAAACCATTCCACGATAAATATGCAGTGAATGGAATCAAGTTTTTCCAAGGAGAGACAGGATTACATTACACAGGATCAGATTCTGAGAAAATGCAATGGGTTAATAGTCTATCATCAAAAGAAACTCAAGATGCAATGCCAAATTATCTAGGTTGGGCTTGGTTCAATTATGATAAATTTGAAAATGGTAGACAGGTCGATTTTAAAATCGTTAAACCTGGTCAAGGTGCTGGATCTGGTATCAATTCTCAAATTAGATCTTTCTTTGCTGCATAAGATTGGGATGATAAATCTAATCTGTGCACGCATAAGGGCAGGAGATGGTTGGAAAATGGATTATTACATTTTGGTTTGTGGAAGTCCGTTCTTTTAGCAGATGCTGTGCATCGTTTTGGGAACTCCTGGCTCTCATCAATCGAAAAATCCAAATTCTTCCCGTCAAACGTCAGACTCTTAAGAAAAGACCAAAATCAACGCAACCAGCCTTTATCTATCAACCATCTTTCTTTCTTTCTTCAAATCTGGGTCAATAACAGACATCAATTCTCGCTAGCGAGACTTTGGGATGTGTTTGTGTGTCTTTATATATTTATACGGGGGCATGTTGTCGATTAACATACGCAAATCAATCACGACTTGAGGGGGAACAATCAAGATTCGCAAATCACTTATATAACAAGAAAGAGAATAACGAAACATCTATTTTACGACTACAACAACCAAACCGCTTAACTTGACATAAAGATTTCACCTTTTCTGCTTTGGGTTTGACGGACATAAAGATGCTGCGCATTCTCATGTTCTATCATCCCTTGAAAGGGAGACTCGCTTGCAAGATACCCACAATCTCTTTATTACTCTTTTACACTTTCATTTATATATATTTTCTTCGGAGAACGAAGAGAGGCAAAGGTAGTGCCTTTTCCTCTTTTTACTTTCTCCAAATCTACAATGGGCAAGTCTCCCATATATTTATCTCTTCACGGCGTGGTATACTTGTATATCGTCGCTGTCTTAATTTCTCTTTGTTTAGATATCTTTCCTCCTCCTCTAGTTAGGAAGAATATAGATATCCTTTTCTTCTCTTTTCTATAGACGCTAGACGTAATCCGAAATGTTGATCATTTAGATTATTTACTTTTATCAAGGGTCTATATATGCAATGACAGCAATATCATTATTGAGCAGTTATCTTCATTGAATGTATTGCTCGTCGCAGTTTTATATGGATTACGTCGCCACCTAAGTGCCGAGCAGGATGGCTGACCTCAGCACCACCTATTCGACCGCACCACCCACACCACCACGGCAGGACCTTTGACGCACTTCCAACTTGAAAGTACCATACTTTAGTGATTGTCATATACAGTACCCACAGCCAACTAATCACATCAATAAACGACCATGTCAGAAGTCAAAGGACAAGGCGAAGAGCTGAAAGCGACGGTGAGTGCTGTATCTCTTCGATAAACAGTGGTGCATGGTGATGATGGAGCTGACAATATCCCATCCTAACAGATCAAGGCTGTCGACATGCCTGATAACCTGCAGAATGCAGCCATAGAGATAGCACGTGCGAGTGTGGAAGAGCATTCATTGGAGGTGTGTGTTCTTCCATGCTGCTGTTTCCTGTCCTCTTGGATCACACGCTGACAAGGTCCCGCGTTTCTCTCTATCTACCTCTACCTCGACGCGTTCAACAGAAGGACATCGCTCAGTATATCAAGAAGGAGTTCGATAGGTTAGTCCATGACCTCTGATGTGGTTCTTCACTTGCTCACCCTGCTGATTCTTACTACCTTGCTGCTCCCCGCTTCTACCATGCTTTCGATTGTCCGCTGCGCGTGTATCATACGCTCTCCGCTTTGGCTGGCACTCTTCTTGTCAACATTTGCACAACATCAGACAATACGGCGCAACATGGCATTGTATCGTAGGAAAGAACTTTGGAAGCTAGTACGTTTGTCTTGTCTCCCTGTCGAGTCAGGCCTTGTACCCGTTGCTAATGTTGGCTTTGTTCCTAACTTTTACAGCGTGACGCATGGTAGGCACTTGCTACGCTGGAATTGAGGAGACTTAGGAGGCCAAATGCTGATGCATATCTATCCACAGAATCTGGCAACTTCATCTACTTCTACATGGGTCCAATGGCTATCGTGAGTGTTTACTCGCCAGCAGTAGTGTCGGTATGAAAAGTTGATCTAACCCCCCATGCCCTGTTACCAACAGCTTCTGTTCAAATCAGGCTAAGAGCGCACGGAACCGTTCGCTGTCGGAATTATATGTGTTATTTTCGTCCCTTTTCACCGATATATTATACATATGGACAGCTCTCGCGCGTAGAAGTTTGGGACAGAGTAGCAGTTTGGCTTTGTGTCTTTTTGTGCAAAATATTGCGTGCTCAACCGTCTTTCCCTCGAGGCGAAGTCATGGATGCCTTTTTTTTCACGACAACGGAGACTCCTTTCCTAGCTCGAAGGAGTCTCTTCGGCTTCTAATCGTGTCCTTGCGACGCACGTCGAGACTGCGCTGATGCATTTAGAAGGAAAAAAATCTCTTTCGTACCTCTCACTGATGCGCTGAGCGACATTGAGCTACGGCACACAGGACATCAAGACGGTACAAATGTGTTCAGCCGTCGGCAATGCACGTCGCCTTCTTGGGATCGTCCATCAGAAACCCTTTTCAAACGTAGTCAATGAGGAGACTGCCGCGCCAGCATTGACCGCGTCGGACAATAGTGAGAAATGAGCAGGCGTATCATTGCGGTACAAACAGAGAAGCTATAAGGATATTGGGTCAGGATGTGCGAGAGCGATATCTCTAGATGCCTTATCACTACAACGGACGTGCCCAGTCTGAGCCTTGTCCATTGCAATCTGAGCTAGATGAAGGATGTGGCGTAACGAAGTCATTCATCGGGTGTAAAATCGTACCCGCCTGGAGTATAGACCACAAAAGGACCCTGCTTGCGTTGCGAGCCCCTCCTACGATTGTCTTGCCATTTCATAGAATAGCCCGATGTGATGTACAGTCCAGAAAATCGATATACGTCTTGCGGTGCGTCTGCTTGTGTTTGGGCCTTAATGATCTTGAACTTTCGCCAAGTGCCAGCCGTCACCGAACGTTGAATCCAGAACTTAGTCAAATGGTCGGTCTGTTTCATCTGCACGTCAAATATCGGGACTATCCCATTCGCATGATTACAGCTCAATGTAGTCGACGGGTCTGATAGCTGCAAGGCGCGTTCAGTAGTGGATGCGGGCTTGAAGACGTGCAGGTCTAGTGGAGCGTCGTAACCATGTCCAGACAGCCGCTGTTCTGCCTCACTATGGATTCCGCTGTGATGCGACACTACGCTTTGTCGCCACTCCTTCTGTACTTGTGCTTGTGTAGGTGCCATCTTCAGGTAGTGTGTGCAAATGTGTGTTTCTGGGTGACAGTGAAAAAGGCAAGGAGCGCAGACCTGAGTTACTCCATCTCGAGACTTTCGCTCCTCCACCACAAAAGGGGTGACCAGTGGAACAGCCACTCCTCCCCTGCAGTGCCCAGTCGAGGCGATGTTGCGCTACAGTGTAACGGTTTTACCTCAAGCAGCGCCCGCGACTTGTTCCGCTTGGAAAGAGGAGGACTCCATGCACGCATGCATGAACAACTTTAAAACAATCAGCCCAGGGCATCTGTGCAAAGGTACGCGCGAGCATCGTTGCGCGGTTGAAATTGCTTCTTTTGGTGAAGCAGTGCGCGCGCTGGTTAGCAGTCTAGCATTGACGAATAGGCAGGATTGTCGTTTGCATACTATATTGTTGATACACTAGAGACTTGGTACATCGAGCTTTCGGCAGTCTTCTTAGTATGGAAGAAAATTGGCGTAGGTATTCAGAAGCCATTCCGTTGCACCGTTAGTCGATTCGCGTGACCAGAGGCGCTTTTGGCGGGCTCGCTGAGCGGCCACGTCGTTGTTCTGCTTTTGGCTTGGGTTGTCTGTAGCAAAGATCAAGTCAGATTGGGTCCAAAGTGCGTAAGAACGCTTCAAGTCCAGAATCAAGACGCACTGTTGTTGAGCCGTTGGCTTGACGAAAGCATAGTCACACTGAATAGTCTGGTCGAGTAATGTCGTCCCGGATGCCTCGCGGATAGCTTCATCTGCTTGCGATCTCTTCTCGTACTCAATGAGTGCGTAGCCCTGCAAGTGTTGTGACATGTGCCGGAAGTGTACACGAAAGTCAGTTTAAGGGGCTTCCAATCTTCGCTGTCCAACGAGTAAGCGCTAACGGAGGAAGAGGATATGACCGACCTTTACGTATCCTGTCCGTCTATCAAGGTTCAAATGCAAGTTCTTAATCTCTCCAAATTCACTGAATTTATCCTGAATGTCTTCTTCGGTTGCTTCTTCATGCACGCCTGTTACGATCACGATCCATCCTTCGACGGCTGTAGGCAAGAGCATGACGCGGTATAACAAGTAGTCAGCTACGTTGTATCTTGTGAGAGGTCCTATGAAGGCTTAAAGACTCGATAAGCTCACACTTTGCTGCTACTACCTTTTGCTGATCTTTCGAGTCTTCGGCTTTTGTGGAATCTGGCAATGTATCATATTGAGCACTTGAGTCGTCTCGGGCTATTGGATGCATACAGTGAGACAGTCAGCATGTATGGCGCTTGTTTTCAAGAGCTAAAGGCTGCCAAAAGCAGCCTTCCAGCTGGTAGGTCGTCACTAACCATCTCCTGTACTCTTAAAGCCACGACCTTTCCGCTTGACTGATAGATCCGCTACGAGAGGCAGACAATTGTATATCAGTATGTAGATTTGGGACGAAGGGTGGTAGGCCAGCTCTACATGTCCCACTTGCTCACCGTTATCTAGTTCCATATCCATCTTGGGAAGACTTGATGTGCCACTCGCTGTTATGGGGCTTCTAGGTTCGATACACTTTCGAGGCCTGACTCAAGACTCCGATAGAGAAGCGACTCAGAGAGGCTTGTACTTGCTTGAGCGTGTCTGGTTCTTCTCTTCAACCGTCGTTGAGGTTGTTCGAAGCTGGAAGTGCAATTGCAGTGCAGTTTGGCTTGACTGCCTTGATCACGCTTTCTTTCTGGCCCATTCGAGGAAACACCCTGGAAAGTAACAACTATCTCAAGGCCACTTGAGGAGAGTAGTCAAGACTCCGCTGCGTACTTCAAGATGACTCTGAACTGCCCAGCGCGCCGATAGACCGATTTTGCCGGTCTAGTATCGTTCTCCGACACCTGGTCTCTCTTACCGACCACAGCAATCGAGACCTTCCGCCTTGAACAGGGTATTCCTATAGAAGCACGATGACAGCTTCAACTCAGACTCGCTTGGACGCATTCTTGCCTAAATCCAATACATCCCCTCGTCAACCCTCTAAAACATGGCGCGATGAAATGCCACAAGTGTCCGATACGCCACTGGAAAAGCACACCTTGCGTGTATACGTACTTTGCGGCGTAGTGTATGTTCGCATCCTTAACCATCTACAATTTACGTTCTAATGCAGTGTGCCTTCCGCAGAGGATCGGGAAAATCCACACTTGCTGTACAGTGGGAAGCTCTCTACCCAGATCATTATGTCCGCGTCAATCAAGACAGTCTTGGAGACAGAAGAAAGTGCGAAGATCTGACTAGAGAAAGTCTTCGTCAAGTGAGCTTAGTCGCCGGCTAAGATTTGGCACTTGGCTGATTTACAATACTAGGGAAAATCGCCTATTATCGATAGGCAAAACTTCGATACTACTCAACGGTACCACTGGCTTAACATTGGTCATACACAGGGTGTGGAAGTTGTCGCGCTTGTCTTTCGTACTACAAAACGAGTCAGTGACTCTCTAGCTGATGCTACAACGCGGCTGACGCGCTGTGTGCCTAGATGTGCGCAGATCGGCTGCTGCTGAGAAGAGGACACGAGACTATCAAGTCACCCGAACAAGGTCTCCAGGTACTGAACTCAATGACGGCGATTTTCGCCGAGCCTCAGGCTGGAGAAGTAGGTCTTGGGCCTTTTGCGAATGCGAGTGAGAGCCGAGTGTGTTGACACTGGACAATGTACAGGGATTCCATCGAATCATCACTCTCCCTTCAGGCCTTCCTCTGCACTATACTTTGGCAGATATAAATTGTCTTCTCGCACGAGTAGATGAGGCAACACTGCTCCCTGCTATCTTGCCTGAGCAATCATCGCCGTCACCTTCAAGAGGTGGATATTGGTCCCGAGGAGCTAGCACTCGCGGACGCGGTACACCGAGGGGACGTGGGCAGGCATACTCCTCAAATGGACAGCGCGCGTCCCCTTGGTCTTCGAGTGGAGCAGCGTCGTCTCTGTCATGGCGGACGCCAAGCGTCGCAGAAACTGTCCCACATCCAAGCGTCGTCCATTCAGCGCAAGATGTCATACTGCCTTCGGCGCAAGGACATACTGGTCGAACTCCGCCTCCGCGTCCTGTCAAGGAAATGGTCAGACAGGCTGGTCAGCCGTACGTCCCGCCCGTGCCAACGAGACAGACTACCAACAAAGCAAGTCAGTCCGCAAAGAACCTCAGAAAGAACCCCTCAACCGGCTTCATTGACATCAGTAGTGGTGAAGAATGATACTAGACAACAACAAGACTTCTACATAGCCGTAACAGTCGAGTAGCATCAATGTGGAAACAATTCATACGGACCTTCACTGCCGTACACGGATATCACTGCGGCGCCCACGGCCTTGCCAGGCTGGACGGTCCATCTTTGAAGAGTATGGAGCCAGCATGTGGGTCAGCATAGGCTGATCTAGGCCTTGGTAAGGGGTCCTACAAGAAAGCACAAATGTAAGCGTGGATTACCAAACCTACGCAAGCATAGTTATGCTTACGCCGGCCCCTACCCTGTCTTCCAGATTGAGACTACTAAAGCCATGCTGCCCGCTAGAGAAGACGTCGTCATGCCGCGATGCTTGTATAGTGTGCAGCGAGTCTTGTGCTCTCGACAGCTCATCTTTCAAAGAGGAGATAATCGATTCCTGCTCCACAAGCCGCTCTCTCGCTCTTCTAGCCACTTGCTCAAAACTGGCTTCTTGTTTGGCGAGCCGGGCGGTAATGGCCTCGTCATCATAATCTCTCCGTGACGCATTGCTGTCATTCCAAGCCGCTCCTACGCCGTATCGACCGATGTTGTCTCTCTCTGCACTCAGACGTTCAATGTCGAGTTTCAAATCCTGAAGCTGTTGTTGCAAAGCTTCCGTAACCTAGACATGCACCCAGTCAGCAAGACCTAAGTAGATCTGTCATGACATGGCTTTACCTCTTGTCCGCCTTGCGCCGCCGCTGACGAAACCGGCTGGTTCTGCACTGCTTGCTTCTGTCGGGATTTGATGATTGTAAAACCTGGCAAGCCGAAGAAGCGATCCAGTTGACCGTACAGTGTCGACAGCTCCTTGTTTCTACTCTCGATTTGTGCTTGTAGCTGTGAAACCTTTACCCGCAATCTATCAGTTGTAATCCCGAAAGCACGGAGATCGCACCAAATTCCTCACGGCTCGCAGCTTTTCTGTCTGCATGGCATCCATTTCCCTTCTAGTACTCTCCAGCTCATTAGCTAGCTCGAGTAGGATCGTCCGTGTGCGCAAGCGAATGTCTGAAGGTGGTTGCTGCTGTCTAGGCATACTGGGACCCGCTTGAGGATACACTTGCTTAACATGATCTGGCATATACCGCGCTTGCGTTTCCGTCTCGGCATCTGATACGCCATCGTCGTCCTGATCTGCTTCAGAGATGATCCTGGCATCTAATCCAAACGACTTAGTCAAACAGAATGGTCGCCGGGCAGAATGGTACTTACGGTGTATACGCTCGTTTGCCACTGCGTTTGCCCTGCGAATAGCTGGAGATCCATTGATGACACGAGCTACAAGAGAACAATACTCAGTCCATATTCAATGAGGCAGTGATGCAAGCCAAACTGACTTGGCTCTGCTGCACTACTCAAGGCTTCGCGTAATTCGGAGTTCTCGCGGTGAGCCTCATGCAGCCGCATAGACAAGTTATGATTCAGGAGAGTCAGAGCGTCCAGCTCGTCCCTCGACTTGTCCAGGACATCGCTACTGGCGGCACTGAGAGCATCCAGGCTTGCTATGAGGCGTGTTTGCAGAACAGCATTCTGCTCCGTAAGGTGGCTGATCGAGCTGGAGAGGTGTGCGACCTGTTCATTCCGTCCAGAATAGTATGATACCAACAGCAACAGCAGCAGAAGCGTCGTTAGCAGCTACTCGTCATAAAGCCAATATCATGCTAGCGTATGATGCTCACCTTCTCCTGCGCCTCGCTCTCGGTCTGCTTCACGGCTTCACGACTCGCATCAAGCTGCTTCAATAAATGATCAAAGGCCTGCAGACAGCTTGAGGGAATGCCATCCAACTCCTGCAGTGTTATTGGGATATATGTATGCGACCGGACTTGCTCGAAGACATCTTCCACGAGCATACTTCGCTTGTTTCAAGAGGAAGAGGGCACATTCCGAGAAGACACAGACTCGTTGTCAGCTGCTCAGTGCTGGACCGACAAGAGAGGCAGCAGGACCCTTAAACATCGTGCCTTTAGGCTGACGGCAATACACGCGTGCTGTGGACAGGTATCGTCTTCGAAGCCTCCGATTGGCATCGATGCTGCAATAGCTCGCTGTCTCCGCAGTAACGCATCTGCATTTTCCAGCATACCCGGCCAGCGGGAAGCGCCAATAACTCATAAATGCGTAAACTATTGGACAATGAAATGAAATGGTATATGGGAATGGTCCTCTCTGCTCGGGGGGAGGCCTAAGGGTCCTAGGGCGTGTTTCGGTAAGTAGCGAGTAAGCTGGGACTCGACCCGTCCAATACGGGAGGCTTAATGCCATGCTGGAGTGCGTCGCTTGGCTTCTACATCTCGTCTGTGACGACGTTGAGATGCTCCTGGAGGAGGAACGGTGACCGCTTGGCAGATTCCAGATAAAGCTGTGTCGGATGGGAAGACGCATTCAAGGCCAGGAAGACAGTTGTCGTAGTCGGAGCACAAAGCTTCTTCGCCGCCACAGAACTACGTCAAGCAACATAAGCATGAGTGTTATTTCAAGTAGTGCATCAAGGGAAAGACTACACTCACACCCGAAGGAGAGCAAATCAACCAGCCAAGGCACCCTCGGAGGCTGTCACTGCATAAGACGAAGGTGGTAGTAAAACAGCATCAGAGAGGGGCGATCTTGGATGAACACAAGCTATGGTCCAGGGGCAGGCAATACTCACGTAGGGTCACAAGTATCGCCGAATGTACCAGAGCATTTGCCGTCGATGCAAGTGCCGAAGTCGCAGGCCGATAGATCTGTGTCGTAGATTGTGCCGGAAGGATCGGGGCATCTGCAGTCAGCAGTCAATGAGTGAGCTTACATAAATCGGGAACAGGACTATAGATCGCCTTACGATGCCCCCTTCCATCCACAGAAGTAGTCGCCAGAGGGGATGTCGAGCGTGCACGCGCCCAGCGAACCTGCCAAAGTACAAAGGTCTTGATCGGGAGTCTGAGGAGTATGAAATCTGTATCTGACCCTCCTCCCAAGGGCAGAAACTGCTGATCGTGCCCAAAATTAGTGGCAAAAAAGTCGTCCGGATTCTACCACATATACACCCTGGAACAGGCAGAGTCAAGTCAGAGTATGTTGGACTTGGATTGATGTACATGGCTTCGTTATTGCAGCTCCTAGTGGCTAGTGCCATCGGCTGCTCCCTATGATCAGCTCCTGCAGATCTGTGGCCTGTCGGTGGAGTTATAGAAGCCCTTGCGATGCTGATGCAAACATGAGCCTGCTGAGGGCCGCTGAAGCGACCAAGCGGTCGAGAGGGACACGTACACGACATGTAAGCATCACACAGTACTCTGGTGATGCATACGCCGTAGAGCTTCAATGAGGCTTCTCTGCTTCATTGTTTACTATTCAAGTTGCTCGATCACCCTCCGAGCGTGCATGAACGTCCCCTATCGCGCAAGTAGAAGCAAGAATGACCTCGCGAGCGAAGGGACTGGTATTCCAATGACACTATGACTGTCAAGATCATGAATACAACGTCCTCCCTTACTATGGTGGGATTGGGATGAGAGAAACCAGCTGTCTGGTTTGCACGTGAGAGGGAGAGCTCGCGCATTTCTGACACGTGAAATGGTTTTGTCGATTTTCTGCCGTTGGGAGGAGGGTCAATTACACACTACCGAGGAGTCGGTTTCAGCATAATCCTGTCGAGGATAGTGATGATGCTGTCAAGTAACACTAACCTTGGTGGTCTCGGTAGAGGTGAGACTGTTGCATGGCACGTCTGCGAATCTGCCCGCTACCAGAGTGGTTGCCAGGGTCGACATGACGACGAGGCCGTGAAGCTTGAAGAACATACTTGATGTAGAAGGATTGAGAATATCAAAAGAGTGTGGTTCCGTCTAGGAGTGCAATACAAATCAGATGGTAGGAAAGAAAGAAGAGAGAAGAACAGGCAGTGGTGTCTCAGTCATAAGTGATGACCCTTTCAACATTTCATCTGGTTCGCATTTCCTATCACGTCTCTTATTTGGGTGGTCAGACAGGGGGAAGCCTTCGGTATCATTGCGACAGGTTTCAGAGTGCGATGGGATCACGACACAGGCACACAAGTATCACGCTGCTGCTGCAGGAGATGCATGTGACTGTCTGCAGGGTTCCGCGACCCTGCGACGTCTTGGTCGTCAAGGTGGCTCATTAAGGTTCGTGAGGAGACCTGACCGTAGACGAGATGTAGAACGATTACTTCACTATCAATGCAACACGGCAACTACCGCAATTGCACTGTGGATATATACAAAGGACAAATACATTGATTGCGAGAAAACGATTGAAGAACATAGATAGCCTCACAAGGCTATGATTATAGGTATCTGGAGGGCATCGGCATTTCGGTCAGTCAAGCGCAGCATACAGACAGTGCAGAAGAGGCAGAAGCTTACGGTTGCCAACCAAAGAAAATTGCACCCAATTTATTCACGTCTCTGGCTTGGTTGATTAGACTTTGTCGGACAAAAAGGTAGGTTTAGCTGATTGAAGTGCCTTCCTGACAACCACAGTGTAAAGTGACTCACTCGTTCACAGTATATTCAACGCTGAGATCATTCTTCAGCTTTTCTGACACCGTACGAATTGCTCGGTCTGCGTCGGTCAGCTCTTCTGCCTTGGATGCGTCTTCACTCCTTTCGACTATCTGACTGCCTTGCACACGTCTGACTTTTGAGGCGGTGGCAGTCCTGAGAAAGACAAAGAGATACTGTAGTCAGTGCAAGCTACATCAAAGAAACTTTTTCAGTAAAAGCTTACCACTTCTGAAGAGGATCATATTTGAAGACCTCTAAAATAGTCATAAGAACGGAGGCTTGGCTGCGCAGCACTCTGATGGTCTCTTCAGAGCATTTGCGGAAAACGCCTTCAACGCCAGAAATACCGAATCCGTCTACGATATCCGGAGTGAGGCGGAAGGGAACATGCTCAGGCGTGGGTAGTTGCTTGCCCTGATGAGGGAAGATGTGTCAGCCTATGCTTGTGCAAGCGCACAAACGCACACTTCAGACCACACTTACCGCTTCAAAGGCAATGCCGAAGTCGATAGGCACGAGGTCTCCTCTAGCTGTGTCTATCATGATATTGGACACATGGCGATCGCCGATGCCCATGATATAGCCGACCATTGACATGGTAGCTGCAGATCTTGAATAGTTCAAGCGCATCTGGAACCACCAATAAGGTATATGATGCTTTTCGGTGAAGAAATGCCGCATGACTGGGTGAACGCGTTCCATGATCTTCTTATAGACTTCCACTCGCTCCCTCTTAGGCGTTCGCTGTTTTTCACCTAACGCCTTTCTGGCATCTGGGATTGACAGATCTTCTGGACGATACCTGTCAAGTGTTCTTACAATCAGTACAATGCCGCAAGGACAATGTCAACCGGTGACCATGACGTACTCCGCATGAGCAGGGATTAGCCAGTCGCCGATGGCTTGACTGTTTGGCACGAACTCGAGGAGGCCGGAATCTTGGGTGAGAGGAATCACCTTGTAGGTGCGTACCGCGAGCTTGCGAACGCTGGTTCGATCGTCCTGTGCTAGCAGATCATTGGTAACGCCAAAGACTTGTTGCATGACAGCATCCTGTCGAACATCATCTCCGCCCTTGAACTGATTGGCAGCAACAATGTCAGCGAGGTCTATTTTCTCGAGAACCGGGGACACGTACTAGCTGCCGATACGTCGCTCCATCGGAGCTAACACAGTCTGTGATCTTTGGGAGGTTCACACCCCCTGCTGTCGTGTAGGTCTTCTTGTACCCTGCAATGCATGGCAGACTGCTGCTTGGATAGTTGCAGGTCTTATCGATAGGTATAGCGACCGTGGTCACTGGGATACTCAAATTGGACAGCTTAAGCAGCTTGAGATGATTTGGCATTGGTCGCAATTTGTCGGCGGACGGGCGCTGTTTCTCTACTTTGGCAGCTGCCCATTCAGCATAAGCCTCGATGGCTTGTTCAATCTCTCGCATCGTCCCACTCATAGTCTCCGCCTGGTGCAGGCGAGCCAGGATGTCTCGCACGGGGCCATGCATGCTGTATTCTGGTGCCGACGATCTGCGACGCTGTGATTTAGCCTGACTTGCACCGCTAGCGCCTGTATTGTAAAGGAAATAAAGCTGGAAGAGACTGTGATAGGGATGCTCGACAGCCAGCCTTTCCAATAGCTTGTGAAGTGTGATCTGGAAGTGGGACTGCCCTTGGGACTCTAGTGCTGCCAGTCTAGCCGAGAGTTGAGGTACTAAATGTAGATACCGGTAAGATGGTATACTCATGATTGCTTTGCGCGCGCCTGCGCAGAAATCGTCGTCTTCGCAATTGCCGAGCCATAAGGAGCATAAGCGATATATGGCGTCCGCATTCGTTTCCGACAAAGACAAAGCGTGTCCGTACATCTTGACGGCGCTCTCGAGCAACGACTTCCGACTAGCTCGGAAGAGTGCTACCGTTTGACGATCTTGCTGTGAAATCGCCAAGGCAACGCGATGACGGCTGTGATCAGCCGAGGAGGCATTCTGGCTGCTCTTTGTCTGCCTCTCCAGCTGTTGGACTTCTACCTCCTTCTTACGGGTGTACGAGTCCAGTTGGTCGATCTCCGCTACTTGGCGAGACGTCTGTTGATACTGATCATCCGCAAAGCGCGCGTATTGGATTGCAATCTCTGCTTTGACAGTGGATTCGTGAGATGCAATACGAGCCCACGCCTTCTCAAAAAAGGTGTCTCGTATTACGGTTGCACTTTCTAGGCGGGCGACCGCTGTCCACGTACCCTGGGTACATTCTGCTTGTTAGCACATTGTTTTCGCATGGGACTTACTTTCTGCACTTACCATTTGCGAAAGTAACATTGCCTGCTGATCCGCTTTGATATTGTATGTCGAGTTGAGGAAGTGCTCCAGGGTCTTCAAAGCGGGTCCGCTTTCACCTTGCAGCCACAGAACTGATGCTGTTGCGAAAGTCACATCGTAGTCTGCACGGTCGATAATCTGCTGACTTTTGAGAACAGCATTCAAAGCTACTTGATTTCGATTTTTTGCTCGCGCGATCTTGCTGAGAGTAAGCAGGGTAGTACGCTCTGCCCGCTTTGCCAACTCATCAAGATCAGACGGTTCGTCATCTATTCGTCGACGAGCTTCCGACTCTCGTAGGTCGGCTAGTAAGGTAGACCTGACTCGCAATACAAGCTCCGCGGTATCATGACTGAGAGCGCGGCTGCGAGTCAGCAGAGGAGAGTCACAGCGTTCAACATTCACTCACCGGAATGACTTATAAGCATCCGAGGTCTCTGAAGCATATGCGGCGAGACAACCTGCTCGATAATTTCGCCAGTGCACTATCTCCTGCAATGCCAAAATTCTGTCCAGACCTTGGGAATTCCTCGCCGGGGATGTTTCGCTGAGACCTGCCAGCTGCATTACTTCGCGGCCCAAGCTCGCGAGCAGGAAGTCTGACCCGCTGTGGTCATGTACAGTCCCAGAGGCTTTGAGGGCGGTGTAAAGAGAATATGAAGGATGCCGAGAGGTGTCTTCAGATGATGGAATGTCCCAACTCTGCGTCTTCCAGGCTAGATCGGGAAGTAGATCTTGAGGAACAGACACCCCACCCTGCTTCGATTGGAACAGTATCATTGCTAGGCTTCCAAGATCTCCGTGCGCTAGGCACTCGAGTGCGGCGCTCATCGGTGCCGAGCTACTGCGTCCCGTTGATGGCCATGCTTCGAGCTCAGCCCCATGCCAGGAGAGTGCTTCGAGCCAACGCCCTTCGTGATGCAGTCTGCGCACCAATCCCTTAGGCAGATCCGAAGACGAAATACTGTAGAATCCGTCTGGATCCTCTAGATTACCGTAGATGTCGTAAAGCAGTTCCTGGTCGAGGTTTGGGGTTTGGGCATTCCCGTCCCTCGAGAGCTCCACGAAGAGGAGAGCTGCGTGATAGTTCTTGACTCGTAAAGCAGAGCGTGCGAGCTTCCCGTAAGGGACTGCGAGCCAGAAATTACGCAGCAGAGGTGCTGCCACATCTGTATACCCTTGTGGAGGCTTCAAGCTTCGAAGGTAAAGAATGACCTCGATGATGTCGACAGCGCAGGGACAACCGGTGTCTAGGATGCTTTCACAATATGCAGACAGATTTTGACGTGCTGCAGGCCCGCCCGACAGCAAGGTGGCACCGACGAGTGTCGGCAAGCTCTTGCGGGCGAAGTCTGTATTCTCTGAAAGTAGTTTGACCAGCGTATTATAGAACGCCTGCGTGGTGCCCAAAGCCTTCGCTAGAAAGGCTGCAAATTCTCGTCGCCACTCATCCTGCAATTTGGCGACTTCGAGCCAATGTGGGTTCCTGGCCAAGTCCACAAGGTCTAAGCTTGGTCCGATTACAGAGGCTTTGATGTTTCGATGCCTGATATGTGGTGCAGCAATCATGTCTAGCCTCCTGTCTCCGCCGTCTGGCATAGCCTCTTCTGGGACTGATGCTATGGAGAGTAATACCTCAAATGCTGCATGCACTCGCCTCAAATCGGTGTCATCGAGAAGCTGGGTCAGACGTGCTGTAATCTGCGATTTTGCCAATCGGACAGATGCATCTTGTAGATGACCTGACCCTGACATACTCTCCAGAGCTGGAGGCTCGATCGTGCCGAAGCTTAACCGCAGGAGTCTTGCGAAGATTTGCGCTACTTCCACAGATGTCTCTTTTTTCATTGTTGGAGGGTTCAGTCGCGATAGGGCAATCCAGAGCATCTTTGCGATGCGATGGGGATGCGCGGTCAACGGCGCGCGTGCGACCTTCTCGGCCAATAATTTCAAAGCGCTGCATATCCCGACGTGACCATGAGTGTGGGTGATGGCATTTTCAAATTCTTCGATGCTGGGCTTCTCTTTATCGAGGAACAAGTCTCGCGGCCAAAGAATGCGCGCTTGCAGCATGCCAAAGACTAATTTCTTCGAGGGATCCAACAGATTCTCGGCCAGGCATTCTTCTAGCTTTCGTAAGAGGCGCTCAGCGGCCACCTGTATAGACGCCGCCTCTCCTGCAGCCAGATCTTGTGCAGCCTCGGCTGCTTGCAGTATAGACTGAATCTCTTCACCCATCTCGCTGTTGGCTTTTCTACGTAGGCCGAGTAATTGGGACAGTGACCAGAGGAAGAGGTTGCTTGCCACAGGAAACAAGTCGGACTGTCGTAGCAGGGCTGATACGCGCTGCAATATCATCAAAAGCGAAACCGGACTCTCCTTGAGAGTAGCGCTGCTGCAGGCCACGCATAGCACGGTATTGTAGAGCAATCGGAGCTGCTGTGAAGTGAACGGCGGTAGAGCCACCGAGCACAGCATCCGATGCAGAATACTGTACAGGATAGCCTCGTCATCTAGCGCTCCGGCTGTGGCCGGATGGGAGCGCCTGAGTGCGTAGAGAATAGCTTGCAGACTGACATCTGGTGGCGAAAGCGCATTCGGCCGAAATGGGGTCTGAACTGCACCTAGCATCTCTCGGAGGGCCGTAGTAGCAGAAGTGTTCTCAGGCCAACACTTTGTGACCGTACTCGACAATGTATTCGCGCTATACTCCACCTCCCAGATGAAGGAGAAGAGCCGCCAGACCACTAGATGTCTTATGCTTCTCAACAGGTCGGGTGCTTGTTGACCGGTGCCTGTCGCTACTTCTACAGCCTTGAATGCGATGTCTTGCTCAGCAAGCTTGAAGACATCGGATCCCGGCTCGCCAGCCGTAAACTTGTATGCGACGTACGTTGGAAAGATGTCGGACAGAGCTTCCTTCTCAGCAACGCCGACGTAGGCGCACAGGTCTTGGAAGAATTGGGGTCTCGGACCAGCGAGCACCATCGGAGCAGTCTCATTGAACCTTGCAGCGTACAAAGACTGCTTGTTTGGAAAGCCAAATGCGGTGGGATCTGGTATGAGCAGTCTTTCTTGATTGTTGTACAGCTGCTCGGCCATAGTATAGGGAGCCAGAAAAGTGTAAAGCTCCGCCAAATTTTTCAAGCCTAGCCGTGATGCACTCGCTGTAAGTGCGGCTTTGATGAAGCGGCTGGTGGTCTTGGAGGCGTCGAGAGCGGCCAGAACAATGATAGGATGGTAAGCGTTGGATCGGAAGAAGTCGCTTGCTACCATTATATTACTGTATGTGAGTAGGGTTGTGATATTTGTCTCGAAGTTGAGACCCTTGTAATCGAAGCTTCGGGACTCAGAGATGCTTGTCCAGATTGCGAAGGTCTGACGCCCGTCATCATGTATTCGAGAGCACAAGACGCCAGCCACTGGAGCTAGTCTGAACCGTACACGGAAGTCGGCGTCATCGAGAAGGTGTATGAGTACGTCTTCTGGGGTGACTGGCTCGCCATTACGGCAGGCGAGTGCTTCCGATTCATGACCAAAGTTGGTCAGATCTTTCGAAACGAGGAATCGCTCGAGAAGCCGGACACAAGCGATTCGGATGCGGTAAGAGGGAATATTGCTTGCGAGTAGCTGGCCACTGAACCATGCCGATAGCCTTCGCGCCTTGTCTACGTACGGCAGTTCCATGGTCTCCTCCCTTCCCCACTGAGTGACTGTAGCTAGCAGAAACTTTATCACGAAGAGCTGTAAATCTTCCGTCCGTGAGTATTCGTAAGACGGCAACAGCTCCGTTCCGATCTTTTCCATTATGCTTTCAAGTTCACTTCCTGCAAAGACAAAGTACCCGCTTTGCAGTGCGTCTAGGAGCTGATTTCCCACCACGATGAAGCGGACTCCAGTGTCTTCGATGATACTTTTAACTAAAGACCTTAGTCGGACTGGTTTCCGATCCGCTTCGCCAAAGTATGCCATGGTGATGAGCATCCGCGCTGCAATGTTTAAACACGTGCCCGTTGCGAGACTCGAGCCGGATTCTAGCATCGCTCGGCCTGTCATCTGCGTCGACGTGGTAATGCGAATAGGCCCAAAGTCGGCATCCTCGGTAAGATTGCTTGATGTTGTAGAAGCCATTTGAAGGACAGTCTTGAAAAGGTTGGAGTGGCTTGCGAAGCATTGTGACACACCGTCATTGGCCCATACGTGACACAACAGAGAGTTCGGAGCAACTGGAGTCGGAGCGCTTCCTGTCAAGAGTGTATCTACGTTAGATTGGTCAAGCTCTAAGCATACATTGCAGCTCACCACTGAGTGCGGACAAGGCCGAGCGACGAATGCCTGATGATTGACCGGCGCGTATAATGACATTATAATTTTGCTGGTCTTGATGTGCGGCCGACCCAAGCAGAAGCGGCGACAAGGATTGAAGTAAAGAAGCCTTTTCGGAGACTGTCCATTTGGACTGTTGTATTCGGGGAAGTACGATATTCAACAGCATTGTGGCTTGTGAACCTAGCCTTTCGCTTCGGACGACATGAAGCAGATCGGCATGCGCCTCGAAGGCCAGGCTCAGCCATATGACCTCTAGAATGCCCCGCATTCTTTCGAGAGTCATTCCAGCCCAGTGTACCTCGTCAGCCTCCTCGAGGTCACCTAAGAGGGTCTCCATCGTCTTGCGGAGCCAAACGATCAGCCGGACCACGATGTTGTTGGTGCGCGGCTGCCCACCGGGGTTCTCGAAGGGTGCATGCGATAGTGGGCGTTGTGTAGTGTCTTCCATCGACAGTGTCGCGTGCCAGAACCAATCCCTCGTCGCCTTTGAAGTCTGCCGCGAAGTCCAGAAGGCAGTCAATGCCCCGTCGGGCAGAACGATCTGCTGTGGAGGCATATCGATGCTGACTGCCGTACCGTATGAGACTTTATTGAGAAGATGGAGCAGCGCTCTGGCGATGAACGGATCCGCCTGCGGTTTCTGGCTGAAAGCACGTGTCGGACGAACGGCCCTTGCCGGGACTTGCCAGTGTCCAATGATCCTGCTGCAGACCTTTCCAGGAATGTCTGATTTGTACGTCCGGAGGTCTGACTCGGCGACACGCAGAATTTCTTCCAGGAGCGAGCAAGCCGCATCGGACGGAAGTGGGGGTCCCTGTATCTCTATCTCTAAACCGACTCTGATCAGGTCGGCTCTGGCGCGATTGCGATCCAACAGCTGGGAGCTGCACAGGGCTAACGAAAGGAAGCAAGCTGCGCGCGATATGCCTTGCAAATAAAAGCGCTTCAAAGCTCTCTCCCATACGCTTTCCCAGACAATATGGCCGTCCGACAAAGGAGACTTGCCTTCCGGACATTTCGAAATCCATCTTGTCATTTCGGCTAACAGTAACATAGCCCAAGACTGAACTGCAGCATCCGAGTGCGATGACAACTTGTCGGCGGCTTCGCATATCAATGTTGTCACTTGACTTTTCATCATATCGGGGTTCATCTCGTACGCAAAGATCAACAATTGCAATCGATGGATCAAAACTGTTTCGTTGGTACTTGCTAGATCTGACAGGAGTTTATCGATAGGTTGAATGGTAATGTCTGCCTGTAAAGACGGTAAGCTATGTGATGATGAGGAATCTCGGTATCGCTGCTCACCCTGGCGCGCTTGGGACCCCTTGATGGGGTCGGAGCTTGAGTGCCCATGCTCGAGCTGCTCCGGATCGAATGGAGGAAGCAGGAAGCACTCAGATGCAAGACAGCCCATGACAGTGCTTGCTGAAAGTCAAATGCTGCCCCCGCTTGAAAGAGACTAGTCGAAAAGCCATGTGACTCCTCTCTTTCTGTAATGGGACAATTAAGTGCCAGAGTGTCGAGGTCTAATACGTCTGCTCCCCATCGGTTCTCCACATCTGCGGTCGTTGCAAAGTATAGGTTCGTAGTATGCATGTTGCCATCGTCGGCTTCTCCAGAGGCTGCATAGGGCAAAAGTAGTGTGGTAGCCACAACCAGTTGCTCCTTGATAGCAATGTTCTTGGTAGACCACAGTGAAACTAAAGACGGCCAGAGGTGTGATACAGTCCGCTGAAGTAGTTCCTTTCGATTGAATTCCAATTCGCTTAGAAGGCGGTTTAGGGCAGTGACCGCAGATAGGTGTGCCGTGGTCTCATTTGGGAACGCATGGAAGAAGCGCACGAACTTAGACAGGAGCGCATCGCCGTGTAATACCAGAGGTGCTTGAGGCGATTTGAACAGGGCGTCGATGCATCCACAAAGTTCAATGATATCTTGACCAGCCGAATAAGTACCATTTCTCTGGCTGCCGAACGATTCGTCGGAGTTGAATGCAGACGAGCGGGCAAGTCCGGCTGATGCTTTACGTTTCTTGCTGCTAGATTGGGTGGCTAATTCGTCTTCCTCCTCGTCGACATCCATCGCCCCGTCATCTACCAACTCATAGCCGCGAATATCGTCTCCCAGTACCGCTGAGAAGCATGTTGAGACAGCATGCGTCCACAGCTTGATATCGAGGTGATCTAGGTGCGGCTGAAAGGCCACGCTGGCCCGCAGAGCTTTGAGATACTCGAGCGAAACGGGTTCAAAAAGTTTCTTGCGGACGACTATGATGGAAAGGATGTGACTGAACACTGCTTTGAAAGCCTTTCTTGGTATGTCCGCTGCAGCCTTCTCGATAATCAATCGAACTGCTTGGGCAGCATCTTTCAATCTTTTCAAGGCAGGAGTCGTGGGCTTGCTGACGTAGGCTCTCTGTTCATCCACAACTATCTGGAAGATGGATTGTAGTAGCTTGAGCCATAGCCGTTTGTCGTGATTGATCCATTCGACGTTTCTCGGTAGTGACAAAAACGAGCGAACATCTTCCAATCCTTGCGTCCGGTCTTTGAGCTGAGAGTAGGAGCAGATTTGACAGGTCGACTCAGCAGCATGATCGTGAATGTCTATCTCTGTGAAGTATGCCTAGGCCTACACACCTTATCACTGGCCAGGTCCGCTAAGGCATTGGTAAAGGCTTTCGAAGCCATAGCTGATACTGATCGTGCATAACAGTGCGCTTTGCCTTTATGAAGCGATGCATTACAGAAGAACGACCATAAGCGCGAGAGTTGATGCTTGTTCTCAGATTGCACGTACTGAGGGTGGAGGTTATAGATCACTGTACAAAGAGAGCAGGAGCTTTGCTGGACTCTGTCCCAGGACGCTCTTCGAGGAGGATGATCGAAAAAGGGCGACGCATCATACAGACATGGTCAATTGCCAGCGGGAATCAAGGAAGACAACGGCAAGCTACTGTGGAGTGCATAACGTACTGTGAAGCTGAATAATATTTCTGCTAGGATAGACGCGTACAGATCACAGCTATTTTGCCACTCGCAAACCCACCTTTATCGCGCACAGCACTTCACAATTGCTAACTTTGCAAGAGCCTTCGCATGAAAGCCTCATTTGTGGGCGCACGGCCTAAGAAGCGAGTGAGAGACTCCATTTCGGGGCGCTCTCCGCCGGGCAACAGAATCTCCTTTCTGTACCTCATACCCGCTTCAACAGAGAGCGGATCTTGCTTGAAAATGGTCTCGTACATGTCGGCTGCCGAAGGAGGAGCCATATATTAGGTCTCTGTAATGATTCATTCGCTTTGGTATCTTACCGGCAAAGCTTTCTGAGTAGAGATAGCCATAGTATCTGAGTCATGAAACGCGTCAGCAAGGCCACTCATTCGGTATACCCAATATTGCCTACCCAGCACTGCGAACGTTCCATGTTCTAACGTCAGTCGAAGACTAGATTATTTCAGAAGCCGATATTAATGCTCACTCGTAGCCAGTCTGTAGGTTACGCCGCCAGATGATTGCATTAGAATGCTTCGCAAAGGGCCAAGAGTTAGGTATAATCGTACTTACAAGGTGCCAGAAAGATGTGTGACCTTGGGACAAGCCATTGCCTACCCCTTTAAGCAAGGTTATCTGTCCTTGAAATCAGTACATGACAATGCTTAGTATGTAATGCACTCTCGATACCTCTTCACGAGACTCGTTAAAGAGCTTAGTATAATCGGGAGCTGCGTCAATGTACTCAATCAGCATACGTCTTCGCCACTGCACATCAGGATATGCATTTACCAGTGCTCTCTAATGTCTGGGAGTGTATCGCCAAATCAAATTTGCTAAAGTGCAGGTCGATGAGTTTGACTAGGCCCTTGTTGATAAAGCGAGTTTTGACCAATTGTTCAATCAAGACATCGGGCAGTGCTTCTCCTGTTTCGAAGTGACGGGAGATCTCCTTGAGTACGACTGGCTCGTAGATCCAGTTTTCTATCGACACAGAGAGAGAGATTCACACCAGTAAGCACAACGCGTATTGGATGGAAGCTACAACGGCAAACGACTTACCAAGCATCTGAGATGGGGCCTCCAAGACGTCTTTTGCAACCTGTGTGCCATCTGTTGCACATAGGAGAGCTCAGTATTAGCAGCGCGGCTCAGGTCTCATCACATTGAGATGGTACTGACGGAAAATACTGTATCGGGTCTTCGATAGCAAATTATGGAAAGCATGCCCTAGCTCGTGAAACAGCACGACTGTGGCCGAGTGAGTGAGCAAAGCTGGTGTATCTGGGGAAGGCTGCAGAGACATCGATAAATTAGCCTTTGCAAGCTGTGACGAGCCGTTGCGTCGTACCTTTGCGAGACTCGCAACAACAGCAGATACTGGACGTTGACACGTGCCATCTGGTAGGAGACAGCCAGGTACCAGCATGTTGTGTTAAGCATGCGCAGACTAATGAAAGGGTCAGTGGTAGTCATTGAAGCTAGGTTTGTGTAAGCGTTGCGTACTTTGTTTTCGCGAGGGTAAAGATCGAGATACAGATGTCCCAGCAGAGGGCTCTTATCTGCATCATCCCCGGCCTTGTCCGAGACCGAGTAGACCAACACGTCCGGGTGCCAAGTTGACGCATCTGGCACACGAGTGATGGAAACGCTGAGTAGACTCTGGTATATCCCAAGTATTGATCCTACAACGTGTTCAACGGGAAGATACTCCTTAATGCGGAGCTCGTCCAGCTGGAAGTTCTGTTGTAGGTAGATTTGTTGAAGGTACATATAGTCTGCTGTGTATAGGACATCTTCGTAGCTTATCGAATGAGTAGTGCAATCAGCTTTCTTGACCGCTAGTAAAGTATCGCGTGTCTTCTCGCTCAGTGGCTTGAGCACTGTATGGAGGTTGTCCAGGAATGCATGAACATTCTTTGCAGTCTTCGCCATCTTCGGCTCGAGCATGTAGTCCGCCCAAGTTGGATAGCCTATCACCGCAGCTGCTTCTTTTCTAAGCTGCAAGATCTCTTGCATTACCGGAGAATTGACAGCGGAGCGATTTTCGAAGCTCTCCATGGCCTTCTTACGCGTAGTTGGAGAGCGTGCGTATTTGAGTAGCGGCACCAAATCTGGAACCTTGTGACTGATCCGGTAAGTCTTCTTTCCATTCGACTCGATTGTCTGGTAAGAGCGCAGAACCACCTCGGGAACACCGGCAAGCTCGTCTTCAGCACAAACGATGAAACCTGTTTCTTCGGTGAGATTCTTCTGAAACTCGATACACAATACTGAAATGCGTTGTTTGAGGGCTCTGAACCTTTGTTGATCTTGCTCGGACAAGTTCAGGCCAGCTCGACGTCCGTCGCGTAACATATGCTCCAATAATCGCTGGGATGGACCGTCCAGATCCTCATTACGGGTATTTGCACGTGTGTGTAGCAGTGCCTGATATATGTCGCCTCGCATAGAGTGCTCGATCTTGAATTCCTGTCTCAGGCATTAGCAAGGTCAGCATGAAAACCGTACAGATTCAAAGGTTGGCAAGAGCTGCGTACACTGATCTTCTGATCGCAAAGTGTTGCAGCTTCGCGTATCGCGGGATCTGGATGCACCGATTGGAGGAAAACTACTGGTCCTGTGACGGTGCTGAGACGTGTCGCAATATGGACGAGAGGTAGAACGACACTGTCGAAAGTTCAGTCGGGTGGAAGCACCTTGGCTATTTCATCACCGAGCCGTCGGGCAGCTACTATCTCGTTGTCAATGAGAGCATGTATGGCTGCTGCATCGTAATTAAAGTCAACAGGCGAGTTTGAAGGGGACTACGTGAGTTGGAGACGGAGCATCAGTAATGACTATGACTGAGACCATGCTTCCGGTAAGAGCATGCTGAACTCACCTCTGCCATCTCAACTATATCTGCAAGCGATCGCGCAAGTTGCGTGGGTCAGTAGGAGACGAAGCAGCCGCCTTGTGCACACTGTTGAGCTTGCTAGCTAGCGTATGCGTGGGGCATTGTGATCGCGGGAGTGTTTGGGTGGGTTCTTGAGAAGCTACTGGCCAAACATGGCATATGCTGAGCGGAAGCAGGCTTGAGACTTCGAGCAAAGCAAGTCACGGCAAGCACGACGCTATTCTTTTGGTGGTCGATAGAGGTCAGGTCCACATCGCACTGTTTGTAGCTCGGGAAAGGTGCAATCACGAAAGTCTGCTGGTGCGCCTATGGTTCAACCACCTTCTTCGACTTTCTCGCTTGAACTGAGAGAGGCCAGGTCACGGCTAGTATGCATTTAGGTCAAACGGCGTACCGGATATAGCTCACTGTATGTACATATGCCGTGCATGCAAGCAAGTACCGTATGCTGTTGGCGATATCTCTGAGTTTCCGGTTCAATGGCTCTGCAAGGAGGGTGGAGTTGACGGCTTGCGAGTGCGGTAGTGGTGATGCCTCCTCTCTTGTAATTTCATGGAAATACCGACAAAAGCATAATTTGATTCTGTCCTTCCAGAGTGCACTACCATAGCAGCACGCGGTGAGTGGAATATTGTTGTCGTGGGGAGACTTGCTCTCTGCATGTCCAGTCGCGCTTGAGCAGGATGATCGGGGCAATCTTCGCCCGCTTGCTTGCCAGCGTCATGTATAACAGCACGATAGTGAATTTTAAGACTGGTGACTACCGTCAGTTACTCTTTAACAAGCATCAGAGTGTTCCTTTGGCTCGCTGATGCCACTCCTACGTAGAAAGCTTGAAGCTGTATGTTCTCAGCGGCAATGATACAATTGCCGCTGAGGACATATAGCTTCCAGCTTTCCACGTCTATGGAAGAACAAATAATTGGTTCTACAAGAAAGAGCAAGCAATGCCACTCCATGTATCATGGTGCAACTGTGTCCTCAATCAGTACTTTGCGATTCTCCGCGTACATCCACCGCGGCGTTGTCTTTCCAGCATGGATCAGCCCTAGGTGCCTGCAACAAATGCAGGTCTTGATTACAGGGGCGTACGAATGTATGCTCAAACTGATTCTTCATTGCCGGTCTCATCACCAGGAAAGCGCATCTGTTCCCTGTACGTGGTGATCGTCATCGTTCATGCTCCGTGCAAGAGTTTCTTCATGAAAGCCTCGTTGCTTGGAGGGCGACCCAGGAAGCGCGTCAAGGACTCCATCTCTTCTCTCTCACCTCCAGGCTGGAGAATTTCTCTTCGGTAGCGGAGGCCAGCCTCAGCCGATAGCGGATCCTTCTTGAAGACCGTTTCGAACATGTCCACTGTTGAAGTATCCGTCAGACTGGCTAGTCTTCGCGGAGAAGCAGTTTAGAGCCTTACCAGAGAAGCTCTGTGAATACAAATAGCCGTAGTATCTGTCGTTGCAGCCAAGCCGAACATACGAAAGATCAGTCGCTATAAAGTCACATTCGCTCAATCAGCTAAAGTGTTCTTACCCGGCGCTGCGTTGAGGTTCCAGCAAGAGTAAATCGTTAGTTCACAACTACGCAAGCGAACACGCTTCTATAACACTCACTCATATCCACCAGTCTAAAGCAAAAATAATCTCAGCAAGGTCCGTGCGTCCACGTGAGTAGGCACGCCGAAGTGAAGAAAAGCTTACCAGATGTGCGAAGGACGATTGACCTTCAGGAAGAGGTTCTCCATCCGATAGTTTTGTAAGGGCAATCTGTATGCAACGTCAGATACGCGTCCCAGACAAGCGTTACGAAAGTCATTCGCTCACCTGCTCCCGCAGCTCATTCCACAATTTAGTGTAGTCAAGAGCTGTATAAGCATACAGTCAGCCGCATCAAAGCTAGAACTCAATTGAGGTCATGCGTACCCTCGCTATCCGGCTTCTGGCCGTGTACCGTAAGATCGAACTTGCCGAAGTACAGTTGTCGCAGATTGAACAATCCTTGATTGATGAATTGAGAGTCGATGATCTTGTTGATAAGCTCGTCAGGCATAGAATCGCCAGATTCATGATGCTTGGAGATATCTCGCAGAACTTTGGGATAGTAGCACCAATTTTCTGTAGAAGGATGAAAAAAACACGTGACCCGTAAGACTTGAGGTGGTGGCATCTCTATCGTCCTATGACATACCTAACATCTGTGAAGGGCACTCCACGAAATCCCGAGATACCGAAGTGCCGTCTTATGAAGAGAAGTCAGCGGCTTCTTCAAAAGCTACACAATAGTGGCAGACTTACGGAAACGACCATATTTGGTTTTGGAGAGGACTGTCAGGAAAACCGAAGTCAGTCTGGCTCGTAAGCACACGACATCAGCGACAACTTGCGTCCGTGAAAAGCATGCCCCATTTCGTGAAAGAAGGTTACCGTATCGTCATGGGTGAGAAGAGCTGGCTTGCCGGGAGAGGGCTGCAAGACGTCAAGATTAGCATCCACGCGCCACGAAGATTGAACGTGAGCAACTGACCTTTGCAAGATTAGCTACCATCGCTGCAGTAGGATGTTGACGTGAGCCATCTTCGTTGGTGTTGCCAGGTATAAGTCCCCAGACAGCGGCGTGTCCGTACTATAACCGTACTTGGTGATCAGCACATGATGGAGTCAAGCGAGAAACATTGGACAAACACACCTTATCTTCGCGGGGGAATAGATCCAAGTACAGGTAGCCAAGGAAGCTCTCTTTGCTATCCTTTTCACCTAGAGTATCCCAAACCGAAAATACAGAGAGATCCTTGTGCCACGTGGTCGCATCTCTGGCTGGAACGATCTTAACGCTGAGGATCTGCTGATAGATGTCGAGAACTTTCTTAACCACATGTTCAACTGGCAAATATTGCTTGACAAGTTCATCGTTGAGCTGGAAGTTCTTCTCGACATATAAGCGACTCAGGTATCGATAATCCCAAGCGTAGAAGGTGTTCTCGAAGGGTATTTCTAGCTCTTGACAGTCCTGCTTCTTCAGCTCCAAAAGCTTGTCTCTCTCCTTTTCGCCGATGGGCTTGATCTTGGCTAGCAGATCGTCAAGGAAGTCGATTGCAGTTTTGGCAGTCTTTGCCATCTTAGGTTCGATGATGTAGTCTGCCCATGTATCATAGCCGATGACCGCAGCAGCTTCCTTCCTTAGCTCCATTATCTGCTTGAACAAAGGTGTGTTGACGGTGGAGCGATTCTCATAGCCCATGAAAGCCCTTTTTCGCGTCTCTGGATTCTTGGCATTGTTAAAGATTGGGACCACGTCAGGGGTCTTGAACGTAACCTTGTATTTCTTCTCGCCATCCTTCTCGACTATCTCATAGCCTTCGACAACAGATTCGGGTACTCCATGAAGCTCCTCCTTAGTGAACACCAGGTAGCCCTTCTCCTCATCGCAGTTCTTGCGGAACTCAATGCAAAGATTGCTTATCTGGGTCTTCAAATCCTTGAACTTGGTTTGCTTATCTTCCGGCAAAGCCAAACCGGAACGACGTCTGTCCCGTAAGAAGCGGTCTAGAAGTCTCTGAGAAGGCGCATCTAGTGTGTTTGCAGGCGTATTCTGCTGGGCATGCTGAAGAGCCTCGTAGATGTCCTTTCGCATACTGCTTTCGATGCCGAAATCCTGTTCAAGGTGAAACACTAAGCTATATACCGAGTCTTCCAATATTGACGTTGTGCTTGACTTACACTGATCTTTTTCGAGCAATCTGTTGCAGCATCTCTGACAGCCTTTTCTGTAGAGACAGACTGCATGAAGATAGCCGGGTTTGTTACTGTTTCGAAGTCCACCTCATCCTGTGCAAGGGGCAACACAACACTTTCAAATGTGCACTCTTTTGGAGATAGTTTGGCGATCCGATCTTCGAGCTTGCGTGTCTTCTCGATGTGCTTGTCGGTAAGCTCTCTTATAGACTCGGCTGTGTAATGGAAGTTGTTCGGCGCGACTGGCGGAGTCTAGTGTGTCCACATAGCAACACATAATTAACAACTGTACTCTATCAGATATCAAGGGCTGCGTGTCACATACCAATGCAGCTGTATCAGCCATGTTTGCGAAGATAGAGAATGCACGTGGGTTCAAACAGGTATGGCGAGAGAAGCAGGTGGAAGCCGAGTAGTGAATTGGCTTGAAGACTGTTTGATGTCGAGCTGAAGACAAGCTTGAGGCTGAGACCGACAGCACTCGGACCAGCGAGCTTGAAGCCAGTAGCCCTTTCAGCATTCACAGGGCGTCACACAGATGCCTTTGTCCCCTGCTGCTTTGGACAGCTACGCACAGTAGCTCTCACTACGAGCTTGCGAATCCTGCCAAAAAGGAGAGCTTGGAGAGCGGACTTGGTGGATAATGTAGAACTGTTGATGAGACACAACCGGTATCAGAGGTCGATGTGAAGCTAAAGCTGTAATGCTGCCGCTGTTGCCTGCAAGTCGGCATGATCAAACCGGTTGATCGGCGCGTGTAACCTAAGTCTTCGCCAGTAGCGAGCTCTTGGAACCACTTCACCTAGTCTACGCCGACCTCCTTTTGCCCTTTATCACGTACGTACACAAAATCGGCATGCTTTGTGCGGGGCCCACAAAGCATGCCGCTTTTGTGTACGTACGTGATGCAAATGCAGAGAGTGAAAAAGGGCACCTGCTGCAGATGGCCCAGCTAACAGTACGCATGGAAGTAGAGAAATCTCAAGCCTCAGGTTGCCCACAAGAAGGACGTGTCAAGTAGCAATACCGAGCCATTGAAGAGGAGTCAAGCGGATGTTACCTGTGGTACAACAGACATTGATTGAAAAGGTAGCCATAAAGCTTCCTGGGGCGCTGTTGATGATGCCTTTCTAGACACCATCGAGGTGTGAACCTCCTTGGAGAATGGACAGTCTTACGCCCCATGCAAGAGAAACCTCATGAAAGCCTCGCTCGAAGGAGGTCGACCTAAGAAGCTGATTAAGGAGTCCATTTCCTCTCTTTCTCCACCGGGCTGTAAGATCTCTCGACGGTAATGCAAACCTGCCTCCGCTGATAGCGGGTCCTTCTTGAAGACGGTCTCGTACATGTCGACTGCACGCATAACATTCAATCATGAGTTCTAGATGCGAACCAAGACACTTACCTGAGAAACTTTGCGAATACA
Organism: Cystobasidium slooffiae; assembly: GCA_019775285.1. Taxonomy (NCBI): domain Eukaryota; kingdom Fungi; phylum Basidiomycota; class Cystobasidiomycetes; order Cystobasidiales; family Cystobasidiaceae; genus Cystobasidium; species Cystobasidium slooffiae. The sequence continues at coordinate 270,979 of JACWFZ010000026.1, read as the reverse complement.
GATAGCCGTAATATCTTCAGATAGCCAGAAGTTTGGTCAGCTCGGTATTCCCCATACGAGCCCGACAGATGCCACTTGACTTACCCGGCACTGATTATCATTAATCGCACAGGAGCTGATCAGCTACCTGAGCTTCAGAAGTGTCATGCTACTCACTCATAGCCGCCAACCTAACATGGCAGAAAAGGTCCGTCAGCGCTGTAATCCGAATCCGAGGCCGACCACGCGCGGACTTACGAGATGATCAAAGGAGCTGTGGCCTTCTGGCAAGTCCTCTCCGTCTACCAGCTGTGTCAGAGCGATCTGCTGGCGAACGTCAGTCTAGGCTCTACCAGGCCGTCGATGCTGCAAGAAGCCTACCTCTCTTCTTAGGGTGTTCCAGACTTCCGTATAATCTAATGCTGAGGACGGGTCCATCTCAAGTTCAGTGACAGACCTCTGTAGACCTGCTCAATTGGTGAGTCTGACTATCACTCACGCTTATCATCTGGGCGATGACCGTGGACCAACAGATCGAACTTGCCAAAATGGAGTTGTCGCAAGTAGATCAAACCCTGATTCAAGTACTGTGACTCAATGATCTTCTCAATCAGATAATCGGGCATGGCTTCACCGCTCTCGTAGTGCTTCGAGATGGACTTCAGTACTCCCGCGTGGTAGCACCAGTTTTCTGCCAGCCGGTCCTCAGTCACAAGCAATGAAATTCGGCCCATCTGAGTTCTGATCCTCACCAAGCATTTGGGAAGGACACTCTATGTAGTCCCTAGCAGTCCGTAAACCATCTGCAGCGTACGATCTGTCAGCGGTCGTTTACACAATCAAATGGGGATCTGTCTTACGAAACTTTCCATACTTGGTCTTCGAGAGGACTGGATATCGACTGACATTAGTCCAGCTCAGATGCTCTGATTCAGTGACGGGTACTCACGAGCGTGGAATGCATGCCCAAGCTCATGGAAGAAGGTAACTGTGCTATCGTGCGTGAGCAAAGCTGGCTTGGTAGGAGTGGGCTGTGGTGGCGCGGGAGTTAGCCGCTTACAGATCAGACTACTTCAGGGCAAGTGCGACCTATATACCTTAGCGAGATTAGCTACCATCACTGCTATGGGATACTGAAGTGACCCATCTTGAAGCGTGCTACGCGGCTTCGGATCCCAGACAGCTGCATGGCCATACTGTAGACCATACGCAGGGAGGTCAAAAGAGTTCAGTAGCTAAGCTGCAATTGATGTACGGAACCCACCTTGTCTTCACGGGGGAATAAATCCAAGTAAAGGTAGCCAATGAATCCATCCGTGTTAGCATCATCATCCAGCTGATCCCAGACGGCGAACACCGTCACTTCCTCATGCCAAGTTGCTGCATCGTGCACTTGTGTGATCTTGACGCTGAGTATGCGCTGATAGATTTCAAGTACCTTCTCAACGACGTGCTGGACTGGCAGGTATTGCTTGACCAACTCGTCGTTCAGCTGGAAGTTCTTGTCCACGTACAGACGAGTCAAGTAGCGATAGTCCCAGGCGTAAAAGCGATTCTCGAAAGGGAAGCCAAACTCTTCGCAATCTTGCTTCTTCAACTCTAAGAGCTTTTCGACTTCTTTCTCGCCGATGGGCTTGAGCTTTGCATGCAGGTCATCGAGGAAATCGATAGCAGTCTTCGCAGTCTTTGCCATGTTTGGCTCGATTATGTAGTCCGCCCAAGTCTTGTAGCCAATAACAGCGCTGGCCTCCTTTCTAAGCTCCATAATCTCGTTGAAGAGGGGAACATTGATCTTCGAACGGCTTTCGTAACTCATGTAAGCCTTCTTGCGAGTCTCGGGGTTCTTTGCATTGTCAAGGACGGGATTTAGATCAGGTGTTTTATGGCTTATCTTGTATCTCTTCACTCCCTCAACTTCGACTTGTTCGTAGCCATCGATAACCGATTCAGGGACGCCTCTTAGTTGCTCCTTGGAGAACAGCAGGCAACCCTTCTCCTCGTCGCAATTCTTCTGAAACGCAATGCAGAGCTTGCTAATTTTGATCTGAAGTTCCTTGAACCTTGCTTGATCTTCCTCCGACAGAGCCAGACCAGCTCGGCGCCTATCGCGGAGCATATGGGCGAGCAGCCTTTGCGATGCTGCATCGAGGGAGTCTCTGGGGGTGTTCGCCTGTGCGTGCTTCAGAGCTTCGTAAATGTCTTGCCGCATGTTACTTTCGATATTGAAATCCTGGTAGGCATCATGGATCAGAAGCGCCGGCGAGCATAATCGCAAATACATACACTGATCTTCTTGGCACAGTCGGTGGCTGCATCGCGAACATCTTTGTGCGTAGAAATCGCTTGCATCAGCGATGCTGGACTGGTGGCCGTCTCGAATTCTACATCATTCTTGGCGAGAGGCAAGACTACACTCTCAAAGGTGCAATCATTTAGTTGGAGCTGAGCAATAGCATCTTCAGCCTTGCGGGTCTTTGTAATTGCCCTATCTGTCAGCTCGAGAATAGATTGAGCGGTGTAGTCGAAAGCGTGTGGCGGGACTGGGGGAGTCTGTTGTGTTGCAAGCTATTAGTACACGACAAGGAGAGCATCTACAAAGCTGACTTACGCGTTTGTGAACTACCGTGGCAGCCATTGTATGATTGGAATTGACTTTGATGCTATTCAGTCGACTGGAGCTGTGAAAGTTAGTCTTGGGAGTTTTGGATACTGCTTGTAAGTCTACTAGAAGTAAGGTAGAGATTGGACGGAAACAAGACAGAGGTGTAGAGAGAGAGAGAGAGATGAGGCATCAATCTGGTCGAGATAGTCTGCAGCCCTTTCACAACGATTACCGTGTTCTGCACCTTTCTTTGACACCTTGCAGAGCCTCTGACTTAAGCGAGACAAAGGCCAGACAGACGCTGCCAGGTCATGCGTCAAAAGAGGGTCGACCTACGATACTGTTCACCACTGGGAGGCAGTAGAAAGCGGTCATAGCTTCAGTGCTGTTATGTTGTGCCGCAAATATGTGCTATTGCCGGTGAAAAGGCAAGAGAGGCAGTTGCGCTTCGTCGTCGACACTTTCAGGTCGATCAGATGTGAATGCGTCTTGACTGTGCTTTGACAGCAGCGGCATCGCTAGCGAGCCAATTCGACTTCTGCCTTGAGATGATTGTGAGTCTTATTGGGCCTGCTATTTATGCCAGTGCTCGGTCCCGTCAGCAAGACCCTCTGCAGTCTGCAAGGCCTGACGAGCATGATCGATCCGGTCGAGACAGCATAACACGTATTGACGGTCTATATACTTGCGGCAGCATTTTGTGCTGGTGCTTAACAGACAAGGCAAGACTAGATTGGCAAAGCACTTCGAGCCATACGATGACGAAGAGAAAGTGAGGATACGGGGCGAGGTACATCGCATCATAGCACCGCGCGACTCGAAATACCAAAGTAACTTTGTAGAAGTGAGGATGCAATCAGAGTTAAGCGAGTCAGATAACAATGCTGACAGAGGGCTTGCTACAGTATCGAAGCCAAAAGCTGGTTTATCGCCGTTATGCTGGACTCTTCTTTGCAGTCTGCGTGGATTCTAACGACAACGAACTCGCATACCTGGAAGCCATTCACTTATTTGTCGAGATCCTAGGTATTCAATGAAAACACATTTGACAAGAGGATTTGAGATGCTGACATTGCCTTACCAGATTCCTTCTTTGGCAATGTATGTGAACTCGACCTCCTCTTCAACTTCCACAAAGTGAGTGGCGGCCGTAGGCCATTGTTGCGAGCTCGTCTGCATCAATACTCACCGACCTCTCTGCGACCTTACTTCGCAGGTATACGCAGTATTAGATGAAGTCTTCCTGGCAGGAGAAATCGAAGAAACATCCAAAGCAGTCATTCTCAGCCGGCTGGAGTATCTAGAATCATTGCCGTAATCCCGAGCATGGTCTGCCATATGTATCTAGTTCAGTCATAAGTTTAGAGGTCTTGTTGTTGATATAAGGTACATCTTGTCTGTCTCAAATTGACGCTGCATCTCGGCTCAATGACACAAGCAGAACATTCCCCACTGAAGCCTACTTTTACTCTGACAATCTACATACTACGGTGAACTACGAAATATTGCTCAGCCTTAGTCCACGACCCTCTTTTCTACACTTGAGAGCAGATTCTTGTCGGAGCGAATTCTTGTCTACTCCTTCTTCCAATTCAGTTCCTTGGCTGCTTTCCCTAGAGCCCATGTCGTCCAAATGAATAGGAACAGCGGGTAATCGATACACGTGCTTTTGTTGAAGATACCGCACTGCAGGCAAATAATCCTTTCAGCATCCTAAACCACGCGTATTGATACACGTCAACTCACTGTCGACTCCCACAGCCACTCTCCATTTGGCTGCTGGCGGCTCATGATTAGACGGCAGCCCTTTTTGATGGGTTCCTCATCCGGGTATTCCGCTATGAGAAGAGCCATGACACTCCAAGCAGTATTAATGACGGTCGATTTCTCCAGTCCAACCCATTGTCCGGTTTCGCAAGCCTGCTATACTGATTAGCTATGTACCATTTCCAGCCAAGCACGCTCATCTGACCTACCTCGTAGCTTTCGCCCCATCCGCCGTCTGCCATTTGCTTTCCGAGCAAGAATGAGCATGCCTTTCGCACTCGCTCAGAGGTCTCATACGTTTCTCCCGCCAGGGCTAGCGACTCGACAGCGAACATTGTAGCGTATGTGAAGCACACTCCCCAGCTACCGTACCAGCTGCCATCGTCTCTTTGTGATGCGTGTATGTACTTGATGGCTTTGCTTGTGGTTTGTCTGACCAACAAAGATCGTTAGAAGCTGTTGAGTCGTAACCTTTGGCATCGTGTCACTCACTTCACATCATGCGCTCGATAGTCCGGATAGAGGCGGCTGAAATGTGCCAGTGCTGTCAGGCAAGCTGTTGTACATTCTGGGTAGTTGTACTCTATCATGATGTTGCCCTACAAATGGCCATAATTTAGTTTAGGCCTCAAAGCAAGTAGCAAGAGATGCTTACGAAAACCTCGGCAGGATTGATCAGCTCCATATACTTGGTGCCGCGAATGAGTTCATAGGAGGCGAAGCCACCGTCGGTGTTCTGAAGGCTAAGAATGATGTCTATGGCCCAGGTCATCCTCTCCTTCGTCACAGTCTTGGGCGTGTAGCTGGGAGCGGAGATGCGTCAGCTGCTATTGATGATCTGTGGGTGTAGATGCTCACTCCAGACTTTGCAGGTACATGACAGCTTTCAGCGCTTCCGAGGTGCAATCGCTGACTGTATAGTGTTGCTCTCTCGTACTGAAAGGCCAGGCGCCTTTACTTGGGTGGCGATGCGCTCTTGTAACCCAGGGTGTATCTTCTTGATGCTGCGTATCGTCGAGCCAAGCTAGAAGCTTTTTGACAGATTCCTTGTTTTCTGGGAGGTTCGCCAAGCCAGTTTCATACAACATCTGGCCGGCGAACCCTGCATCCCATGTTTGCGAGCCGTTCGTTCCGCACATGAGCATTCCCCGTGGACTTTGCCAGAAGAAGTCACGGACTGTTTCCAGGTGGTTTTTGAATCCATCGCTTTCAGGCCCTTCTTCCACCCATCTATATGGCATCTGTCAGAGTCAAGCTTTGATAATGATAGACAGACTGAATCTTCTCACCTGCACAACATGTTCATCGCTTTCGAGACCGGTCCAATAGTTTGGCAATTGGTGTTGTCGTCATCCATGCAAAGCAGTCGGTATGCCTCTCGAATTCCCGCCTCTCGGACCACAGACGGGCACACAAAGCGCTCCCATGCGCCAAGCCCGACGTACATTGCATCGAGAAGCTTGGAGTGCGGGCAGTATAGATCAACTGCAGCACATTTATTTCGACAAGAAGGCCAGTTGATTGAAGAGTATGGCTCGACGTATATCTCCTGAAAGAGATTGTTGCACATTTAGCCAACAGACCTCGTGAAGCCAAGATGCGAGCCAGAGAAAGCCGCATATCACGGAAACAGGACATACCTCTCTCAATGACTTGGTAAGCTTGTTCAATGGCACGACAAATCGTTTGCCGAAGAGGTAGCCCATGGGAATGTAGACTGCTCGCGTGTGAGTCCACCATCTCCAAGGATGGACAGGGATCCACTTGGGAAGCAGCCATAACTCCGGTGGAATGGCGTTCATCCCGTCCCATTCGTAAACTCCCAAGATGGATAGCCAGGCTTTCGCCCACGACGGTGAACCCGTGGCGCCTCCGAGTGCATGTAACGTAGCTCGGGCGCTGACCATCATAGGTACATCCTTGTCTACTCCAAGAATACGTAATGTCACGTAGTTCAGTGCTGTCCCGAATACAGTGGAGCGGCCATGATCATGTCTGTCGGAAAGCGATCAGTTTTCGGAGTTTGGAAGAATGGGTGGCTTTGGTTCTGTTCTGGTACTTACAGCCCCCAGCCACGGTCGTCCTTTCCGCCTGTTCTCTGCACGTTCGCAAGGTATCTGGCTATTTCGATCTTCCACTCTTCAGGTATTGGCGTCTTGGTGGCGTATAGAGTAATAATCATGCCAGGTATCTGCACAATAGAAGGCCATGCCAGCAAAGCTCAGCAGAGGCAGCAGTTTTGATGAAACCAGTCCTTACCAAGAAAAGTGGTCCGCCATATTCGGCTGCCCAGTGTCCATCAGGGCTTTGCAGTTGTTTCATGAATTCATAGCCATTCCGTGCAGCCTGGAAAGGGTCTCCATGGGGATCTTCAAGAGGAGGAGTATCCTAATCAAGAGATGCAACTGATCAGTATGCTGGTAATGGGGCCTCCGCAGCTGACAAGCTCACCGTCGGAAGACCGAGCCAGTACTTTTCTTCGTTTGTTTGGTAGTCGCGTGAGTCTTGGGAAAGTGTAAGTGGGTTCGGCGCGCCTCTGTGAACCCAACTTCAGCATAAGACAATGATATGACCCAGTTGTTATGCCGTACAGTCTGCCTTCCTCCTCCTTGCGAGGTTGATACGACCATACGTGTCTTCCGTGGTCAGTGGAGTCGAGGCGCCAGCGCGTGAGATCGGTATGGCCGAGAGGGCCATCAATACCACCCTTGATGGGCATCCTTAGCTTTTCCTAAATGTTTGAACGAGTGTGAAGGACCATAAGGCTGGCAGACGTAGAGAAGTGAATGAAGTCAATGCTCAAAAGGTTACAGCGACTCGCACGATATTCTGCATGAAGAAAGGTGATCGAATCGCTTAACTCCAGGAAGTCCGCCATTGAGCTCGGGTTTATCGTTCGACAATCCCATCAATAACACTTCAAGATGCCCACAGATGCACATATAGCACACATTCGCAGCCGGCAGGCTAAAGGCAAAGGTCCAGCGGATTCTCCCAAGAAAACGATCACGCTCCTAGTCCTGTTAGCCGACACACCGATAGAGACGGTTAGGACCAAGCTAGGCTACGCCAGCTACCATGACGTGTTCTGCTCCTTATTCCAACGCTCTCTCGACACTGTGGATGATTCGGCTGTCGAACTGGTAGTGAAAAGCTACGATGTCGTCAACGAGCCTTGGGAATACCCATCACAGCAAGATTTGGCCACCGCGTCAGGCGTGCTTATCACAGGAAGCGGTGAGTGAACGGGCGCATCAAGAACGAGGTTCGAGTAACAGATGCTGACTTCATCTTTCTGTATACAGCTGCTTCAGCTTACGAGGACATACCATGGATCAACCGTCTCGTTGACTTTACAAGTCAAATCCCGTCCCAATACCCGCACCTCAAGCTCGTCGGCATTTGCTACGGACACCAAATCATAGCCAGAGCCTTTGGTGGTACTGTCGAAAAGAACAAGAAAGGCTGGGAGCTCGGTGTTCGCACTGTGGAGCTTACAGATATAGGCAAGAAGCTGTTGAAGGGCAGTGCTGACGCCACCAACACGGTTGTGAGTACTGCGCCTTCTGTTGTGAATGTCCAACGGTCCTGATGTTCGCATGATCTAGGCTATACATCAAGTACATCAAGACCATGTCCCTGCGCTTCCATCAGAAAACTTCGGACTACTAGGCAGTACGCCGGTATGCACTGTGCAAGGAATGGTGTCCCCTGCAAGCCCAGCTTCACTACAAGACGTGCAGATATTCACGGTGCAAGGACATCCAGAGTTCTCTCCAGAGCTTGTGTTAGAGATTATAGACGCAAGGGAAGCGAAAGGCATCTTGACGAAGGAATTCGCCGAACAGAGCAGGGCAGACGCTAGGCTACACGACGAGGGAGTCCCGTTGGGTGTAGTCATCCTGACGATCCTGGGTCTGTGACGCTCGAATATGCAATTAGATGAATGGACCGTCGATGATCGCAAATATGCGAAGCCTGACCATACTGATTGATGCGTTCATATTTGCCACGCCCAGCTTATTGCTCGCAAGTTATCAAGTAGTGGATAAGACTTGTTCAAGCTTGAAGCTTGATGATGTATAGGTTTCTGTTGATGACTGCGTTTCATGTGTTCCTGTGAGCTTGTACGGTCAATTGCCTTTACTCATGGCGAGTCCGAACAGCTGCGAAGGCCATCATGGAGCAATTAATGTGGAGAGACTACAGCTTCTTTCTCCGCCGATAGCAGTCAAAAGATGCGGATACAAAGGCTCGGCGGCCTCCTTCTGCCAACACTCTTCGGGGTTGCTCATGTGTTGGGCATCTCGCAGCGGGATGCTGGCCTGCACGACTGGCACCTCGAGTTGATGGGCTTGCCTGCAACCGAGCCAGGCACGAGTCCGCGCTTCCACTATCCTGCCGGACCGAGCAACACTGCGTCGAGCAGTCTGGTATATACTGCCACGCAGAAGAACGTCCTTGCTGCACTTGATCCGAAGACTGGTGCTATTGGTAGGTCAGAAAGGCTCAAGGACAGCTCGACTTCGCGAAGCTTTGATCGTGCTTGAAGTGGAACACACAGAAGCAACCGCTGATCTTACTGCGAACATACTCCACAACTTTATAGCATGGAGACACATCTTTCCAGAGTCCCAACCAATACTCAAGTACGAATTGCACGGTGACTGTAAGTCCTCTTGACACACTAGACAAGCTTCTTTGCCTTAGGGACTGATCGGCAGCCATATGTAGCAATACTGGCGGTAACCGGGCCAGGAGGAGCACAAGCACATCTGTTTTCGGCTACATCTGGACATTCGAAATGGTCGTTGGAACTCCACTCACCAGCCGACGGTCTCCTACCCGAGCCAGCTTCAATAGCTACAGACGCTAGATTCTATCAGGTCTCAGATGATGCAGCTTCCGGTTTCGACATTCTCTGCTTAAGCAATGGCCATACACTTCGGCGGATCAACGGAATGAGTGGTCAGACTACGTGGTCTTGGACACTCGACTTAGCTACCGAGTAAGCCTTTCTACTTCGAAGTTACATGCACGCACACACTGACTGTGAACATGTACAGGCCGACCATGCAGCTACACGCCATTCTGCCATCGGCGCCAAGTTCCAGCACGATTCAAGTTCTGTTGATAAAGCGAGTGACCGGCAGCTATAACCTCTTCACCGCCGCATTGTCGCGCACAGGGTCGATTACCCGGACTCCCAGGGCTATCAAGAATACGGGATTTGAAGCCTTGGATAGCCTGCTGCTATTCGAGCCAGCTGCCAATACTGTTGAGAGCCGTGCAGTGTATCTCGATACCAAAGGCGACATCAAGTCCCTGTTCTTCTTCCAGGATGGTCAGCAAGACCCGATTCAGTCGTCCTACAAAGCTAAAGGCAAGTACGCTAGCCTTGTCTCCGTAGACTTGCAAAGCCAGGGAATATTCGTCGGCAAGAGACTAGATGGGACGTCAACTATCTTGCAAGTTGGTAGCGATGGCCAGGTCAAAGCCCTACACGAATACCTTGATTCAGTCGAGAATGGCTTGTATGCCGGTTTCGTGGATCGAGAGGGCATCACGCATGTCAGCCGGTACTCTATCTCAACTGTTCTTGGTGTAAGTCGAGTCCCTTTAGAATTCAAGGGTCTGATCACTGACAATGCCTCCTGGCACACAGCTTGCAAGGATGGCCACTTTCACTGTTCAAGCAACCGAGCATAACGATGCCGGCATGATCTTTGATTCCACCTTCCCATACTCACCAAAGAAAAACGGTCAGATCCTTCACGTAAGCTTCAGGAAGTGATCTGAGTGAGGGAGGTAATGACTAATGCGTTGCTCGTAGGTCGCAGCAGAGATAGCTCCAAGAAAGTCTGCGAACCTACTCTTCCGCCTCTGCATCACTACAGCTTCCGGCTCTTTCCAAGGCTGGCTGGGAGGCGGTATGCAGTGGGCTAGGGAGGAGGGCCTGGCACACCTGTCGTACACGGATGACGAGCCCAGTATTGCTTTCTTGGTAGTACCCTCGGCTTCGCATGTCGCCGCGGCCAGAATCGTTGCGCCGACTACTGGCAGCCTCAAGTCTATCATGAGCAAGCCATTACAACTCATGGGCATTCTACCTGAAGCGCACGACATCTCGGCTTATACCGGAAGAGACTGGTTAGGCGATGCTTTTGGCTATCGCAAGCTTGTGCTCGTCGGCACAACTTTTGGCAAGCTGTATGCACTGGACCTAGGTAATGGCGGGCAGATTATGTGGGAGTCATACGCCTCACCATCGAACACAAAAGTTGGAGAGGTGAAGGCATTATGGGAATGGAAGAAGATTGCCGTATTCGATAAGAATGCAGACGGCAGGGTCTTAGTCGCGGCGATAGCTCAAATCACTACAGCGCCCGTACGTCCAGGTATACTTTTACAGTGCACAGAGGCTGAAACCAGGTCTCGACAGAATCGCGTGCGAGTACAGGCTTTCTACTTGGACGGTCTAACAGGCAAGCCGTTCGCAAGAAGCGGTAGTGAAAGCGTTCTCTCCGAACATGCTGTTGGGTCCATACTCGTCAATCAAGGATCTTTCGACCCTGCATTCCTCCTCATCTCGCCAGACAGCAGTTCGATATTGGAAGAAAGCCCACCTTCGACCGTTGTACCAGCGAATGCGGGCGGTTCCGCCCCGCCTCATCTATCGTTTGTCGATATGAGCCACAGTGGGTACATCCAAGGATGGCATGCTTTAATCTCATCTGGCTCGAATGTGAGGTTTGGACACTCTATTACTCTGCCCCTGTAGCTTATAATTCTGCTTGCAGCCTGTCAAGACTGAGCCATCGTGGAAGTACCTTCTGCCTGAGGGATCACGAATAGTGGCTCGTGCACGCCAAACCAACGGTAAGTCTGGCGGAAGTGTGGCGGCAGAAGCTCTGATCTAACGAGTGCCACTGCAATAGGGAAAGTTGCCTCTTTAGGTCGAGTACTAGGGGACCGCAGCACGCTTTACAAATACATCGACCCGCATCTCCTAGCCGTGGTCACGCTCGAGGACCTTACAGCCACACTGGTCGTACACCTGATCGATACCATTACAGGCACTCTCGTTTTCGGAAGCCGACACATTCAAGAGGCTGGATCGTCCGGTCCGGTCGCTGTCTCTCTGACAGAAAATTGGCTGGCATATTCGTATACAGCGGAAGGATCGGAAGGCAGGCATACGCGAATAGTGTCTGTCGAGTTGTTTGAGAATGTTACAAAGGAAGAGAAAGCATCGTAAGTTTCTATCGACCTTGTTGTGGAAGCATTCATATTGATATGAAAGCTCTAAAGGACTTACTTCTCGAGCCATGCAAGACACCAACCTTTTGCTCTGTCGAAAGCGTACATCTTCCCCGGTCAAATCACCAGCATGACAAGCTCACAAACGAAACACGGTGTAACGTCAAAGGCCTTACTAGGTAAGGTCGCAGTGTACAGGAACAAAAAGCCCTTGACTGACCAATGATCCGCGTATTATAGTCACAACGACCACAGACCAGATCGTCGCTATTCCACGCCGCTTCCTCGATCCTCGTCGACCAATGCAAAAGCCTACCAAGGCAGAAATGGAAGAGTATCTTGTTCCGTACGAGCCAGTCTTACCAGTCGAGCCAAAATGGGTGACTTCACATCGCTACAGAGTTGCTGGCGTGAAAGGCATTTTGACGAGTTCCACCATCCTGGAATCAACGAGTCAAATTGTCGCATATGGATTGGACATGTTCGGCAGCTCTGTCTCGCCGAGTGGGCGGTTCGATGTGCTCAGTCGAGATTTCAACAAGGCCCAACTTATCGCCACCACTCTGGGATTGATGGGCGCGATAGCTGTCCTAAGGCCTATAGTAGGTGACAGCCACACGAAATGAGCCTTGTGAGACCATAGGCTAAATATCTCCGATCTCTGACAGGTCAATCGAAAGAAGCTGAAAGAACGCTGGTATCCTGCCTAAACGGCGAAGTAGTACCCTACAGACAAGCGTGTAAAAGTGCAAAAGCCATGGAATGGAAAAGGATACGAAGTCACTCAGATAGGCCTGTGTTTTTCCGCAGAAAGGTCGTGGTCACCTGCTCCAAGCCTTAAAGCTGATGTTGGCTGATTATACGTTTGAGTTCATTATTTCGCTAAGCACACAACGTTCTATCGATTGGCTACCAGAGCCAACTACATCCCAGATCAATTACACTGCATCACTGAAGTCCTAGAGCATACCCACAAAAAACCTGTCTACACACGTGGAACAGGAGTTCACTGGTTCATACGCCTTCTCGCTAAGGAGCTTGACGATGGTGTACTTGAAGGTACGGCAGACGATGAAGATGTGCTGACAGGGTTGGCGCCAATGCAGACTCCCCAGCCAATTTGCAGGTTCATGCACTCAGAGTCGATGGCTGGATTATACTGGTATAGCTGTTCTAAGGTCAGGCTCAAGTCCTTGGACCAGTCGAGAAGCCCAAGGCAGACTTCGCCGGAAACGACGGTGTGGTAGCGCGTGCAGCCTTGTTCGACAGTGTAAGTGCCAGGAGCACTGTATGACCGAACGGCGAAAGTCAGTGATGCGTTCTGGGAATCACACTGAGAAATAGTGCTTACATATCGCTGGGAGTGGCCAATGTTGGCTCTAATGCCTTGGTAGTCGAAGATTTGCTCTTTGACTTTGACTTTGTCTTCTTGGCAGATGCTTTCTTGGTCGGTTCAGGAACGAAGACGTTGGAGACGGTGGTGCTCTCGGGAGCGGGTGCGATCCAAGCAGCTTCCGATGACAGGATAGGGGTGAGGTTTTCTGCGGAAGATGAGGATGAAGCCTCAGGTTCGTCCTGTTGAGAATCGGATTCGGAGTCGTCCTTCTTGGTGCCGACGACGTTGTTGGTCAGGAGTGGGTTGGCGGGATTGGCGTTTGCATTGCTGTTGTCGCTGTTGTTAGATGAGGATGGAGCTGGAGCGGCGGATGACGAAGACGGTTGTTCTTGCTTGGGTGCTTCTGCACAAGATAGATTGAAGTGAGTCAGTCATGTCTCAATCGTCAATCGAGGTACGAATATATAAACTTACGAGAAGAGCTAGAAGGCGCTGGAGCGGAAGATGAAGCGGGAGCAGACCATTGTTCCTCGTTGTCATCTTGATCTTCCTCGTCCTCATCATCATATTCAGAGCAATCCCAATCTTCCTCCTCGTCATCATCGTCTCTTTCAAGTAGGGAAGCTTCCCTTCTTACACGCATAGCGACAGGAAGGGGAACATTTGCATTAATACCGAAAGGACCAGATACATCTCTTTCGCCTAGTCCATAAGCGATATTTCCAGCAACGGCAAGACCAGCAGAGGCTCTTCTTCTATATTGGAATTTGGATTCTGCATTGCGACGGAAGATTGGTCCTCTGATGGCTAGACTTCCTGCTGCTGCTGTAGGAGCGATATCATCGAGTCTTGGACCGGGTCGCCAGAGGGGTCGTAGTTGTGCACGGGCAGCTTCGGCTTCAATTGCTTCTTGGGAGTCACTGGCGTATCCAGTCGCGGCTGGAAGAGGAGCGGGGATAGCGGTGGTGAAAGTGGCGGAGGTGGAGAGGAGGACGAGGGAGAGAGCGAAGTTGGCAATGGATGATTTCATCTTGTTTAAATATGGCTTGGAAATCAGATGGGAGAGGTGTCTATAAAGCTAGATAATAGTTGGCTATGACGCGTCGGATCTTGGTGAATTAACGTTAAAAGGGTATAACAATCTAGATGTATCGAGGATAAGGTAGTTGCTCTCTTAAGAGTATACTGTTGAGATGGGTTGATTAATATGGAATGAATGTGGGTGGGAACGGATTTCCCAATGTATGTACGAAAAGCTGTATAGCTGTGTGTGATAGAAACGTATAATGTAAGGGGGAAGAATGAATGTGGGTAGCTTTTTTTGAAAGCGAACTTTGTACGAATGGAGGAGAGTGTTAATGCAGAAAGAAGAAGGAAGAAAGACAAAGAGTCACATACAGACAGCGAGAGAAACATCAAGAAAAAGCAACAAGATTAGCCAAGCGATATATATGGAAAAGCGCGTTAATGCGGAAAGGCATTTAAAAATGTTGGAAAGGTCGTTTGGTATGATATGTAAATTTACGCGTGTTATTTTCCAGTGTTGCAAAGCCGAGGAGCCCATCAAACATCGGCATGAGATCTCCCTCAGTCAAGCCGCGTAAATAGGCTTCTTCCCTCTGCCCAGAAGAAAGAAAGAAAGAAACGCAGCTCAAGGTTTGCCGTGCCTTGGAAATAATCATCGTTTGTTCGCACGAATAAATCGTCAGGAATGCAAAGATGCTTCTTCGTCGGTTCGAGCAAGGCACAGGCACGCCCCGCCTGAATCTGATGAAGACGCGACTGCTTTTTTTGTTCTTGGAAGGCTTCGCACGCGCCTGCTAAGACCATACCCATGACCGCATATGGCAAAGCTGCAACAGCTAGGCAAAGCGTAAGCTATGTTATAGAGTTCCGACATGCTGCAGTTCTTTCTCTTGTGGTACTTGCGTGTTCAGGTAGACCTGTCTTGGCTCTTCATCGTTCTGACACTGGACGCGTCGTGATCGAGGAAGATGCGCTGCTAACGCGATTGCAATGTTGCAGAACAGTCGAAGACGTCCTTTCCAGGCTCTGCTTCTCTTGTTCTTCACCTCTTCTTCCACTGTCCTGCCTGTCCTCCGTTGCCCTCCTTGTTCCATCCTTCAATGCTGCTCCACACCCATCTCGCCCTCATACTACAGTACTCTCATCCCTTCATCGATTCATGCTCAGGAATCGAAGCGAACCTCCAGCTTCTCTTCCTGCAACTCGCACGACATTCACAGCCTTAACCATGTCTTCGCATAGCTCACCTATACATCGTGACATGTCACTTTTTCCTTCTCTAGTGATTGGGATATTGGCAAACCCCTGCTGGATTTCGAAGATGCACCCCTCTGCTTATCAAGTGCATTGAAGCGCGAAGACGGTCGCTTTCCAGTCTGCAAAGATAGACACTCATGTTAAGGACACAAGATCATCCAACACACAAGGTCAAGACAAGATTTTATCGCTAGCGATTCTTTTTCATTCATTGACACAATTCCTACAAGTAACATAACTAGAGAGGGGGAGAGAGCTTCCTAAGATATGATTCGACATTGGGTTTGTATAGGGGGTATGTATTTGAGAAGAAGGAAAATGATGGAATGCAGCATGACATAAACCAGTTAAGCATGCTTTGTTTAATGCATCCCAAATCCTATAAAGGGAGGTTTAAAAAAGGAATAGTATATAGATAAATATGAAATAGAAGCTCAAAAAGGGGGAATAGGAGGATATCTGATGATGAAGAGGTATAGCTATGCTAAGGGAGGGAACAAGACCATAAATCAAAAGACCATTCGTAAAACACCACTACTGCAGAGGATTGAATGAGACCATCGACACTGACCACCCGATACTCAGGATGGGCAACATCTCTGATCCACTTTTCTTCCTTTCCCCTTTTCATTACCTGAATGAAGAGAGCGAGTTTTCCTGCAGTTTTCTTATCCAATTTCCAAAATCATCGCAATTTGTCACGCTGAAACATCCTGTCACTCCTCGAAGGGATCTGTTTCCTCTTCGATTCTCACTCCTTACAGCTTCGAATCTATTTTTCTTCTCGCTGTTCTCACGTGTCTCATTATGAGGAGACTTTCCTGCTCTTGCGCTTCGATGGCTTTACAGTCTCTTTGACGAGGATGAAGATGAAGAAGAGACACCAGTATTAAGAGGTTCTTCGCCATTATAGCCGACACAATAAGAAGTGCCAATCCATAAATTGTAGCATAGGTCATCAATAGCAGGATTCAAGCAATAAAGTTGATCCAGAGTAAGACCTAAATCTGAATTTTTATCGACCAATCCTAGACAGATATCACCTGCTTGAACTGTATAGAATCTTGCACATCCTTCTTCGGCGGTGTAAGTACCTTCGGCGCTGCAAATTATTCATTTACATACACAAGAATCAGCTTCGGTCTCTTTTTAACGTGTCTGAGAATGTGGGATAAAAAAGTGGACGACGGCGATGATGATGATCTATTGTTGACTTGTTGTTTTGTTGTTGATTGCTGCGAGCTTGTCATTTCCGGAAGCAGAATCTTCGAGTCGTGCACGTGACCCTTCTGAAATGCAGCAACAAAAAGAGGGGGCTTTTTTGAAGGAGAGAGGAGAGGAGGGGAGAGGGAGGATCTGAGCGTGTGACAAGAAAAGAGAAGAAACTTACATATTGTCAGGAGTAACGACATTACCAGATGTCTTAGCAGCTACGGGAGTGGCTACTGCCTTGCTCGCATTGTTGACTGATGGTGCTTGTACAGATGAAGAGGATGATGAAGTGGATTCTTGCTGCTTTGGTGCTGCTTGCTGGGTGGATGTAGGAGCGGGAGCAGCGACGATGGCAGCAGGAGTAGTAGTAGGAGCTACAGCCTTGACTTGGCCTTGATTAGGTTGGAATACAGGTGTGTCGTCGTCTTCTCCTTCATCGTCGTCGTCTTGCTCATCATTATCATCGCCATAAGGAACGTATTCTTCGTCCTCTGAGCAATCCCAAGGACCCTCTGCTCGTTTAACAAAGTCATGGGCAGGAGCAGGCATCACATCAGGAAGGAAAGAACGAGCGCGTAGCAAGGATGAGTTGTCGAATTCATCTGCTGGAGATGCGAATGAGAGTGCTAATGAGGTGGATGAGGCCAGGAGGGCGGTGTATGAGATGATGCTGGATGTTCGCATGGTGGAATGTTCTCAAGTGAGGTGGCTGTTCAGAATACGGAAAGAGAGTGTACTATTATAAAGAGAGTGTGGATGAGTTGGTAGGAAGTATAAAAGAGTGTGTGAATGTCTTGAAGTTCTTCGTCGTCGTCGAGTGGTGATTGAAGGGAATGCAACCAAGCGAGTGAGCTTTGTTCGTCGTCTCCTTGTCCCCTCTGTCGGCATGGTGAAGCAAGGCAAACAAAAGCATATCACAGGCAACCGTTCATCGCATTGCGACGGTGAGACAACGGCAATAGTTCACTGCAATAGATACACTACTACTACATATGCTACTACTCTACTACTCCATTTATCCATGTAATGCTACCATGTCCTGTCCTGCATCTTCTTACCGCTTGAAACGTAGGCACCCCCTTTTCTCGCATTCTCAGTGCAGTACATAAACAGGGGGGTATCGGAGTGATCGAATTATCGCCACATCTTCTCATTCACTCATTCATCATGTTGGCCGCTTTTCTACGCTCGAGACAGACCAGAACATCATCGGTTCGCAAACGGCCATTTCTCGAACTGGGAATATTTAGCTTTGACCGTACCTAGACCTCTCCTTTATTATTACTGGGAAAGCCTTCGTATGGTACCGTACAGGTCATATTCATAGAATTGAACGTACAGTACCCGTCACCACCTGTAGCTGGTCAGCATGTGACATGTTCCTACTGTCAAGAAACGCTCACTGGCACCGCTATGAGATGGTACATCAAGCTGATTACAACGTTGAATCATGCGATTGCACTGTACCGGTACAGTATTACTGAACGGTTTACATTGGTATTGGGTATCGTTCAAATTCTGGGTATCCTAGACAAAAGCTGTTCAAGAGACAAAACATATACCGAGTGATTCACTAAAGCTCAAGGCTCTGACGTTAACTTCCTCTCTTCAATGTTTGTGAAAACCTATCACATTCTCCTCTTCCTAGGAGGGCAGTCTACATCTTCATCATCTCCCTCTCCCTCCTCTTCTCCGTCTTCCTCATCAGGTTTATCCTCCACTAAACCCCCCTTCAATCCAACACAATAACTAGTATCAATCCATAAATTACTACATTCAGCATCGATACTAGGGTTTGATTCATATAATTCTTCTAATGTTATTCCTGTGGTGTATTTGTTGTCGCTGACTAGGGCTAGACAGAAATCACCGCTTTGAACGGTCTGATAGCGTAGACAGCCTTGTTCGACTGTGAGTGTGTCTTCGGCGCTGTTTGAGAACATATATCACATTGCAGAGTGTTGATTTGAGTGCAGTAGGATAGTTGTGGAAAAGATGACATGCATTAGATTGGGAGGAGAATTTAGGAAAGATTAGTGGGCCACTTGTGAGAAGAAAGAAGAAGCACCCCAACTCACACATTAACAGGAGTACCCAAAGCAACGCAATATGCCAATCCAGGCGTTAAATTCGTACATTCATCATTTACACTAGGGTTAATAGTGTAGAATGTATCCAGGGGAGTTGCGTATGATCCGAATTGCTCGAGGATTGAATTGCAAGTGTCGCCTGATTGAGGGGCGTAATAGGCTGCACAACCTGCATCTTCGGTCCATGTATCTGGCGCGCTATTCGCATCAAGACGAATACATCAGAAGACGAGAGGATGGGTTTTTTTTGGGCATGCATTAGCGCTGAACTCAACAGGACTGGCTGGCAGTAATTTCAAAAGTAGTGAGAAAGTCAAAAACTTACACGTTATCAGGGGTGGTGATACCAGGTGAAGTATTAGGTGACTCGACGGGAATAGGCACCACTACGACACCAGAAGTAGGAGTAGACTCTTTATCACCCTCATCATCCGCTCCAGGGGCAGGTGTGAATCTTGCTTTAAGGACGTGACCATCGCCACCATTGTTCGGGAATCCATTCGTAGATCTTCGAATTCTCATACGTAAATCTTCATTGTGTCTATAGGACCTTCTCTGTAGCTTATAGTTTGGTACGGTACCTTTGTTTGGAGAGGCGTATACTGGAGTAATGGCCGAGGAGGTGAATAGGAGCGCAGAGGCTGCTGAGGCGTAGATTCCTAGTGTGTGTCCGTGCATGGTCTACTGTATCGACTTGGGAAGAGGGTTGGACGGTATGTAGTAGTACGAATTCAGTAGGTATCGAAGTTGAAGAGTTGACGGGCTGTCTGTCTATCTGTCTGACAAGCGAATGAGTGTGGTTCTGACCTAGTAGGTAGCCTTCGTGCCCATATGGTAGTCAGTGAATAGGAAGGAAAGAGAGAGGGCGAACTGTTAACAGTCAGGCATGAAGGAAAGAGAGCCAAGCTCTTTTCGATGCCGATTCCCTTCTATAGAACATTGCTTCGGTCGGTAAGTGTCTTTGTTGGATGTTTGATTGTGGCATGAAAGGGTCAGTGCTGCGTCCTCCTCAGACAGCAGAAAAGGAGCTGCTCAAGGCTGAGCTGAGCGAAAAGGAAGGAAGGAACAGAGACAATCAAGGAGCTCCGCCTTTTGACTTTCACAGGGAAGTGATACGGAAGTATTCCATTTTTTGAGAGAGTTAAGTTGAAGCTCTCGCATGGCATGCACCTTCCTTCGGCTTGCACGATGAATAACGGTTTCTTGTGGTGATGCCGGTGCCCTGCCCATCCTTCCCAAAGGTGCTTGTGCTTTGGTGCCTGAACGACAGGAGCTCGAAAGCCGTCAGGACACCTTTGCGAAGGCAGGCATATAAAGTGAGCATGCTTTGTGTTTTCCACCTTCTAGGATGGTGTAAGCGAAGGCTAGCACAAATGCATGTTTCCGTGCTGTCTGGAAACCTCGATCACCCTTGTTGAGCAGGTCGCGCGAAGGCAGCAGTCTCGAGATGATGTAGCTATAGTCCGACCCTTCCTGGAACAGTACCAAGGCTCTCGCACCCTTCTACTCTCCTGAACGAACACACAGACCTCTGACTGCATGTTCATGATCTGCCAGGTATCCCCGCGCTGATCACAGTGGAACAAGTATTTAAAACGGTACCAGTGGCAACCTTTGCGGAAAGCGTCACCGGAATCGCTTAGCGAGTCGAATCGTTTGCAATTGAGCATTGTTTCGAAAGAAGGCAGTACTATAGATACATAGTGCACGCACATAATCGAGAGCAGGCAGAAGCTACTCCAGACCGTTGTAAGCCCTACCGAGGAAGTGAAAAAGAAGGGGAGAAGGATTTGAGGCAGCAATGGCCGAGTGTCGCAGAATAGAACTCGAAGGATAACTCCCGGGTACCGTTCTCGTTCTACCAGTGTCATGGTCATATTCGCATACCAGTATGCGACCTTGTATTTTTGATGTGATTTGCTTGGTCACTCATCAAGAGGTTGCAAGCATCTGAAAGAGGTCGAAAGTTGTTTGAGCCTGCCATAGCGTCCAGCGTTCCAGTCATTAAAGGAATCCATAGGTGACTTGGAAGATACCATCTGCGCCATTCGAAAGATCATCGAACAGTTTCTTCGATAGATCAATTTGGGGGCCAGGTGATGAGCCTTCACAAGTAGGGCAAAGGTCCGCTACTTCCGCAGTCAAAGTTTTCCCAGTCTTCTTATTTGTCAAACTGATTTTGGAACCGCATCTTGCGCCGTTGTTGTATAATGATGGATGGAGGGCTACGATATAGTCATTGTCGGACTTCTTGTTGCGGCATGCACCTGCATTACCGTGCTGACTGTTTCGTGACATGTATCAGTCTCACGTTGCATGTCGAGCACATACTCAACCGGTAGATCCACAACTCACTAGTAGTACGAGGCCTTAGCATCATAAATTCCTTTCTTGACAGCACCTTCTTCCTTCTTAGGCTGTTCCTCCTTCTTTACATCGACGACAGCCACCGGGGTTTCAACCTTTACATCCGGTTTGACCTCTTTAACTGCATTGTTCTGCTTGACAGGCGGAGTGACAGCGACTGGCTTGTCTTGCTGTTCTTCTCCCTTGTTTGGTTGTACAACAGCTGGTGCTGGCTTTTGTGCATCTTCTCCTTCGACCTGTTTAGGTTGTTCTTCCTTGTTTCCATTTTCAACTTTGGGTGCCGATACAGGAGCAGAAGAGACACAGCTAAAATTGAACGAAGCACGATAGTCAGACAAGCCCTTCGCATGGACATCGGTCAGTGATCCTAAAGAATGCTCACTATGCAGAGTCAATCTTCAAATTTCGGCAACCAGAGCTAACCGAAGGGTTATTCTTGTAGAATACCTTGAGGAGTTCATCATCTTTTGCGCCAATGATTTTATAGCATGTATCACCGCTGACGGCAGTTGAGAACTTGGTCTGTTTCGACGAATCAGACACTGATCAGCTGGATGTTCTTGAGATGATGGATAGTATCGTAAGAATGGAGAATGATGAATGGGACCTACGCAGCCTTCTTGAGCTTTCAGTGATCCTTCAGCCCTATAAACAAGGGAGAGGTGTGCAGTCAGTGAATGCTGACTTCCTCAAGATGATTGAATGCCCTTCTCGAATGCTGAACTTACAAATTGTTTGGTGTAGCGATGGCACCAAAGTCAATAACATCGCCAATGGGGGACGAGACACCATCGTCTCGATTCGACTCATCCTCCTCGCATTCTCCGTCTTCTTCGTCGTCACCTTCTGCATCACAATCCTCTTCATCGTCTTCGCCATCGTCTTCGCATTCTTCATCGTCGTCGTCTTCTGCATCATCCTCACATTGCTCATCTTCATCGTCATCTTCTTCTTCTTCCTCGCACTCTTCTTCCGCACTACCGCTATTTGTGGCATCAACAGAAGTGATTGACATGTTTCCATCGTCTTTCTCTTCGCCACGTCTGACAAGGAGTTGTTTGGGCTGAGCAGGGACTACAACACCTTCATGCAGTAGTTGAATTGCATTGGCGACATTATAAGGTGATCCAGAGGGAGAGACTTGTTCATTGAAGTGTTTCTCAACTACATCCCCAATTGTTGAAGTTGATGTCGTGCTGTTTGAGACTGTAGAATCGACCTTGTCCTGACGAGGTACGAATGTAGTGGCGTTCCTTCTTGAGTGCAACGAAGATGATGAGGACGAAGAGAGATCAATAGCATTGCGACGTGTAAGTCGTTGCATGCGTCCTGGAGAGTTGATAGCTGCATTGTCACCTTGTACTAGAATGGGGGCAGAGGCAATAAGGCTGAGGGCCAATGCGGCAGAAGTGCTGGTGATCTTCATGAGGGTAGGCACCGTATAGCTTTGGATAGATTTGAAGAAGAGCAGGAATATGCCTAGTCAAAGAGAGTGTCGACTGATTGAACGAGAGGTGACTGCAAGTATGCTGTGCTCTGTAATGAGACTGTTTACGCGATGTGCGAAGGAGGTCTTTGCGTGTAGATTGAGCAGTGCCTGACTGCAGATAGAGAAGGGAGGGTAATAGTGATAGAGTGAGAATGAGCAGGGTGAGTCTAGAGATGGTGAGTAAGGAAATCAATTGGGTCGAATCAAGTCAAGTCAATACGAAAGAGAGAAAAGAGGGAAAACGAGAAATGTGCTTGTTGCAAGTCCCTTCTCATCGCCCAAAGGAGGTCAATGCAAAGGTCGAAGGAACCAAGGGGAACAAAGAAATCTTTGCAGGGTTGTTGGCTTCATGACAAAATGAGTTTGGCTCGTGTCATGTTGCTTTCGTGTCATGTCGGGTCCATCTATCCACCAATCAGCTTTCAGCTTTCTCATCTTGCAGTGATCCTTCCTCTCTTGTCCCCTCTACTTCCTGCATGACCTGCCTGCAAAAACACGCGTCAAGCTGGAACCGAAGCCTTCTGTAGTGGAAGCTTTTGTAACGGAGCTACTCTGAGCATTCAAGATCTCCATGAAGCTTGCAAGTAGATTCAGAGTATTAGCCCTTCTTGCATCAACAATGAGAAGGGGAGAAAGTGACAAGTTCTGATCGTCTGCTCTTCTCTCTGCGCATCTTTTGCTGGTGGCGCGGAACAGCCGTCCCTTGGAATAATGACCTATACAACCTCATTCAGTGCAAAAAGGATACTTCCAGGACGCTCTCTGTAGCGAAACTGTCATACACTGGCCACACTGCTCAGCCAACTGTCAAAGCCTTGGATAAGACACTCAGGGCGTCGACGGACGTGATCGGCGCACTCAAACCCTTCTCAGATAGCGGTGAATCCGACCAGACTATATTTCTCTGGCTAAGCTATATATCAATATAAGCTACCCTCATCGATATCTGTACTATGTCAGCTTCAGCTTCCGTAAGTTCCTGCTTCAACTTGGAGCTCTTCACTTCTCCACTTGTATGTACATACGCATCATCTGACAAGAAGGGCTGACATGCAGTCATCTGAATGTACTATAGCAAGATGGGAGTATAAGAGTTCAAATGCTTTATTTCGCATCAGCAAGAACAACGCTCAATAAATCATCCGAGGCACTCTCTTTGCCTAGCTCGACATTCTCATCACCTGATACGTTTAAAGCATATCTGTTGGAGAAGCATTATAACAACGATGAAGAAGTCAAGAGAGTACTGGATAAGAGTGCAATTAGCATAAATGAAGAAATAGTATACGATGATGAAGCTGTCCAGTTGAAGAACGGTGACGTCGTAGCTATTATACCGCCTGTGTCCGGTGGATGAAGGTACAGCGCTCGAGAAGTTCATTATACCAGCTTCCACAAGCTTAGCCCTAGAAGCACGGCTGCATACGATAGAGTGCGTCACATGGCATCGCTGAATAGAATGCTATTCATGTTCGACTTCTAAAAGCAAAGCAAGCACATGCAGTCTCAGGCTTAGAGTGGCAAGATCCGCAGGATGCTGGAAGCAATGCACCGATGAAGTTCGCTCAAAGCGACCTTCCTGAAGCGAAATGAGGAAGAAGGGGCCTCCAACGGATTATAAGGCGGCGCAGAGTGCCGTACGGCACGAGTGTCTACGCATCTAGCCAGGCGGGATCCGTGGATGAGGTTAGGGTTCAAGAAAGAGGAGAGCTATCTGGTAATCCTTCGTATGCACATGTAATCGTACGTTAGGTAATATTACCTGAGCTCGATTCTAAGCGATATATGTACAATATGAAAGAAGAACGAAAAGAAAAACTATAAAAGCCTCTCTGCTAATAATGACAACGACGTCAATCTGTACAACCTAAAATACTGCTTTCCCCAATCATTTGGAAGTTGCTAACGAAAATGTGGGATGCTCCTTGTTATTTGGTCACTGAGACGTTCTATATCGCACTTCTCCTACTTTAGTACTTCCCATGATCATTCAATCTTTCCATATATACTGAGCATTTTCATTTCTTCTTGCTTGTGTCGGCTCTTGAGATAGCTCTCAGCAAGCTCATTGCGTCTTGTCCTCTATTCTTCATCAGTTGACCAGCTTGCGATCCACTACCAGCCAATAAAGCTCTTGTCGTTGTCGAAGCATCTTCTTCGCTAGCCGTCGAGCTTTTTCCTTTCGCCGAAGCATTGACACGACTATTGCCACCACTTGCACCCGCATTTCCAGATTGTAAACTTGCAACATGCTGTGAAAGTTGAATCTGAGTACGTGATAAATGTTGAGTTATAAAAGTATCTGCCAATTTCAAGAATTGATTGATTCGATAGGCTGATTGTGTCATTGATGCTGCTTGATGTTTGATTTCATCATAATCAATCGGGTATTCTTCTTGCACTTTCACTATATTAGGATCACTATTGCTTTCTTCATTATTCGCTGCTGCTGCTGCAGCTGCAGCTGCTGATTTGCGTCGTGTTGATGTCGTACTTGGTTTGGGTTGTAGTAGCTTCTTGCCATACGCTAGCATGTCGTCTGTGGTACTAAAGCGGGGTATCGGAAGTGACCAATTCGGTTGAAGCAGGTCTGGTATCGAAGAAGGAGCGGATGAAGAGGAGAATGGTCCAGGAAGCGGAGGTAGAGGCGTCATGAGCTTTGTTATCCGTTCAGTCATGCTTTTATACTGATTTATACGCAGATTTCTAGCTTGATCTTCTTCTTGCAGACGCTTTATCCACGCTTGACAGGCTTCGAGCTTAGCTTGATTAGCTTGATTTTCCGGGTTAGGTGGGAGCTTCTTCGTAGATGAGTCCTGATTGCAAATTACATCAATATCAGTTCAGGCCTGACATCAGAATATGAGAAGGGGAGGAAGATCGACTTACATCTGCCGGATCAACAGCTTGCCAACTCAAGTCTATCCGCTTCTCTACCAGGTCAGCTATCAGGCTGTCCATAACGCTACTCGCGGCAGCTCGAACAGCAGCAGAAGCAGTCCTCGTCTCGCTCTCCATCGCTTCTTTCAGTCTGTGAGCTGACCAAGTCACAAGCGTACGGAATCGAACAGGCTGCGGATCGT
Source organism: Cystobasidium slooffiae (assembly GCA_019775285.1). NCBI lineage: Eukaryota > Fungi > Basidiomycota > Cystobasidiomycetes > Cystobasidiales > Cystobasidiaceae > Cystobasidium > Cystobasidium slooffiae. The sequence goes on along the minus strand of JACWFZ010000026.1, from coordinate 245,511 downwards.
CGGCTTTGATATGTCTGTAGAGTGTGTTTGAGGGCAACGACGGGTGCGGTAATGCTGTAACGTATTGAAGCAAATCTTAGTATCGAGCGTATGTTTCCAAAGGTCGTCAAGATAAGAGCTCACCTTCTAATCCATTGCCTATACTGCTACCTCGCCGTCCACGCAGTTCGCCAGAGGACCGCCTCGACGAACCAGGTGTACCAGGTGGCGCGCCATTCCCTAAGCCTGCTCTCATAGCTAAGTTCCTTTGTATTGCAGGAGTTTCTTGCGTATTGACAGGTATATTTTTGGATGTTCTACCCGGCGTTCCCGGATCTGGAGGTTGATTAGGCTGTTGCGTATCATCTAGATCTTCCCTACTCAGCTCGGCGACTCTTCCTTTCTTTAATCTCGACTTAGTACCCTTGGCGACTTGCGTTGTTCTACTACTTTGCGAATTGGCATCCGCTGCTGTTCTAGCTTCCTCTTGGTCCTCTCCTCCACTATCGTCAGCTTTCCGCTTGCCTTTCCGGTCTACTACTGCTGATTCTGCAGTTTTCGCTGGCGGCTTTGATGCCATTGCTGGCGTGGTAGCTTTGTTTGTACCATTCTGTCTGACTTCTTTCAGACTTTGCAGCAGATCAGAGGAAGCAAGCTGAGAGGTAGGTTTCGTCTTCGAGCTATTCTGGCTTCTGCCTATTGGGTGACTTTGACTTGTTGTGGCTATGCGGCTAGAACCCGTTTTGACACGCGAGGGCAGCGGTTGAGATGCTGTCTCTGTAATCGCTTGTTTCGAGCTTGAAGCGACGGGACCTTCTGTGGCTTGTCCCACCCGTGTGAAAGCGAAATTATCAGACTCATCGGAGCCATCTGAAGGTGGAGGAGATGGAGCTCTCTGAAGGATATAGAGAAGTATCAGGACATGATCAAGCGCAGCCAAATCCGCCGGACTGGCCGGTATATAGCTCTGAGCACCTACCCGTCTTTGTTGCTGGCCTTCGCCACTGGCGACCTTCGCTTTCTTCGCCTTGGAAGTCAAACTCTGACTCTGAGTTGATCCTTTTCGCTGACTTGACTGTTCTATTCGTCCTTGTGCTGTATCTGAGTCCGTCTCCGGTGGTGTTGGATGCGTGCTATTTACAGCATTGCCCGAGCGTCCATTTGAGGGCGCTTTCCGCTTGTTAGGGACAGTAGAATGGCTTTGACTGCTAGAAGCGGCCTTACTGTTTCGTGACGCTTGCGAAGAACTTCCTTTTGCAGCCTCCACTGAAGACTGTTGCTGCTGTTGTGACCCGATACCTTCGCCGGAGAGACGCGTCGAACGCCGTGGGCTGGCATTCGAAGCCGAAGAGACTGCAGGAGTCTGAGCTTTGGTAGTCCTAGACAATGCTGAAGTGGCTTTCTGGCTGCTGCTGCCATGTTTTGCTAACTTTGATGAAGCCTGCTGCTGCTCATCCTCGTGATCGTCTGGTCCTTCGCCATCTTCGTCGCTCGAGCCTTGCAATAGCGCAGGATCCGTAGCTATCGACTTCCGCTTCGCAGTATTCGAGACCTGAGCAGATTTCTTGGATACGGTAGCTTTCGGACGTCCTACCGTTGCTGTTGAAGTTGCTGCTGACCTGCTAGATGCAGGTGGCATGTCCAAGTACCTGCCCGCTGGGGCAGGCGCGAGTGTGAGCAGCGTGATTGACAGGCCGCTGTCGAGGGTGTAGCAGACACCAGGAGGTCTTATCCGTCTCTTGCTTGCCTTGCTCCTGCTCAATGACTCCCTCCTGCTTTCCCACTCTGATGATTGCTCTTGTCGATTATGTCGATTGGAATGAGTGCGAGAAGCCGAGAATCAAAACAAAGCGAAGTGCATGTCGTGAAATGACCGACATCCTCGAGCAGGAAGCTGAGAGCTTCTGGCGATAGTTTCCAGTGTCCAAAGGTCTGGGGAGACACCTTATCACACGCATGCGCTCGCAATGCAAATGCGCAATTCACGAGCATTTTCAATCAGAGCTTCAGCTCCTCGACCGATCAAGACCATCATTGGGACTATCAGGCACTTGTCTCACTCTACTTGGTATCATTATATAGCTACTATACATGGAGCATCGCTGTTCTAGGCGGAAGAAAGTCTACTACTTATTGACTATGAGTGGTGATGGTGGTGACACACGAAACTGACGAATTTAACAGATAGGCATGGCTGGTACGGACTATGATACTTTAACGATTCATGGGAATATACATATACTGAATACCTCTGTCTTTATATGTTAAAATCTATATACTGAATACCTCTGTCTCTATATGTTAAAATGCTATGTCCGCGAGATTCCGTTGAAGGATTGTGTCTTGGATGGTGATCATAACTATTCGGAGAAGGTTGGTATCGATGGCTGTTGTGTAAGCACAGTACACATCTTTGTTCTTATTGCGATTCGTAGCCAGGAACTTCTTCTTGAAAAAGTCTTTCGCTGCATTCGCGTCTTCGTTGGCCCCAGCATAATCTACGGAGTCCGTATGGTCAGAGATCTCTTAGATTAGATTCAAGTATTACGAAACTTACCAGGCCAGTAGTGCGAAAGAGGGCTTCTCAGGAGCTTCTCCACAAATATGTCGACCTTGTTGAGGAATCTGGTAGGCTCTTTGATTAACTGACTGTTACCGTGTCAGATGTCCTGATCACACCTACAATATCATGGAGGATTTGGCAAACCAAACGGAGTTGCATATCGAATCGAAGAGCATAAGCGCTTCCCGCATCTGATTCTGTTTCAACGGAGGAGAAATTGAGCTAGGCTCTCGTCAAAATCTTTTGCTCTATCACCTACTGAGTCCCTGTCCTCAATAAGACTTTGGTCGTAGCCGGAAAGCGCAACTAGGAACAGGACTGCCGTGACGTGCTGCGAAATCTTTCTTCTCAGCTCGCATTCCGGATTGGGGTCCATTCAGCACCCACCTCGAAACAATGGATCCATTTCCGCCGTTCGCTGCGTTGTCCTCCAACGTTAAACATTCGATACGTGAGGCTTTTATGTATGAAAACCGTTTCCGTTATACCAGTTGTCTTGCCTCGGACACGAAAGATCTGCGGGAGCACAAGCAAGGTTCAACTCTGCTTCAAGCATCTCTTTTAGAATCTCCGAGTATTGTGACTCACGTCGTCGAGAGACGGCCTATAACCTGGCTGGAAGAAACGTCCGAGGTCGTTGTAAAAGCTGCGAAGATCTGAATTAGCCTCGGCGAGTGGGGCCCAAGTCCATGTCCTCACTATGTGAGACTGTCCGGCAATATGATTTCGTTCGTTCTAGTGATGATGCTTTGAAGGTTCGGATCCCGCCAGAGATTCTGCATTGGTGCTTTGTATTCGATTGGAAATGCGTCACCTTCTGAAAGCATGGGTGCCTCCTCGAAGAAATGAAGGTTCTCCTGGAAGTTGGGAGAGTGCTTCAGTATCAATCACCCATACACATTGTCTGCCGACATTCTCACTCTATTGTCGGGGTCTGCCAGCTTGAGACCCAGTTCTTGCATGCCCTCCAAGCACAGCCGCATAGCCTCCCAAAGATTTAGGAAGACTTGCCGCCGGTAGCCTTCAGTCTCTTCATCGGTAAAGCCAATCTCATGGATGACTTTCATTTGCTGCATCGATGTTGTCAGTGTCCTGGCAGGCACATTCTTAGGATATGACACGCGCCTAGCTTACCTTGAGAATGGTGGTCTTGCCTGACTCTCCAGCTCCCAGCAACAGGATCTTGATTTGACTCGCCAGCCTTCTTTCATAGTCACGTAGCTCTTTATCCAGTGCTCGACTTCGTCGCTGTTGTTCTTCTGCTTCCCCAGCATCTCCGCCCTTTTCTCGGATATCCTCCGTGGACCCGCAGTTTCCCATGAAGCCCGATTCTTTGATCGCACCAAGAATCCGTTGAAATATGGGAAAGCTAGGTTACAACTTGTAGTACAGTTAGCGCCAGGCTTTGTTGTACTTTGACGTTAAGCACCATGCACCGCTCTTCCTCTTCTGGGCCTATGAATGACCTTGGTAAGGTGGAATGGGGAGGAAACTTGAAGACGCCCCAGCACCCGTCCTTTCCCTCTGGCTAAGACGGTGGTTCTCCGACGCCTTCTACGCTTGATGGGCTGATATCGTATCTAAAGCACTGCTTCTGAAGTGTTTTCTATATAGAATGGTCACTTGCGACTTGACTTGCGTGTCTCGGCCGGGCCGGAACCCTGGTAACAGGACCGGTGTTTTGCGTCCGATGGAAGCGTGCGTTACTCGTGGAATGAGAGTGAAGCCTTGAAGCTCGTAGCAAGCCAAGCTGCTATTCTGCCTTGTGTAGAAAATGGTCTAAGGGCAACAAGCGCGTCTCAGAGTACTTCGTAAATATTTTCGTAGTGGACGCTTTGACTGCGGTTTGGTTTCATATAGTATGATACGGAAGCCTCGAATCCTTTGCAGTCCACAAGTCACTTCTTGCTGCCTCCGTCTAGGGTTGGGCGGGAAGCGTTGCCGATGTGACGCTATCGAAGATCCACGAGGCTGCCGGTAAGGGGGAAAAGGTTAATTCAACAATAAGACCGCCACTCAAATGCGGGTGAGTGACAACTGGTGAGGCTGTGAGAGCGTATTGCAATCAGCTGGCCCGCAAATTGGCCACGTCAAGCCTCTGCTTCTTCGTAAGGAGCAGAGAGGAAGGATCTTTGTGGGGAACTATGTCGACAATCATCCAGACCAATACGGTGTTCGTGCCGAAGGTGCATCTTATGGCTCCGAGTCGAAGAAGGCTGTCAAACGGTAATTGAGCTGAAAATCTCGGCCGCACCCACTTTGATCCTGGCATGACTCCTGATGAAGACAGGCGTTGGGAACTGCCAGTGGTACCTTTCTTCCCGGTGAATGTGGATCGTTGTAAACCTTCGGACCTTCCTGAATATCGTGATGCACGCAGGGGACAGTTTGCGATACATGGAATAAAAAGGGTAGCGGCAGTGATAGAAGCACCTGTATACTAGAGCCAGTATACCTCAATGTAGACCAATAAGCGAGCCTTGACTGCGATGATCTTCTATGATGCTGTCGATATTAATGATTGACAACGCCACCGTTGAGATGGTATGTCGTGTGCCGGAAGCGAAGCCTAGCAACGACTCAAGGCAGGTGCAGGTGATGAAAGACTTCAGAATCTCAGCCTTAAGTACATGATTATCGTCTTGGTCGCAGCGTGTGCGAGGCGTTGACGAATGACCCTCTGTCCCGACATGACTGAGCGGAGTTGCCATGCATGGTGCCTGAGAGGGTGATCGTGCCTAGGCCTATACTATAGTAGCGCTCGTGGGCGCGTGTCCATATGACGAGTATCATGATATATGTCCAGTGTAGGAGTAGTGCAAAGACCAAAGGAAAAAAAAGGATTATGCGGAGAACAGCTTCATGGATGGCACAATGCGAGCGATTTTGTCATCAAAGGCTGAGCTACTTTCTGTGCCACTCGCAGCTGGCCGGGCTGCTCGCACACGAAAAGACTTCTAAGCAGGAAGCAATCGTCGACAAATTTCCCTTGTAGTTTCTATATTGCATATCCAAAATAACACATTAATCAACGATTGTACAGATATTGTCCATCTTAGGTTCTATTGAAGATGTAATTGCATAGCGGGGTGTGCGACAGATCGCGTGACATGACGTGAATATTAAAGAGAGCTTGGAACAAAGGAATGCATGCTTGGATCGTTTATAATTGCATAACAGCCTTTGCAGTGTGCGGCGGACGAAAGATGGTACGTTCAAAGGCATCCCCTTCTGCGAGTCGGGGTAACACGCGCCTGCCAAAGCTAGACAGCAGAGCACGGCATCGAGATTTGCTAGGGTCGTTCGTGTCGAAGGGATAGACTTGATTTGAGGTAAGGCCTAGACGAGATTTGCAAATACTGCGAGTGCTCGAACGCTTAATTCGTGTAATATTGGCTAGGGGCAGGGGGATATCCATAGCTTCTATCTGCGGATGGCGGGGTAGGACGGCCTCCTCGAGAAGACGAGCTGCTGTAGCGGCCGTAGGATGAGGAAGGAGTATAGTATCCATCATCGTACTGGTATGAGGAGGACGAGGTGCGATAGCCGCCACGGCCACCTCCGCCGTTCTGGTAGCGGCTTGTAGGAGTAGCGTAAGCGGAAGTGCTTCTCCACGTGTCATCGGCATCTACTTGAGCACCGTGACTGTCAATGAAATCTTGAATGAGAGAGGTAATGGGCTGAGTAGTACCACCACACTGTCCGACATTGGCCCAGTAAAAGTAGTGGTCCTGCTCGGGAGTAGTATCCCATTGCTGGGTTTCGGCACCTGGCAAGCATGGTGTCTGGTCTTCATCGTGCCAGCAGATCTTCATGTTAGGATTGCCTGTGGATGAGTTTCGTCCCCAGTAAAGGAAGCTTGTTCCAGCATGAGCGTAGTTGGGGCCTTCAGGGATGAACTCCGTGTACTCGTCATCGGCAAAGACACCGCGCTCTCCAGCCTCACCGTTGAAGCGTTGATTGTACCAGTCTGCACCAGCTTGGTTGAAAACGCGAGGGGAGCCTGTTTGGACATGGAAGCGCTTAAGCATTGTCCTGCATCATGACAAGAGTGCTAGCCGCTCCTTACCGTAAGCATGAGAGTACCAGCAGTGACCCTGCATGTTCATGTCGACGGAGGCAATTTGGGAGAGCATACCACCCTATTGAAGGATTGATTAGTATTGAGTTCTTGACTTCCGAGACAGAAGAGTTGTGCTTACGAAACCGTGTCCAGCGATTGAGAAGACGAGGCCTTGGTTATAGTAGGCATCGAGAATGTCTTGCCAGTCGTTAGTAGCCTCCTTAACTTCCAAGTATGTTTGAGCAGCCTGGCGGTTGACTGTGCAATTTCGGCAGCCTTGTGTCAGGTTGAGGTATTCCCAGTCGACAATGTCGTCAGACAAAGTCTGTTCGATGTCGTAATTGCCCTTGAAGATAATGAGAGCTTTGTTCATTTCCTGAAAGGGTAGAAAGCAGTGTCAAGACATCGCACTTCAGCAAAGGTAAAATACGCCGATACATACTGGAACGATAGCAGTGAAACCTTCGGCTCCCGAAGGAGTAGGTCCAAATGTCGAGATGACTTCCCATGGGACACGGGTTGATTGCGGGAAGTTGCTCAACATGGCCTCTTCCGTGAAGGTCTGCTCAGGGCAAAGGGTCTAAAAGCAGAGCCATTTGAAATGTCAATCCATGGAATGTAAAAGACATTGGCAAGTGAACGGCAACTCACATTGTAATCTCCATATCTATACACAGTTTGGTGCGTATGTTAAGTTTCATCGTTATTGTTCACGATGCATGATATTGATGTATATATATCACGGTTCCACCATTTGGTAGTGATCGGAGACATTGGATGAGAAAGTGAAAGAAAAGCGCAGCGATGTCAGTAGGGTTCAATCGCCAAGCGAGGTCTGAAAGATAGCCTGGGCGAGCTAAAAGGATAAGGAACTTACGCTGCCATGGAGAGAAGACCGCTGAAGATTACGGATGGCAGGATCAATCATCAGTATTTTATTCTTATGAGCATCACTGCCCGTCGGCGGTGAACTCGGTATAATTCGTGCCACCTAGGTCGATCGGGATAGAAAAGCTCACTGATATCTGCAGGAAAGAATCATAATGTCAGAAAAAGCACTGTGGAGACTTTGTCTGCAGATAGACCTACCTGTTGTGCCAGTATGCATCGGGTGTCATGTAACGAGAGCTGTCATTGTACTGAGCTTGTACTCCGCCAGCAACGATGGCCACACCAGCGAGCATAGCCGCCTTACGTGTGAACGTCATGGCTTGAAAAGTGATAGGTGGAAGTGGAGGGATATGAGGGAAGAGAAGTGAGAGAACGGGTGTGAAGAGCCGTTTGTAGGAGAGTGAGTCGGATGAAGAAAAGGCAAGAAGGAAAGGAAGTCCAGTGTCGTAGGCTCCCGATTATTTCGGCTGTGAAGGGCCTTCCGCTCGAAACGTTTGGCCAAGCGTGACTTTCGTCAGACGGTGCAGTGCTTGCGGCAGATCTTCCTCCACACTTCTGAAAAGAAGTACGAACGGGTCTGGGGGAAATTAGGAGTGCAGCCGTAAGAGGAAAAAGTACGGTAACTTTGGGGAGGATAGCTTGGTGAAGGTTCTCTCTTACTGATTAGCCAGAGATAGGATGAATAGGGATGATCAAGAGCGTAAATAATCTGCACGCGGAAAGTTGCGTGAAAAAGGTTGAAATAGGTTAATGAACTTTGGAGATTGTGGCTGCGCACAGGTCTATAAGCCTGAAACGAGACTTTTGTAGAACTCGGGATAGAGCGAGCAAAGCAATAGGTAGCTACTGTACAAGAATGGTAATTCGTAGCAGTAACCCTGAAGATGCCCAGAGGACTCTCGTCAGGCATCCAAGCGCTTTCTCGATGGGCGGAGACGGTGGATGACGTTTGCATATACGCGCATCCAAATCCGTCAGTCAAAAAGACAGTGATCATGAGGAAACCCAGTACCGATATCAGAGCCTGCTTGGGCCTTCTTAGCTATACCATCTGTTAAAGTCTCAGCGGTGACTCGCTCTGACAGTCGGAAAGCTTGCTTGACTGGCCGTATGTCTCTGCATTATCGTCACTCAAGCAAATCAAACCTTCCATTTACGCGGGTCTGTAGATTTTCGAATCTTGCGAAGATCGCCCGTGACAGAGAATAGGGGTGGAAAGAACGATTGCCTCGAAAGCTGCATGCGATAGAAGGCGAGCAAAGCTGTAATGACATGCCCTGCTTAGTATCGTATTATGGCTGGCTGCTACGGCGATGGAAGCTCGCCTACTGCTTGAACAAGACAGGACGTTATACTTGACGAGACGCGTCTCAGGGCCATCTTTCAGGGAAGCACACAGCCAATTGCTCGCGAAAGACATCCGGCTGCATTTGAAGAGGAAGCACTGCGGCGCCTTCAGTGACCAGAGATAGACCTACACAGGCTTGTAGGCAGTCACAAGATGCCTCAATCGTACTACTTGGCTTTGCATGTGCAGAGGCGCATACAGAAGAGCCTGCTCGTGCGGTATCTGCTTGCTGGCTGTTGAAATTGACCGGCGGCCAGGAGAAGGGACGCATATCAAGAAGAGGAAGCCACTGGGGTGCGAGATCTTCACGGCATGAGCAGGCGACAATGGCATCTCCTAGTTGGTTCGCATGTGAGCTGCATATGACAGCCTACGACTTCAAAGGCGAGCAAGATAGAATGTCAAGCTATGGGCACGATCGTGGAGTTGGTCAAGGACTTGTGCCAAATGGGCACCGAATTTCGGTTTGACAGGTTGGCACTGGTAGTACAGCTTCAAATTCACTACATCCACTGCCACGTATCTCCGGTACCCTGGGAAGCTCACCTTACAATACCTTCTCCAGCCCTCGAGTCGGGCTGCAACTTTCAGTAGCCTCTTCGCGCTGGGGAGAGGGCATCAGAACAATTATCTGGCGGGACACCAACGTCGGAGCCAGCGCATTACGCATCATTGTATCAGACGACCTGCAGATCACCTATGAAGGCAGGCATGTATGCTATCGGCTGGGGTTTCCCTACTACCTGGGGTAGACTGGTGACGGCCGCCTACACCTGGAATAGTCTACGCATGATCAAGCTGGTTCGCCTTCGACAAGGCCAGTTACCAGCAGGTTCCACAGCTAGCTCCAATCTGGCTAGTCTGCCATCTGAACTTTTGACTATGATTGAAGGGTATCTGGCCGATGAACTACCGGAAATTATACAGTCTGGAGAGCCATTCATTTTCGATGATAAGCATGCTTGCTGCGCGGATCTCCACTCTCGAATGTTGAATGATGACGAATATTTGGATGGATTGGACAATTTCATCGACGAATACCTGGACGATTGTTCACTGCCACAAGACTCTATGCAAGGTGTGCAGGCAGCCATAGAAGCATTCAGCTATACACAGGAGTATCAAGACATCTATGATGAGTACTTGGTCATTCATCGCGAAGAGTCATGCCTCAACCTTCGTAGCTACAAAAAGTTTTGGCCTGCACTCGCCCACGGAGCACCATACTATAACGATGAATGTGATCTGAAAGTACTGGTATGTCAGTCACGCATGTGTCACAATTGCCTTGCTTCATGAGTGATGGTCTCTCCGCAGCTTGCATCGGTTGACAAAGTTGTTCGAACTTTCGCACATGATTTCGGACTGCAGCTATATCGACACGGTGTCCGTAGGTTCACGGACAGCCCAATAAAGCAGCAGCGATCCTGCTCTAACATGGATTCCTCCGGTCAGGTACTGGTGTCATATCCGAGCCGATTACAATTGACTGGCCGGTATCCCTCATGGTCAAGACAGCTACATTGCGAGATACGAAGATGACTCGGAAACTGATCTCATTCCGGAGAGTCAATTTACTATCGAACAGGAATACTCGAATTTTGCAGAGCGCTGCCATGCGCTTACTGTTTAGGTGCGGCAAGGGCGAAGATCCGGTCACACTTGGAAACTGCCTTCACTGGATGACATTGAAGGAAAATGACAACAATTCCCTCTTCGAGATCTACCACGAGCGATCTTTGTCGGTCAGTTCTTCCTAGTGTTTACAAGCGAACATGTTTAGAGAACCAATTGCTCACATATCGCCAAACACGCTCACAGTCAATGAAAGCATAGTCAAGCTTGCTATACCAGACAAAAGATCCCGATATTAACTTCCTGACCCGGACAGCTCCTTTGAACGCTTCTTGTTTTGCTATCTTTCCGATACTGCGAAGCAGCCATGCTTCTCTGCAGTCCGTGTGCGGTTACTCGCCTGGAGAGTACTGGTTTGCTCGCGGGCGCTTCTACAAGTGTCAGTAAGATCACTGCCCTGTTACACTTGGTTTGAGATACCCATATGCACGAATCGTGATGTAACCTTAGAAGTTCCGCTGCTTCGCAATACACGTTATATCGGAGTTTCTCATGCACTCGAGTGGCGGCAGCCTGGAGGCGATCGCGCTTGTTTTGTCATGGTCTCGACCGTACTCAATCGCGTCGTTCTTGCCTTCGATTCAACCGGCTTACACTCACCAAGATGTACACTACAAGCTGGGGCCTTCATACCACCTGGTCCAAGCTAGTTGAGACAGCTCTCGTTTGGAAGGATGTTCGACCGTTCCGCCTCGCTCGCCTTCGCCATGCAACCGAGCTGGAGGCGGGCGAATCTCACGTTAACCTCGCATCGTTACCTACAGAAATATTGAACATGATTGAGGATGAAATCATAAAATCCGCTCGTCAACGAGTGTCACTCCAAGCACCTCTTTTTTTCGACGAAGATTGTTGCATGGAATCATTCGTGCAATGGGAACCGTATTGGGAAGCTTTAGATCTCTGGGCGGTCCTGAACGACTATGACCCTGGCGACCAAGACTCATACAATGCAGCTGTTAGCGCTTTTGGAGGCACGCAAGAGGCTGAGAGCCTTACAGATGAATACTGGCAGTTTCACCTTGAATCCGGCCAGTGTCTCGCTTTGGCGCGGTCATCAGAATTCTGGCCGTTCCTGGCATCCGGCAAGTATTACTGGGAGGCTGACTTTGACCTGGAAGATCAGGTGTGTTACACGTCCTCATCAGCTGTGTTCAATTTAAATCGCCTTACGAGTGCCTCGAACTGCAGTTGTTTAATGCGGATGAAGTCGTTCAGGCCTTCGTGGCAGATTTCAATTTCCAACTTCGACGGCGAGCTTACGGTAAGAGAGCACTCACTAAGAAGATAGCGCACGACATTGAAGGCTACTGATGGTTTAGATGATGAGGACGAGAAATACGAGGCCAATACGGTCACGCTCCTCTTCAACTCATTCCTCAGCGATGTAAAGTACTTGACAAGGAAGATCAAGTCTCGCACTCCTGATCACATCAGCCTCGATGAATGCCAGCGATTCCTCCACCAGGGTCCGCTCAGGCCTCTATTCAGTAAACGACAGACACCCATCGATGTGGCTGAACTCTTAAGATGGATCATCTTGGAAAGAGACGACGAAAATACGCCCAGCTCACTGGTAGTAGAGTATATGTCCAAGGTAAGCGAGTTTTCGGCTATAATCATTCGCTGTTCTTATTGCTCATCGGGGTCTCGCGGATACAGACAATACTTGGCCTGACGGAATGACCCCAATTCTGCACAACGCATGGCTTATTCGCAGCTACAGTGTGTGAAGCTCAGCAGTCATCTGCAACTGATTCTGTTATTGGCATGATGCTCTAGTGAAGTATGAGTAGATGTACTGTCAGCTTGCGGGATAAAGAGCCTACAAGAACGGAAGAGAATACTGGCTGAAAAGGTCTGTGCACCACGTGATCGACCTGTGTCGCGACCTCGGGGGTAATCTGCTGCATCTACTTTGACTCTTGAGGCATCCTGCTCATAGATAGGCCATGTTTATAACTGCATGGGGATTGGTGTCCGACTGGCACGACCTCATGCGAACATCATGCGTCTGGAAGATCGTACGCACCCTCCGTCTCATTCGCTTGCGTAGCGCAGCGCAGCGCAGCTTCTCAACTGTTCAACTCGCGTCAATCTGGCCGCGCTACCAACGGAGATATGGCAAATCATTGAAGCCCACGTAATCGAAACCGCCCACAAGGCGACTCTTGATATAGAGCCCTTCTCATTTGCTCGAACGTCTAAATTTTCATGCTGCACCGAAGTCCTTGAGGAACTCCAGTCGTCAGATACTTGGCACGACGCCATGCTGGAACACGCCTTAGAGCATGCTCATGACATGGAGAGCGACACTGGATGGGAGGATACCATAGATGGTTTTCTCAAGACCGCAGACAGCGCAAGTCTGATCCAAGCAGCCATGGACTCCCATGTATACTCCGGAGAATGTCTACGTGCCAACATATCTCACGAATTTTGGTCACAGATTATGAATGGGGGGTCGTTTGCAAACGCTCGATATGATCTTCAAAGTCTAGTATGCTACTCGCTGGGCACCCTTAGGTTAGTGACATAGTCGTACAGTCTGACCTACATCGCATTGTTCTCAGCTTACTTCCATGACCGTTACTATCCATCAATTTGTGGACGATTTTCACTTGCATCTCGCGCACCATCCTCGCGAAGACCAGCGTGAGACTCTCTTCCAGAAGCTTAGTGAGCATCACTGATCCGAGCGCCTGCATAGCATTCCCTGCAAGCCCCGGAGCCGAACTTTCACTGTTCATTGAATCGACTATGGTACCGCATAGACGATTCAATCAGAAATTTCGACGCCCTTCGATAGCAGACAGACGATACAGCTCATGTCCCTCATTTCTTCAGCTGTCACGCATCAACCTTCTCGACTCGCTTGATGATACGCCTTTCAGCCTAGACCGAGCGCTCTTCCTAATCCTAGTGCAGGAGACTAAACGAGAGCGAATGTATGACCTCATTTGCAAGCAGTCACAAATGGTAGGTCTTATTCTGTATGAAGTATACCTTCTAAGCATGTGAAATTGCTGAGATGGCTTTTATAGACCGTAGCAGCGGTAAATCTCGAACTGTGCCATGAGCAGGAGCGGGCTGATAGGGAAACTGAAAGCTATCAGGTAGTAAGGTTATATTAACGGATTAGACTCGAGTACCCGATAACAGAGCCTTCAGCCCCGTATTTAATGTACAGACGGCCTAGCACTTTCGCACAAACCGTATATCTCTTGCGAGCGGGCCTGATAATATACTCTCTCAGATTTAGGCTATTGTGAAGTCGGTCGGTATTTCTTCACATACTATCCGCACGAAAAATTTTCTCGCTCTTGAAGTTGTGAACTTCTTGCGTTCTTGCTTGCCCTGGTGGCGCACCTCATAATCAACTCAGCTGGAACTGCGGCCCGACCTGTCTTTGCGGACGACCGACCGGGCAGGCTGTCGGATCCTCAAGTGAAGACAGTCTCCATGTCCGCGCCTGCAGATGTGAAGAAGAAGCATCACTATGGACACCATCACCATGGCAGCTCTGGTGGAGGAGTGGGAAATGCAGCTGGTGGACAACAGCAGAATAAGAAACCAAAGTTAGAGGGTCAGTCTTTGCGCGACGACGGGAGGGCCGTACTGGCTTGTCGTGTCATAGTAAAGGCATTATCGGTTATTGAAGCTTGCTTTGCTTTTCCCTACCACTCTTGCTCGCTCACGCTGTCTCCCTCCCATTGTTCGAACACCTCCATTTCATCGATTGGCATTTCTCGTGTATCAAATAGGCTCGACAGCTCCAGCAGTAACCGCGACGACAACAGGCGCACCCAACGATACTGGAGTCGGTCGACACTTCCACACTCAGATACTGTACGCTGTCGGATACCTTAAGGAGCATCCGAACAATCCTATTCGGCTGGAAGAGCTCGCTGCATTCTCGAGAGTCAATGAGCTACAGCACAATTCAGAACTGTTGGCGGCTTTCAGAGCACATGATAAGGTCAATTATGACGAGAAACTTGATCTCTATAGCTACAAGGTATGCGTGCTGCATGAGTCAGATCTTCGGGGGTCCGCCGTTATCTACAAGGCTAACGACGCTGCGTCCACAGCCAGACTTTCTGATACGAAACAATGCTGAACTACTCGCATTATTAAGGAGGTACTCACCTCGAGGTGGTATGATGGTGAAAAAGCTGCAAGAGTCGTGGCCAAATGCAAGACAGGCTATCGAAGAGCTAGAGAAAGAGGGCAAGGTTTTGGTCATAAGGACAGGTGGAAGTGATGGCAAGGAGGGACACATGAAGATGGTCTTCTGGAACGAGATTGGGGACATGCCCACTGTAGACAAAGGTACGTCTCGAGGGCTGCACCTATAATCGTCACGCTGGGATTGACATGGCAATGTGACGCTCAGAGTTCAAAGACATGTGGCACGCCCTGAAGCTTCCGGATCCGATGCAAATAGCGAAGGAGTTAGAAGAAGGTACGCCAAAACGTCATCTGAATCGTACGGTCTGTCCAGAACTGACTGTATGCTTTCTCGCTCCTTCCAGGTGGCATGAAGACGACTTCTACCATTGCATCTGAGCTCCCTCCGCCAACGGACAAGAAGAAAGGCAAAGGCAAGAAAGGTGCTGGAAACAGACGTATCAAGCTGCAAAATACACATCTCAAAGAATTGGGTATCGATCTGTCCAAGGATTTCGTCAAACCTGGTGCGGCTGGAGGAGCGTCCAGTGGCGCAAGCAAGAAGAAGTAGTCGTTATAGTCTGTTACACTCAGCAAGCATGCAGATATGTTTTATTAGTATTCGAGGTGACAGTTGTTGTAATCATACTTTTCTAACATGCAAATTACCGTTATCAATATCGCACATAATGGCAAAAATAGAAAGCCGCTCTCGATCACGCACTAAGCCGTTCACTTGACTTGGACAAGACTGCATATATCTTCGACTCTGCTATTTCACAGTACATTTTGGAAGCCTCGTCAACAGTCTGCTTGCACACTTTCAACGCTCGGTAGTGCTCTGCTCCTCGCCCAGGAAATCCGCTTCAAGGACAAGGTTCTCCAACTCTTGACAGCTATCAGGTCATCTCGCCTAGTGAGAGCTTAGACTGCAGACGGCAAAGCAAGCCTGCAAAGAACTCAAGATGAACGTCGCCAAACGCTGTCTATCTACTAGTCCGACTCGTAGAGCTTCTGCTACGCTCGCTGAGTTCGGTGTACGTCATGTGACCTCGCATATTGGCATTCGCGTACATACTAAACTGTTCACTGCTATAACAGAAACAACATGTTGTTAAAGGTGTCGGCCGTTTGACGGACCACATACTGGTGAGCTAGATGGTTCTCGGCTATATGGAAATTGCTGATGTGCCCGCTCATCGCGTTTGACAGCTAAAAGGCGAAGGTGAGCAGCAAGATGAATACTTTACGCAAGAATCTTTGCGCCTGAACTTCTAACATCTTTTCGGGTAATAGGAGCCTGGATTACGACGGGTCCTGCAGATGCCACTTTCGAAACCCAGGGAACAGCAAGCACTAGCCGAAAGATGCTCGACTTGTTAGTAATAATGGCCGAATCTAGTCGCTTGCTGAGCTAACAGCTACTCGTCCTCAGTACCAGCGGAATCGGCGTCGCGAATTTGGGTCACTGCCATCCAGCAGTCACGAAGGCTGCCCAGAAGCAGGTTGGGGAGATAGTAGGTCTCCGGTACCGCCGTGCATCGACCAGCATATTGACGGAAGTTGTCGGGCCCAGGTTCACGCGCAAGTCAACATCGGCTTCTCTAAGCCATATCTGGAGCTGGTCAATGCGCTTCTCCCCGTCATGCCGCGTAAGACGACACTCCGACCCTGAGCACTGCGACATGACTGACATTTGATCTCGCCTCCGTATCTACAGACCCATCTCTAGATACCTTCTTTTTCTGGAATTCCGGTGCCGAAGCGGTAGAAGCAGCTGTCAAGCTCGCTCGTATGGCCACAGGTCGTCAAAATATCATTGCAATGAACGGGTCTTATCATGGCCGCACATATGGTACGATGGCTTTGACAAAGAGCAAAACCATCTATTCAGCTGGGTAAGTGTTGACTGCAATTCTCATCACCGCAACATGAAGTCACGAGAGCAATTGAAATACGCCTCTCAATCGCTCTCGTGGCTTGCGCATTATCCAGCCCTCATATTTTCATTCTGACATGCTTGGCAGCTTCGCACCCCTCATGCCTGGCGTGTTGCCGACACCATTCCCTTACTGGCATCAACTTGGTCTGCCAAAGGAGACAGATCCTAAAGAGATGTCGGACCAATGTCTGTATCAGCTTGAATTGCTTCTGGCACAGCAGTCTGCGCCGCGGGATACCGCAGCTATTCTTCTTGAGCCAGTTCTGTGAGTTCGCTCAGGAATCGTGTCTGACGCCGCCACTGTCTAACGTATACTTGCAGAGGAGAAGGTGGCTACGTCCCCGCCAACAAGTACTTCTTGGAAGGCTTGCAGAAGATCTGCAACAGAGAGGGCATTATGCTCATCATAGATGAGGTGCAAAGCGGATTCGGAAGATGCGGTACATACTTTGCTATTGAGACCATTGCGCCAGGTCTGAAGCCAGATATCATGATCATGGCCAAGGGCATTGCAAATGTATGTGTTCTCATATCTCTTTACTCGAGAGTGAGGCCGCGCTGACATCTGAATCTGCTCATAGGGCTTCCCGCTCTCTGGTATCGTCACGCGCAAGGAGCTGGCTGACAAGCAGCCGCCTGGTAGCATGGGCGGAACCTATGCAGGAAATGCAGTAAGCTGTGCTGCAGGAGTTGCTTGCGCCAAAGTAATGAAGGAAGATGATATCCTGGGCAACGTCAAGGCTAGGTGAGAAGCCTTGCCATTGCTGCTAGCATCTTGCTAAGCTGAGACCCCGCCATCAGATCCGAGCAACTACTGTCGGGCCTCAAGGAATTGACGGACGACTCGTCGACATCACATCTGATTGCGGATGTCCGAGGTCTAGGACTCATGATTGGTGTGGAGTTCAATGCACCCAAGCCAGCATTTGGCTACAAGCTGCCCGCTTCCGCTGCGTCTTCAGACAATACTGCTGCTTCTCCAAGCACGAAGACACCACCCGAGAAGCTAGCCTCTCGAGTCGCAAGCAAGTGTGTGGAGAAGGGCATGTATATTCTCACTACATCAGTCTACGAGACGATCCGCTTCATTCCACCTTTGACGATTACGGAAGACGAAATGGCCAAGGGAATCAAGATCTTCCAAGAAGCAGTCAGAGAAGTAGCGAGCGAGCAGTAGAGGCAAGTAGGTCGCTGTTTATGAACACAGATTCTATTGCATTTAGCAGAAGCGACATTGTAGTGAAAGAGAATATAAGTGTACCGTATCTATATTTGGAAAAGAAGTGTGAATTTCTAACAAAAGCTGGTCGCTCCATGGGTGAGCTATAATATTGTATTAGCTTTTCTTTCATTTGAAACGACGGACGTTGCGTACCATACGTTGAGAACGGCGGCGTACAGGTGGAATATAGATCCAACACGAGATGAATAAGGAATGCAGATCTGCTATGTGAAGATGCCTCGTATGCTAGAGACGCAGATTCTCGAGTCGGTGCTCAATGTCGGTCGTCGAGTCTTGCACAGAGACTGGTAGTCCAGTATTCTTGTCTGCATTATGCTCGAACGATCTGAATTTGGAAGATGGAGGGGTTCTCAGAGCCTTTGAGACAGAGTCCGGGCTTGATACACTGCTTGTTGAGCCATTTGAGTTGACCGAAGTGGTTGGAGAATCTGCATCGGAAGGAGGTGAGTTGGAGAATGTAAATGAGCCAGCTGACGAATGAGTTCCAGTAGGAGAAGGAGTGAGAGGCCTGTCGATCTCCGTAATCTTGGCTTGTTGAGGTGATGAGATGATATTTGGTTCGGCGGCACCGTATCTAGCATATCCTGAGTCATACAGGAAGGTGGAGGAATCAAGTCCACTGTGATTCTGAGTGGTGGATATCTGTTGTCCTTGAACAGATAGACCGTTGATTTGTCGAGGCATTGGGTGCCCGGCATTTGTGCAAATCGCTCCGAAAGGTGACTGTAGTGGTCCAGACATGGGCATCGGTCCAGTAGACACGTTGATATGTGCCGCCGAGGCGTACGCGATGGCAGGCGGTACGAATGGTCCTGTCATTTGAACGGGTCCCAGCATAGGAGGTGCACGAGGAGTTGGGTGTCGAGGAGGAGTAGCATAGATGGAGTATATAGGTCGAGCGGAAGCTGACATGGCAGCATAGAGTGGATTCTGAGCAGCTGCCATAGAAGCAAGCGATGACGAAGATAGATTGGCGTTGCCTTCCGCGAAAGGGCAGCAGCGCATGCAGTACTTTCGACGGCGCCAGTTCTGCAGTAAGTGATGATAAGGTAAATGGTCACTTGCGTGCAGTGTTTATAGCAAAGCAAGCAGTGACTTACAATGAACGAGCATACGAGACAGCTCCAGTCTCCAGGCTGGACCTTCATGGGACCCTTGTGCCCCGTGTTGACCCTATATGCGTGCAGTATGAGGTAAGTGAACGAAAAGAGTGGGCGACAAGCGAGTGAAGAGGAAAGCTTACACAGGTGGTAGGTTTGGACTCATGCTTCCGAGCGGCTGAACTTGACCAGGATGAGGGTCCAAGCTTGAAATGAGCTTCTGTTGGACAGCTTGAATTCCAGCTGCCGTCTTTGGTGCACCATGATATCCGCCTGGGAATTGTACTGGAGGGAGCGGTAATCCAGGAACAGAAGGGCTTCGTTGAAGTGACATGTTGAAATGACCTCCAGCTGACTGATAAGGAGCATGTACAGCATCGAGATGGTCATTTGCTAAGCCGAGATTGATGCGCAAGGCTTCACTGGCGGCGATAACGCTTGGAAAGATGGTAGTCACGCTACTGATGTGAGGATGAGGAGGACCCGCAAAGTGAGGAGGAGCAGGTGCGGGAGCATGTCTTATCGTAGTACAAGCGGGTGTGCAGGGATAATCGTAACCTCGGCTTTGATTGATAGAGTAAGGCAGGTGTGTAGGCAGTCCGGCAGGAGTATAAGGCGGAGGAGGAAGATGAGATTCTGTAGAGACACCTTTGAGATCTACTGATCCATTACCAACTTGATGATTGGAGAGTCTGTCATGAGGTATGATGGGCGAGTGACGCATCGAAGAAGTAGGGGTAGAGAACAAGACTTGCTTCTTCTGTCTCTTGGCTGCTGCTGCTAGTACGGCTGCGTCTGGTTTAGGTGGAAGAGTCGACCTCTGATGCTCGATTATGGATGTCATCGTATGTTGACTGGGAGTGACTGGAGTCTTGACTCTCTGAGTGTCACCACTGACACCGAAGGTGGATATGTTGGATTGCACCGGGGTGCCTGTACGAGAACCATACTTCGTCCTGATTAACCATCAAGAAATGGGATGTGATGAAGTCAGTCAGATGCTACTGGGTCCAATCGTCGGCTGCAACGCCTCACTGCTCGTTTGACGCGTCTTTGACGCGACTGTGGAGACTTGTCATTGCGAGAGTAGCCTTTGTAGGCACTACCTGCTCCGACTGACTCCTTCGCCTGAGCTGAGGCCTGTCGAAGGGCGGCATTGTAGGCTGCGATACTGACCAGGAGACGTGTATTAGTATACTATAGTCTGCCCTCATACGTATGTATGAAGCGCGCGTACCTTGATCCAGTGGATAGATAGAATGGTATATAGTAGCTATCTATCAGTCAGCTCAAGTGTCCTTCTACCTTCGGATGCAGTAGATGTCTCAAGCTTGAGAAGGTCCTGTCGTGAGATAAGAAAGAAGAAGAAGAAAGAGGGTCCCCACACCGAGCTCTCTCTTCTCGCACATCGACTGCCTGCCTAATCAGTGCTGCATCGCTCGCAAAGCTGCCCAGGGGCGTGCCAAAGGAGTGAGAGCGGCGACAGGCAAGGCAAGGCCAAGGAGGGCACTGCGAAAAAGGAGTGCAAGAACATCGACGCGAAGAATGCCAGGAACGAGACGCGCAGAAGTCCAAGAAGATATGTACGTCATGTCTCTTACGCCGATATGCTTGCTTGTGCGAATTGTGCTGCAAGGTGAAAGCTGTCAACCGGTGCTCGGAAAGTGAAACAGCCGACCGTCAAGACGCTGCTGGATTCTGGTTCTCCAAGCACTGAGACAAGCTTGACACCTGTGAAGTCCCAGGCATTGGATGTAGTTCTTGTTCACGTCGAGTACCATACTAGCCTTTGTCTGTCTATGCTCGGCAGCCTTGAAGCTTTGCTTCTGCATAACAACCAATGCTCGCGCATGAAAGCTTGAGAGCGAGCCAGCATTCTTCAGCATGATCTCGAAGAATGAAGTGGCAGAACAAAGTGCAGGAAGAATGCTTGAGTTGACTTCTGGAAGACGTTCCTGTCCTTTGCCTTTGCATACTTCATGATTGTATCATTCGTTGGTAGGAAGAACAAGGAAGAAGAGCTGAGCAGCCTGAGGGCCTCCAGCGTGCTTTCGAGCTTTCGGAAATGCAAGTGGCAAACATGACAGGGTAATAGCTCTGCAAAGCTCGTCTACGATGGAATGTTACAAGCTACTGCTACATGGATTGGCTAAGTCTTAGATGAAATCTACTGCAAGACTACTGAATTATTACACGGCTTCTGCCAAGCCTTGCCTGATGTCTCGTAGGAAAGCTGAGGAAGGGAAGGCATAGGGTAACAAACCCACGATATAAGCGTTCGTCTACAAGAAGTATTGCTGTTATCGTGTTTGGAGCAGTTGTGATCAGTGCTCGCCGGGACGGTTACTCAGCCTAGATCGACAGTACTTACAGATGCTGAAAAGCGATTCGGAGGTTGTCTATCCTGACCCGGCACTGTCAAAGTAAATACATATCAGCATTAAGAGGCTGTGCATATACATATCAGGTGAATATTGGACTTACCCGCATCGAAGATCTTGAAGCTAGCCTCGTCAACCTTGCCTCCTTCCCTGATTTCCATTACAGAAGCTACATTCCCACATCTATAGCAGTAATTAGGCGCACTCCACACCGTCACTAAACTCTCATCAAACATATATTTGAAACCTTCTTGAACTAATTGATGAGCTCGTGCTATCAGTGATAAGCCATTGACGTGATTGAACTGTTGGCAACACGAACGAGACCGAAGCTCAGCTGCTGCAAGTGGAAAAGCAGCAATGCCGAGTGCGCTTCTGGCTATAATCTCACCTCCGCTGTTACTTTACCGCCAAATAGCCAGCCTGCACCTCTGGGCGAGACAGACCATGTATCTATATCTTCTGGATCCGACCACACGAGATCTGACAATCGACACCACATGCTCATTAGCATCTGGATTTTCGTATTCATACTTCTGTCATATGACCATATCGCTCACCACAGAATGCTCCTTCGTGTGGTATTTCCTGCGTCCGCGCTATCACGCGTACTTGATCAAGCGTTCTAATTTCTGGAGAAAGACCGCCGTGCACGCAAAGGATCTCGCCGTCGACGATCTGGAATAAGGAAGTGCACATGTAGACATGATTGATCAATACCTAGCCTCCTATGCATATCCCCTTCAACCTGGTGACGGAACCTACCGCTGCCAGGTTCAGATAATCGAAGACTTCACAACAATGCCGCCATACATTCGCGTTTCCATATTTCTGTTGACACTCGTCTGATGGACATATACGATATGGGTCAGTATTCGACCCCAGCAGGTACACAGGTGGCTGACAGATGTTGCTCTGCCATCCCGGATGCACTGTTCGAGAATGGCGTGAAATGACATACCATAGAAGCCATATACCTGCGTGATCTGCCGCGATTCATGATTCCCTCGCAGTAAAGTGACTCGGTCCGGATATCTGTAGCATACGATGCAAATGTCAGCTGCTGTCGGCGGATCTTAATGTATGCAGTCGATCAATCTATATACGAACCTCGCTTTGAGAACCAGCAGTAACGTGAGCGTTTCCAGCGAGTAGTGGCCGCGATCCACAAAGTCTCCCTATATTTCAAACATCAGTGAGTGTTTTCGAGTATTGAAGTGTTTGACTAAACATAGTGCCAGCTTACCATAAAAACATAGCTCGTCCCGGGGCATTCACCCGCTATGCGAAACAATTCAAGTACGTCCCAAAATTGACCATGTATGTCACCGACGACGGTAACGGGAGAAGAGACAGGTTGTACATTTGATTCTTCAAGTAGTTGGCTCTTGACTATATCGCAGAGTGAACGCATCTGTGGCTCTGTCAACGGCCGACATTGTGTGATCTGAGCAAGCCAGGCATCTAGATCACCCGTGCTCATTGCGCCTCCCACAGGATTCCAGAGCGCGTCGTAGCCCTATGCCAGTCCGCTATATGTCGCACGATGCTGGCCTTGCTGATGTGTAGCTTGCTGCTGCTGTTCTTGTCACCTGAAGAGCAACTAAGCGGCCTGCATGCACCACAGCTTGACTAAACGTGATCGGGGCAAGCATGGACTCGTGAAGCTGTGAGCTGGTCTGTATTGCCTTGAGGAGTAGGTTAGATCACAAGAATAGCATTAGCAATTAAGCAACAATCTAGTAAAGCTTAGACTACCGGATAACACCGTTCATTGTCACTTTCCTTCCACATGGCAAAGCAGCGCTTCCAGGATCAGCTTCGAGTAGAGGCCTGGAAAGCGCAACACACGCGAAAGAGGTGTAAATAAGCTGGCATTGGATTTGTTACAAGGTTCGTTAAGTTGACAAAAGAAAACACAAAGAAGTTTGACAGAGATTAAGTTTTGAGATTCTTCTATTTCCTTTTTTTGCTTCTCCTTATTTGTAGGTCGGTGTTACTCTCTAGGGTTTGTTGAAAGAAGCTTCCGGCTTTCTCCATATCATGTTTGCTTGTTTCTCTTCTCCATACAAAAGCCGTATATCTTCCCAATGTCTAAAACTGTTGTCTTGGTTGGCTTTCTTTTGCGAGCGAACTACAATTGGTGTATTTGGACTGGACGATGACTGATTGCAACTGACGTCTCTCCTTATAGGAAGTACTGTATAGGTATAAAGAGTATAATCAGCTTCCGGATCATTCCTCAATTCGGCCATTTTGTCGACTCACATCTGGTACCCTTCTTGACACTAAAGGCTCGCCTGCACGTGGCGCAGGGTCGAATTGTAAGAAGGTATAGGCTGAGTTTTGGTCGATTTCCTGTATGAACAGCGCAAGTGTGAGCCATGATCTCATAAACATAATGCAAGATGACAGTCTTACCATAATTGCTGCTTGATTACCGCATCGATACTGGGATATGTAGGTGATTGTCAGCGAGCGCAAGCAGAGTAGAGATGCTACCACTAAGCTACTCACGCAGTAATTCGGCGCGGAGAAGATGGTAACGACATTCTTCTCATGCGACCAATTGTATCCCTCCATAACAAGCTGATGAGCTCTCGCTACGAGGGTCAGGCCATTATTATGATTGAAAGCTTCCGAGATGTCTTGTCCGAATGTATAGCCTGCACCTCTTGGTGATATTCCCCATCCGCAACGGTCATCTGGGTCAGACCACAGTAAATCACACATCGGTCCTTCGTGTGGTACTTCTTGAATGCGGTCGATGGAGCGGATGTGGTCGAGGGTGTCGATGGAAGGTGATAGACCTCCGTGCAAGCAGAAGATCTAAGTACAAACAAGCAAAATGCATCCGCAATCAGTATTTGTCACCCCTATACACACACATATGCCTTGTCGGGTCTTGGTGTCTTCCCGACAGCTCATCTGGGCGGAATTGTCACTCACCTGATTCTCAATGAGAGCGGTCAAGGGGAGGTAATCGAAAAGGTCGGTGAAGCACTTCCACACATTTGCGTTGCCGTACTTTCTCAAGCATTCGTCGTAGAATCCATACACTTGCGTGATCTGTCTTGACTCGTGGTTTCCTCTTAAGATCGTCACTCTATCTCTGTACCGGACCTTCATCGCGACGAGCAGTGTGACTGTCTCGACACTGTAATAACCTCTATCGACATAGTCTCCCATGAAAAGATAATTTGTGTCTGGAGAGTTGCCTCCAATGCGGAATAGTTCTGATAAATCGTGCTGTTTGGTATGCCCGTTGTGGTTAGCTATCGGAATATGCTGTACTGCTTCTTCTGCTGAAGTGCAGCAGCGAAAACAGGCCCAGTGCGCGAGATGGGCACTCTCTGCAAACAGCAAGGGAACGTACGAATTGTCCATGAATATCTCCGCATACTGTCACTGGACATCTGACTGGCTGCACATTCGACTCTTCCATTAAGACCTCGCGAGCCTGCAGGATTTCGTGGTTATGGCGTTTTCATTGAGTGAATCGTTCGTTCCAGGCGAAGCGTGACGGGAGGCACGAGTGGATGTTGCAGCAAGCGGGAGAGAAAGAGCAGCAGGGATGTATCAGCATAGCTCGAGCAGATACAGTTGTGATGCAGTTGCAGAGGCGGGCACTGTAGCAGCGTGGTGTAGCTTGATGAACACTCTAGCCCTCCTCAAGCAGGCGGAGCAGACGTCAGCCTGGCTATCTTGACCTTGAACATGGTAAGGTAGCCAGGCCTGACAGGCAGCTAGCCTTGCACGATTCCACCTCTTGACTTCCATCCATGCTCTTTGCTGGTCCGATACCCTGCCCATCTCCCTGCTACGCCCTTCCAATGCCTTCGTCCTAACCTACCTTGTCACATAGCCGCTTCACGTCTGGCTCAGAGAGCTGCTTGCATGCTGAGAGGTGGGCAATCCACTGGTCAAGCTCGTCCATGACCGCCTAGTGGAATGGATAAGCGAAGAAGAGGGTAGTTCTTGGTCGAAAGTAGCGGTGTGATTGTTGGTGTGTTCCGAGATGCGTCGTGCCACAACAGCAACAAAGCAGCCAGCATGAAGAGCGGGCTGGAGAGGCGAGATTTCAGAAGCAACACAAAGGGCGAAGAAGCGCTTCAAGAAGGTAGTGAAGAACCTATATAAGGTCTAACAATACAAAATCAGGTCACATCATCGTCTTCAAGCTCAGAAAGCCGACCTGGCAGGTCCGGTCATTTGCTGGTCATTGTGCTTTGCAAAATGGTACACACGTCGAACATGATGTATGACTCTCTTATAGGGATAAAATGGTGGGCAACAGATCATCACGATAGCTTACAGCCGCACGAAGGGCACGAGACCGAAGTACCACCTAACGCGGCCAAGCAAGATATTCAAGTACAACTCGTTGTGGCAACAACATGGCATGCGCTTGGAGATAATCCAATGTACCATTTCATTGTTACTTCGAAAGCTGACAGAAGATAGTCTTACGAAGGTAAAGAAGCGGTTTTAGTGAGTCGACAACATGTGAATGAAAGGCTCAGAGACTGCTATAGTAGCTTGATGTCCGGCCGATAGAATATACCGAAACGCCCTTGAGGTATTCGGACATTAACGTTGTTAAGACGCTTTTCAGGTTTGAGGACTTCAGTTGCTGTTCCAAGTGCGGCTCTGGAGCAGGCTGTTTGTCGACTTCCTGTCTAATATTGCTGCTAGACCGGCTTAAGTTTGAAGAGAATTGTCCGTTAGAAGATCCTCAAACAAGTCGAAGCCGGCTGGAATGTGAAACGATGATGGCGAGATAGAGGTAAGGTTGTATATTACAGTTGCGAGTCTGCTTATTCCTACAAGCACGGAGGGTAGGGCTCTTCGACAGTCCCGTTAGGTAGGAAGAGGGTACCATCTCCATGTTTCTTGAGGAGGAAGACGTCAATGAGACGACAGAAAGAGTTTGAGAGAAGCGGAAGAGAGTAGAATATCCTCGTGAAGTTTATTTGTTACATGTAATGTTGAGTGTAAAGGTTATGACAGTCAAGCTCTGCCTTTTCGCCTTCTCCAGCCAAGGAAGCGAAGGACAGCAGGAACTCCACAAGCCAACCAAATAGTGAGGTACGAAAGAAGTGTTGCATCTACGATACTGCATTTTGAACGGTATTAAAAATTATCTTTGCGGGTTTGTGAAAATCAAAATTATCTATTATCGACCTTGAGTCGTTTTTTGTTGGTAGAGGTGGACTGGCATGAGACGAGATTACTGTCTTGGTCCAACCCCTAAATCCTTGTAGACCCCGTAGCGAGGGTACTAAACTTGGATTATGCATATTGCTATCGTTGTCGTGATGCGTATAATATCGTAGATCGTGAAAGCGTGGAGAGATAGATGTGAATAATAAGATGTGAATGAGAGGCAAGTGTGTTGCCCTTCTGACGGTGCCGGCGGTACAGTCGATACGGAGGCGCAGCTAGCAATAATGAAGAGATGCAATCTATCGGGTTGCAAATTTGACCATCTCCCTTGCCCACTTGGCGACTTGCTTGGTCTCTGCATTTCCGCTTCTCGTCCTCGCTGACTTGATGCTTTCGCTGACCCATTCCTGCTGTAATTCTTGCTTGATCTCGCCCTTCTGGAATTCGGAAGCTAGATCACCAATTAGACCGACTGCACTGCGGACAATGGCCTCTGTGCGGTCTGGGTCGACCAGCGCCAAGTTTAGAAAGGCGAAGATTGATGGAGCGTATGGTAAGAGGACTTGTGCTATAATTGAAAGTGAATGTAGAAGTCTATTAGCATGCATCCCTTTGCTGGAGAGGACAAAACGCAGTGGCGACTTACATTTCGGTGTCTGCTTATACGCGCTGACGATGCCAGTGTAAGCCTCGAGTATACCCTCACGAAGGGTGTTGACATATTCGACGATGTCATAATTCGTAGGATCAGCACGCATGCTACCAGCTTGTGCGAGGACGTTCATCGTTGTCTGCAGGTAAGGGTCGAAGCCATTCGATCCTACAGCCATAGCTATGTCACCAAAGCAGGACAAGATGGGTGGTTTGACGCTTCTATGCAGGACAGAGGATGATAGAGAGCCCATGAGAGCCTCCATGAATCCCTGAGCGTATGGAAGCGCTTGTTCGCCCAAAGCGCGGCAGATGTCTCCGACTAGACCGACTGCGATTCCGCACAGAGAGTATTCTTCGTGCGCTTGTAGACCATTCGATAGGAATGGCATGAATGCCTCGGCATATTTCTGGAAGTCTCCCTCCAGTGTAGAAGCCATAGCCCCCACGCACAGGAAGGCGTCTTCCAGGATCGGAGACGATCGCCCACTCGTTTGGATGAGCGTCAATAGAAGAGTCATGATCCTGTCACTGAGAGGCTTGATTTCTTTGCCAAGTCGGCGAATTATGGCCTGCAAGAATCACAGAAATTTCGTCAGTCACGTTATTTACTGGCGAGGAGCACATCATATCCGTTAAACCTACGGTGAGCAAGCCACAGAAGTTCATGTGTAGCTCGTTATAATTGTTTCTATCGTCAGTGCCGACAATCTGGTTCTGCATCGACAGTAACTGTTCCGCTCGTTCAAGTATGACTAGCAAAAGCTTGGAGATCGCAGGTAGCGTGTCGTTGGCGCTGAAAGTCGAGACTGTCGAAAGCGCTTCATACGCTGATGAACGGCAGTTGTTCTCATTTGTAGCCCTGATAAATAACATTCATATGAGCATGCAGCATGAATGAAGGAAATGCATTGATACAGAGCAAGGCGTCTTCTACTTACTTGTTGGCTGCGTTAAGCAGAGCATCGATGATACCGTCGTAGAAGGGTGACATAGGGCTTGTGTCCATTCCATCGGGACTTCCCAGTTGCTCGCACAGGTTCATAATACCCCAGCAGCAGTTGAGTACGATTCTAGGGTTATCTTGTAGTCCATGTACGAAAGCAGAGACAAGTCCAGGAAGGTGAATATCCGACTTGACGGTATCGATGAGAACATCCGAGATTCTTCCTAGAGTCCACGAGGTTGTGTCTTTGACAGGGACACTATCGTCCTTCATGCTCATCTCGATGAGTGTAGGTAAAGCTTGAGTTACCAAAGGAGTAAGAAGGGAAGGTTCAGGTCCGTCCAAAATGGATCCGAAAGCCATAACGGCAGCTTCTCTAAAGTGCCAGTCTGAATTTCTGATGTTTTGCTCTACGAATGGAATGATAGGGACGACAATTGTGTCTCCGACTGTTTGAGCTAATAGGGCGAGACATGTTCCAGCTGCCATGCTGACGTTCCATTCATCCTCAGTAGCATCTTCGTCTTGATGTGTCAAAAGCTGTAAGATCACAGGAAGGATCTCGGGTAGTGCTACACGAGCAAAGTTGTGAGATTGACGAGCGGGCTGCTCTTCTTCGCCCTCCAGATCTTCGGCTGACAATTGTAGATCAATTTCTTCTTCGCAGACCGTAGACCAGAACTCGACGGCTTGAAGGGCGACTTCTTCGTTGTCTGATCGCATACCTAGAACGGTGAGCTGTAATCATCGATGCACACGATTCGGAACTCGTCAGTGCCGCGTACAAAGGGCTGTCTACTATGCAAAAGGTACTCACCCCGAACAATGCCTTCTCCATGTAGAATCTCATCTTGTCATAGTACAGCTGCATGATCTTGACGAGATTCTCGTATCCGGCAACTTGAACATCAGGTCTTGACGATTGTGTTGATTCACACACGACTTGCATGATGTAGTTACGTTCGCCCTATAACGTAACATACGTCAAGGTCAGTCCCGTTGGTTCCTCATACGCGCGTCAACAAAGCCTATATAGACATGCCAGTCACTCACATCGTTGTTGAAGTTCTCTCTGACGAATTCGAGTGAGTTGAGGAGTGCATGTAAAGCAGCTAGCTGGACATCTTGGCTGTATTACCGGAAAGAAGGAGTCCGGTACATGTCAGCATAGTTCTAGCTATGTGAGCCTTGATTTTGAAAAAGATGGAGACGCACCTCTGTTCTTCCTTCCTTGCACCTTGGACGACGGCAGTAAGAATTTCGTTTGCTTGACCAGCTAGGATTTCGGGTCGCTGTTAGGTTGGCGGTTGCAACGGTCAAGCGGAGAAAATGGGAGGTACAAGCAATTAGCATGAAAGCAGGGTGCAGACATGCTGCCCAAGCAATGGAGGATAGCGACACCCACAATTCTCTCGCACACTAGACCAATCGCCTGTAAAGCACCCTGTCTCAAACCAGTGTTCTCCTGTTGATTGACAAACTGCAAGAGTTGAGGGATGATATCCATTCCCTGAGCAGGATTGGGACCATTCAATTCAATGCTAGCAATAGCAGCGATGATCTGACCAGCTTGAAGTCTAGGTTGATTTTCTTTATCACCCAAAGTTTGAAAAGCAGCTTGTTTAACATTGTTCCTCGTATTATCATCCAATTGATCTTTCCATCTGTTGGAATAGATTTCTTGACGCGATGAATCTTTTGCTGATAATGCATTCTTGATTGCGATACCTGCAGCTGAACGTATATGACCTGGTGATGTAGGTGATGCTAAGGCTGATGATAAGGATAGCAAGTACTCGGGATAGTTGCTGGATTGGAGATGCTCGAGTTGAGATTCGGCTGCTGAACGAGTGTTTACGTCTGGAGCGAGCGAGTTGGAGAGGACATCCTGGATGTTGGGGGTAGCCATGTTGAAGCAGGGCTATCTAACGTAGCTGTATCGACGGCAGCTGTACAGACTATCGCCCAGTCGCTTGATGTATCTCGGATGTTGGCTGTTTGATCTATCCTGTCCTGAGCCTGAATCAACGCCCAATCTTGAGATTGACTCGCAGAGAGGCGTAGGGAGAGGTTGGCGGGGCACAAGGGCGTAGTATCTAGGATGACACGCGTATGTCACTCTACACTGCTTGCAAGGTAAGAGTGTGCTTGATCCTGGTTGAAGACAGTGTTGATGGTGGTAGAAAGTGATGGAAGAGAGGAAAAAGCAGTCTCACGAGGAACACAGGACGTGAATGGGAGGAAGCAGCTCTTTCCTGCAGACCAACTACTGAGGCAGGGCTGGATGAAGTAACAAGCAGTACCGATGCTTGCAAAGATGGACACTGTGTCACCTTAGAATTGTCCTCATTGCCCTGTCTCCCATATCACCTCCTCCGCCAGTCACGTTCACTGGTGTTGATCATGCTGCAGCGCGGCGTAGGAGATATTTTGACCCAGGAACATGCATGCAGTATTGAATAGCCAGTCGATAGGGCCACTCAGCGAGATCAGCTGTGGTGAAATAGAGTGCTCGTACTGCCTTGCTCCGCGCTGTTACGGTATCCGTTGCAATCTAGCCACCATCCATTGCTCCACCTTATGCCGTTGTCTTGTGGTACTTGCTTCTTTGCTTCGCAATCACCGCTATTCACCTCCACGACAGCACCATGGCAGCACAGACTGAGCAGCCGCTGTACACGAAGAGACTCGAGTGGTAGGCATTACTTCCATGCCTTCATACTCGGCTGTTTCGCCCGTACTGGACTAACTGCATTGCCTAACTAGGTCCGGACATGCACACTCCTCGGTAATCTGCACTGGCGACTTTGACAACTGGGGAGGTTCACAGCCTCTATCTAAAGATGCATCTACTGGCAAATGGGTCGCACATGTCAAGCTACCCTACGGTCAGAAGGAAGTCAAATACAAGGTGGGTCTGATTGCTGGCATCTTCCATTTTGTTAGCTGCTGCCCCGTGCCTTGCCTAGCATTATTGCCTTCGCAACAATCTACGACACGGGGGAAGCTGTCAGTCCATCACAATTTGGAACACTTTTGACTGACCGTTTCTCTCTTACCCTTCTTCCTGTCTGGCTATATAACGCCCTTTCCGATTCTCTCGCTGCCTTAACAATCATCAATCTACCCACACTCACTTTCGGCCGACCCGATCTGACTCTGACATATCTATACCAACCAACTTTTGGTGTACGCTTTTCATGACACTGCGAATACTCTCGCCATGCCTTGAATGCTTGCACAACAGTTTCTGGTCGATGGGACTTGGCAACATGCAACAGACCAGCAATTCGTGAATGACGACGCTGGAAACACGAATAATGTCTTCACCGGTATGTTTCTCCATTTCATTTGTCTTTCATAAGTATGAAAGCCTCAGTAGTCGCACGGATTCTGACGTTTCACTTCTGTTTCCTTATCTTCCAGTGCCCGAGGCGCCGAGTGCTGAGGATCTCGCTGCTGCCGAAGAAAGTACAGAAGTTTCAGCCGAAGGTGGTATGTTCTTTGTCCCATCTTGTTAATCCATACGCTGGTCGCAGACATCTGATTATGCTTCTTACGTTTGAATGTACTTTCTATGCTCTCCGCCTGTCCGCCTGCAATACCTTAACTTCCTACTATCATCAAATTCCATATGGCATTGTTTTCCATACCTCTCACAGGCGAAAGGAGTCTCGCATCAACATCTGAGCCTTCAGACATCGAAAGAGACATCCCAAAAACAATACAAGACCTCTTCACGAGTGCGTCAAGTAGTGATTTCCTCGGACCTGGAATAGGAGGAGGTGCAGGACAAGGAGGACAATTCAATCACCCTGGCTTTAGAGCTTATAGCGTAGCCAACTTTGGCATCACGAAACAGATGGAGCCTTTACAACAAAACTATCCTTCGAAATACCTGCTTCAAGGTACTTCCTCGTCGACCGCATCCACTTCTTCTGGTTCTGGCGAGTCCAAGAAGGACAATGAAGACATCACCCCAACCGATGTTCAGATAGCAACGGAGTATCTCATTACCAAATACAAGAGTGTTCACTCGCAAGCTCAAAATAGGATTGCTATACAGAAACAAATACAAGAAGATAAGGAATTGAAGCAAAAGAATGAATTAAATGGTGCTGAAGACAAGAAACTATTAGAAATCGAGGAAGGCGCCCCTTCTACCTCCGCAACAACCGAAGTCCCCTCTGAAACAGTCACTTCAACAAAATCTACCTCAAATAAAATCAAAAGTCTGCCTCCTATTCAAGTACCTGGATTCGCCAAGATCTACTCTACCATCAAAGAAAACCATCCTCATTGGGTATTTTCCGAGAAGCGCCTACGTAAGATCATCAAAGAAGGAGAAGAAGCTGCATTACCATCCACTCCTACCAACTCCTCCTCAACGTCAACTTCATCAGATGGGGCAGCGAATGTACCCGAAGCACCGAAAGAATCAGCAATGCTAGAAGCTGACAGAATCGTCAAATTAGCTGGTTTGATCAACTCTGGAAAATACGCTACTGAACTGGTACCCGTCTCGAGGTTTGATACTGTTTTACAACAAGAATTAGATGATCAATGGGCTGCTACGAATGGATTACCTTTACCTTCATCTCTACCTAAACCCTCCTCGACATCGGTAAAAGCTTCTACACCGACTTTGGCAAATGGAACTGGATTAGCTAATGGTAACAGCGAAGACAAGGAGAATGAAGCACCGTCAACAACAACTTCGTCCGGTAAGAACAAGAAGAAAAAGAAGCCAACATCTTCCAACCTCGCTGAGAATGCAGCTTCCGCAATCGTTAATGGTGTAGTTGAAGGAGCTGAGCTTTTAGTCAACAAAGTAGCCACTTCAATACCGGCCACATCGACTACCAATACTGTAGCATCTTCGTCATCCGCTGCACTGGCGGCACTTACGTCTGGACCTACTAAACGAAATCCTACTAACGCAGTCGGCGACGTTGCGCTGAAATGGTATGGACCTATCAAGGGTAGAGGTGTTGTTGCAAGAAGAAAGTTCAAGAAGGGTTCCGTCATCTTCAGAGAGTGCGTCCATATCAGCTGCTCCCTCATCCTTGTCGATACGCAAAAGCTGATTATAGGTCTTTCGTCGAATTCGCGTACTGCCCCTCCGCTGTATGATCCTACAGAGATGCATTCGCATTTGCGCCGACGAAAAGCATTCAAACTGCAATCAACGAAGGAAGAGGTTGTGCCTACTGTGGAAAGCTGTTCTCGAGCAAAGCACAATCTCTGGTTGTACCATGTACAGCGCATGATCACCTCCCTACCTCTTCGTCATCCGGTGCTCGTAAATCTTCTTCTTCTGGTGCACGAAAGGTCCCTGCCTCAGAGAAGACTGTAGCGAAAAAGGATGTTGCTGCCGAAGCTGCTGAAGGAACAGAAGATACTAAATCCAAGAGAATCGTTTGCAACGACAAATATTGCAATAAGCTTTGCAAAGAGAGAGGTGAGTCTATGCACAATGGAATATGGAAAGGCGATGAGGATGTGCTGACTCGTGTGTCATTTTCTGTTTGCCAGCTACCGAGACCTACGGTAACTTGCTGTGTCCCGTCGTGAACCCCTCCTTTGCTGCTCTATTGCGATGGGCAGAGACCGCAGATCCACGGGCGATGAAGATGAACCCGACAGGAGTGTTTTACATAATGCTTCGTCTTATCGTCGCTGCTTCTAAGCCTACCCCTGGAGCACAAGAAGAAGCTCTCGACTTGATGAGACGGATTGAGTGCCTTGCGGCAGTGAACGAACGTGCGAGAAGAGGCAAAGAATCGGGCGTCTTGGCCGATATGCAATATGGTCAAGATTGGGTCACGGGCTATAGACTCGTTATGGAAGCTTTGCAGCTGCCGGATCGTTACTACAAGCCTGCTAATCCCGAATCAAAGACGGAGGGCGCTACAAAATCAGGCACCGATGGTGAAGACAAAGAAGACGACGAAGCCTCACGAGCAGCAGAACTCTTCCCTGGCACCTCTCTCAAGAGGTCCGAACAAGGCGGCATCAATGCACTTCCGGAATGGTACAGAAACTTGACGCTGCCTGAAGAGATGGAAGCTAAATTACTTGGATTCGATAATTACCTTGTCTGGCTTGGAAGGGTTGCATTGAATCAAGAAGACGATGGTGGTATCTACATGCTTCATCCGTGCATGAATCACGAGTAAGTGCCCGCCATCTTGTCAAATATTCATGATCCGAGCTGACTTTATCTCTTTTGTAGATGCGCGCCTAACGCTACTGTTCGACGAACACCCGCCCTTTCGGGAGCTGGAGCACGTGAAGCCAAGCCATCCCGCATCTTTGTACTTGCTCAGAAAGACATCGAAGAAGGCGAAGAAATCACAGTCATGTACATCAACCCTTCGTCCCATGTGCTCATGCGTCAACAAATACTCAAGACAGACTATCTCTTCGAATGCTCATGCGGAATGTGCCGTGAACAGCTTGCTCATCAAAATCAGAGCAATGGCCGTAACGCTGTCACTCACAATGGAGAGGCGGATACTAGTGCTGCTGCTGATACCTCGCTTGCTTCATCAAGCAATGAAGAGGATGAGAACGACGTCATTGCATTGGCTTTCAAGGCCCCTCCGGGAGCTACAGTAGATGAAGCATATGCTGCAAAATCGAAGACTGCAAGCGCTCATGCTAACGGAAGTAACGGACACGTCAATGGCGATAATGAGAATCACGAAGCAGCAGGAGAGGACGGTGCGGCTACAACAACTGTGAAATTGTCGGCAGCTACTATCAAGAAGAAAAAGAAGAAAGCAGCTGCCAAACTGCGTCAGGAACAGGAAGCTGCAGAGGCTGCTGCTAAAGCTCATGCTCTTGATCCTATGGGATTCTTCAAGAATGACAAGCCGAGCACTCCTTGGTACGAAGAGGATGATATCTAAAAAGAAACCAAAGAACTTGCTTTGCGAAGAAAGACACTCCTTCATGCCTACCAGATCTATCTTCCAAGTTGGTCACCGACACTGGAGTATTCAAGATAAAGGGTTCCCCTAGAATATAGTCCTAGAGTTCAAGACTGCTCGAAGTATACAGGATGCGAGCACGCATAGACTGACACTTCAAATCAAACAATGTAACAACACCATGACACAAACAATACTGAAAAGGGCTTGAGACCGTCAATGGCAGACCAGTGAAGACCCAACAAGAAAGTGATGTCTCCCACCTTCGTCTTTCAAGTCGCGAGCATTCACTACATCCTTTACCTCATTTTCGTCCTTGCAAGCTTTAAAAAAGGGTCGGAGGGCCGGACTTGTAAGCTACGATAGTTCACTGCAATATTCCATAAGCACTTACCAGCCGCGAATGGAAATTTACTCTGGAAGGCCTTACAAATCTATCGATCTTCTATCAAACCCCCATTCCCTTCTTTCCTCTCTTTTCGTCCAAGTAAGGACAATAGTTCTGTTGTCTACACTAATAAAACATGCACGTTGCAATGCAATTACCTTCTTTCAAGCAATATGTCTTTTCATGCCGGTCCTTCGCCTTTTATACTGTGACTCGTTGCAATTTGACCGCATCATTTCATCTTCTTTCTGATGCATGCGGACTTTGAGCATCACATGTGTACTGAATCCGCCGTACTCAGTGGCTGTACCCAGCAAATTCTCTCACGACATTGCATCGCTGCTGAAACCAGCACAATTAGCCAGTCACACTCTACAAAAGGCAACCGACAAACGTTCCAACGTCAGGCGGCATGGTCTCCTCAAAAGTATAGCATAAGTTTGAGGTGTATAGAATTACAGGGTAGTTGAGACACGAAAAAGCAGAGTGGCAGAGAAAAGGGGTGTTTGGAGATGAGAGAGAGAAAAGGGAAGGGCGGTTTTACTACTACACTACACCTTTAGAGCAGAGAAAAGACTACTGTATATAGCATATTTGTAAAAACAGCTTGTGGACTTTGTTTTCCCCCTTCAGTTACACAGCGTAATTGGTATAGTATGTATAGCGTCGGAGGAGAGAAAAAAAAGCTATGGTATAATGGATGGTGGGTCTTGAAAAACCAGCCAATGAGGACATCCGAAGGAAAAGAGTAAGATGGGGTGAATGATTTACTCGTCATCGTCGTCGCCAACGGCACCTCCCGATGCCTATAAAAATAAAACATGGAAGCGAATCAGTATACGTCTGTGTTTGATCAAAAGGGTCGTAAAAATTGCAGATCACTCACGTAAGCAGCCTTTTCTCTCTCGTAGCGTTGCTTCTCGACTTCTGCCTTCTCAGCGTATGGCTGTAGAGGGTAATAACAAACAAGTCAGCATCGGGAAGTTCCCTCAACATCTCATACCGTCCAAGGTCGATGTATGAGGTAAGAGATGGGCCTCACCTTCTTGGCGTTCTCATCCATCTCCTTCCATCGTGCACCTAGCAGTTTACCCATCTCACCGAAGGTAGCATCTGGGTTCTCTTCCTTTACGGTTTGCTGTTCACGTGAAATGAGGAGAGGAGGGCAAAGGTTTCCAGCAGTCAGTATCGGGTGCGAGACCAAGCTTTAAAGAGGATAAATTGATTGAAGGACTTACTCTCTGCTCGTTTGAGAAGATCATATAGGCGGAAAGGGCGCGCTTAGGTGCGTTGGGCTGTGTTGGTTGAAGCAAAGGTAGTGGAGAGTTGGAAGGGAGAAGAGGTGAAGCAGGATGAGGTGAGAAATGTAATCAATTGACATAGGTGAAGAATAGCAAGATCAGCTTTGTACCATTATCTTATATCCGAAGGAGATTGTCACTCACGTCCTTCTTAGCTGTTGTTTTGAACGGATGAAATGATGCACGTGGGCGGGAGAAGGAGTAAACAAGAGTTGGAAGGGCATGGGAGAAGTCACACCAATGATGAAAGGACGGAAGTGATGGAGTGCCATAATGACGCGTGTAATTGAGATGAGATAGAGGGACAGCATTGATTGATATGAAGCAAGTCAGTAAACAATACATTCTTCTTGCCCAACGGAAAGACGCGACTGGATGCAAGCTTCATGAAGAAGAGAGAGGAGTGATAACGAACCTCTCTTGCCACCAGCGCCCTGTAGAAGGATGAAGAAGCAACGTCAGGGATGGATGTTCATGTATATATGTGATGCCAGTCATGCTTTCATTCTTCGCTTCCCCTGCTTGCTCACCCTCCCCCCTGCTCTTAGAAGAGGGAAGAAGCAGAAGAATGCAGGACGAGAATGAAGGAAGAGTGAGAGGTAGGGATGATATGTGATAGATTCTCACCTTTGATCCTTTAGCAGCTTTAGCCATTGTAGTGGATATGTGAATATATATATGTAGTGTGTGTTGTCTGTGTTGTGTACGGTGAGAGAGAAAGCGAGAGAGTGTCCAGCCAGTTGTTGTTTTGGTGGAAGGTGAGGGAAGAGGAATGCGCATTTGAAATGGGAATTGGGAAATGCAAAAGGCAGGCAGGCAAAGGGCGAGAGCGAGTAAAGGAAAGGAAAGGAAAGCAAACAGTCAGTTGATATGCACGACGACGATAAGAGCAGTGACTGGATTGATGGAGTGTTATCATATGATGGATGATGAGTGATGATGATAATATGGGAGAAGCAAGCAATAGCACACGCGTATATCATATATGCTATCTGCCTGCTTTCCCGTCCATCAAACGTGGAGAAGCGTCGACAGCGAATGAGATGCGAGCATGCCTGCTGTGTGCTCCTCAATGCTGCTGCTGCCCGCTCTCCGTCGATGGGGTGTACTAAAGTTACAGTCCCGTGACTTATACCGGGTGGTGGTGGTGGTGGTGGATGGCTGAGAGATGGGGGCGTATGCTGCAGTGCTTTACGGTACTCACCTTTGGGCGTTGGGCGATTCTGTGCGGGCGGTTTGAACAGGGCGAAGACAGAGGGCGAGGAAATGCCCTGGCCTGGCTTTCGCGGACAGAGGTGGCGTGCTGCCCGCGAAAAAGGAAGCGCGAGAGGACGGTGAGCAGGAGCTGAAAACGACGTCCATGGTGATCGAATTTTGAGCTGGAGGGTGGGCTTATAAGAGGTGAAGTTCGCTTCCAGTTCGAGCCACTCTTTCCTGGACTTTTTGACGTCACGAAATGTCATATCCTGTCGGAAAGCAGTACGACTGAAGCAAGTCAAGGAGAAAAGATAATATCAGTGTTAGTGGTTAATAGTGAAAATGCAGTAAAGCAGTAAGTGAGTTATTCTGCACTGAAAATCTTGACTTTCCTTCCCGAAAGATGGAAGTAAAGTCAAGATTTCCAGTGCAGAATAGCTTACTTTCAAATGGTAGCTGTACAATGACCATATTCATAGGTTGCACATATCGATTCAATTCCATGTATGACGTTCATATTTCATCCTTCTGTCGGCTACACAGTCAAGCGACTATCTTTTTTGCTTAACATATTTCATACAATGCCACATCACAAGAACAGCGGGACGACACAGTACAGTATTCAATCTAGCTCGTGAATTCTCTTCATACCCTCTGAGTACCCTTAGTATCTTCATATCCATCCTTGCTAGTCGCTTCATCAATGCGCATATCCGCTGTGATTTCTTCAATGACAGCCTTCTTGTTACCCCAGCGACCTTGGTCGAATACCAATGAAATCTCTTCAATTGTGAGACCTTTGATCTCTGGGAAGGTGAAATAGATGATGATGAACCAAATACTGGCTGTTGCGATGTAGACGAGGTAGTACTTCCATGCAATAGCTTTGAGAGCGATCTATAGAGGTTAGCAGGGGAGAATAGCCGGTCAGTCAGAATTTTTACATATGTCATAACTTAAAACAATATAGTACTTACGGGGTTGACATACGTGTTGAATGCAAGGGCTCCATTCTGAACGCATACGAATAAAGCAAGACCTTTGGTACGCATATTGTATGGCAAAATCTCGGTTGTGTAGGAATAACATCTGTAGCAAGACTTGTCAGCGGATTTCTTAAAGGAAAGGGCAAGCGTAGAATAGACTTACTGGATAGTCCAAGCAATGACACTGATACACGAAGGATATTGAAAGAATCAGCATACGAGCCTGTGTGCGTTTCGGAAAGGAAAGAAGTGACTCACTAGAAACCGAAGAAAATGAAAAGGAACGGAATGACAGCTAATCCAGTTCCGTTATTTTGTGTCTTTGCGAATGTTGCAGATAGAGCTGTGATGATGACGTATGAACACAGCATACCACCTGTAGAGATGAGCCATAGTGGTCGTCTGCCGATTCTATCTACGAACTGAGCTACTGTTGCCGAGATGATCACTGTAAAACAAGGACAGTGGAGACAGTCACGTGACTTCAGCTTGCGTATTCTTTTTGGCATAAAGTAAAGAGTATACTTACAATTCCAGATTGCTAGACAGCCGTTGATAGCTGATACTTCGACTGGCTTTGTTACGCCGACGAGTTTTAGAATTCTGCAAGACAAGCGTAAGAATTTGGTAGCACGTGTGACATCAAAGCGGCCAGATAAGGCTGGACTAACGGGGAAAGATAGCTGCAAGGACGGAGAAACAGTCAGCTTTAGAACGGTAGTAATAGTACAAGGTTTAATTGAATGATGACTTACTAGCTGACGACACCATTTCCAAGCCAATTTGTACCGATTGAAATGACGCAAATCACAAAAAGACGTCTTCTGTTCGCTGGAGTTTTCAAGAAATCCAAGTAGGAGACTTGTTTATTTGCATTTTCCGCTTCTAGAGCTCTTTGAATTTCAACAATTTCATATTGAACCAATTCATCTTCAACTACTCCATTGGCGTGGTACTTTGCTAGGATTGCAATAGCTTCTTCTGTTCTTCCTTTTTTCATTAGGAATCGTGGTGATTCGGGAATATCGAAACTTGCTGCTAGAACTATGATGGGACCGGCGATTTGGAAGATTGTTGGGAAGCGCCATGACCATTCTGAATTGATGTACAGGCCGCCGACTGTGCATGAAATATGTCAGCCAGGTAAAAGGGTAAACGCTTGGTGCCCGTCAATTCGGACTTACAGCAGATCCAGGCAGCGAAGATACCACCGAGGTAGGCAAAGGCATAGTAAGTGGCACCAGCAGAAGCTCTGATTCGAGGATGAGCAACTGAAATTAACAGAAAAAGAGTAAGCTCGAGCCTCAAGCCTAGAAATCGAGGAGAAGCGCTTACTCTCATGGAGCCAAGCTGGACCTGCCACCTTTGAAATACCACCGCCGGCACCGATGATCCATCGAGAGCCAATGAAAGCTAAAATAGCCGATCAGATGAGTCGCTCAACATCTCGAAAAAGGATCCGCTCACTGTCAAAGTTCTTGGCAAAGGCATTGACAAGTGCGCCAATGATGATCAGGACGGCCCCGACGCGTAAACTCCATTTTCGGCCGAAGGTACCAGCGATCCAATCTCCAATGAAGCATGTAATACTATCCGTGAGAAAGGTTAGAGACTTTACACCTTCTGCAGGAACCTAGACTGGGGCTTACATAGCGGGAAAGAAGATACTGGCCGTGCAGAAGCCGAGAATTGCTCCAGCTGGGCTATCGAAATACTCTTTCCAGCGCGGTAAGGCCTATTGGGTTACATCAGCCTGGAAGCCTTCTTTATCGAGTTCAAGGGACCGACAGCCTTCTCACCTGAAGACCGTTCAGCAAGTTTTGATCGTCTGTCCGCCATAAGGGCAGGGGTATCAGCGACTTGGACGGTCGCATGCGGCAAAGCCGCAGGAGGGGAATGCCTGGCTTACAGCCAATGTAGTAGACAGCCAGCGAGATAGCCATACAATGAAGCACATTGCGCCTTAGACACGGATCTTTGTACCAGATCGCATGCGTGTTATTCTGCAAATGTTGACAGGACCACGTCAGAAACGGCAAGGCCGGCTTGCGGTAATGGAAACCCGATCATCGGTAAACGCACTTGTAGATGCGAGAACGAGGTCTTCATGATGAGCGGACTACTGCCAGAGATGTATTGATTGTTCAACTGCTGAAGAAAGAAGAAGGAAGAGAAAAGAGAGTGGAGCACCAGGAAGCTCGTTAAGAATCAAAAAGCCGGGCGCAGATCCCGGGGCCCTTGTGGAGCTATCCGAAATATCGCTCCCATCCTCCATCATGCAGAAATTCCGAATGCTGTACCGATATTCCGAGCTCGGCTTCTACGGGATGTGCGGTATCGGCCCAAGGAGTACGGATGAAGGAAGATGGAAGGGTTGATGTTCTGCAACACCAAGAAGTCAGTCTCATAGCCTCGCAACCAACAATATCTATCAAAGATTCCCTCTCAGTATGCCCGTGCCAAGTGAAGGATCGACTGGTAAGTCACTAAGTCAGATTAGCTTCGCTCACGAAGGTCGTCGTCAGTTTACCGGTCTTCCACAGTTCTCGTTAGCGGCGCTTCAGGCTACGTCGCTTCCTGGGTGTGCCTTCAGCTCCTCGAAAAAGGCTATACGGTCCGTGGAACCGCTCGTTCGACAGCCAAAGGACAATGGATGAAGGACATGTATGCCAAGCGAGGTCTGGACAAATTTGAATGCGTCGTCGTCGAAGACCTGGAAAATGTAAGCTAGCTTCGGCTTGCTTCGATCACGCATGCAGTTGTGCACGAGAACTCACTTTTGGCCGTTAGGAGAACGCTTTCGATGAAGCTATCAAAGGCGTAGAGTACGCCTTGGTCTCTATGTCCTTTCGTAATAGACTCTGTTCTGACATCAGCCTGCAGCGCCTTTGTTCATATCGCTTCACCTTTCCACTGGAATGTTGAAAAGCCAGATGATTTCATCAAGCCAGCGGTTGCCGGAACCGTGTCAGCCCTTAAAGCAGCACACCGGGAGCCCAGAGTAAAGAGAGTAGTGGTGACTAGTTCATATGCATCGTAAGCCTCTCCGCTGAGACAAGGCAGGCTTTGGTCTGCGGCTGAAGTTCGTGTCTTGTAAAACAGCGTACTCGAGCCAGTGGAGCCGGTACACACCTTTACGGAAGAAGACTGGAATCAGGTCTCTATAGACGAAGTCGAGAAGAAAGGAACTGAAGCATGGCGAATGCATTGGTACCGAGCCAGCAAAACTTTGGCCGAGCGAGCCGCCTGGAAATTCATGGAAGACAACAAGCCTTCGTAGGTCTACAGCTGATTGGGACTACCTATGCAAAGCTCATACTCTACACCACTGCAGCTTCGACTTGGCTACCATCTGCCCACCTTACATTCTGGGACCTATCATTCACGAGGCTTCTTCGCCAGACAAGCTGAATACATGTAAGTTATCATGGTCTCAGGTTCTATGGTAATTTGCTAAGATTGCCGCTCAACAGCTGTCGCCAATTGGTATGCCTTCCTGATGGGACAGAAGACGGAAGAAGATGCTGTGGCCGGCGCAGGCATTCTCTGCGATGTCCGTGATGTGGCATCTGTCCACGTTTCTGCGCTCCTCACAGAAGAAGCCGGAGGTCATCGATTTGGCGTGGCAACATGTACGATATTGCACAAGTTATAGCTTCAATAATGAATGTACTGACTGTTAACATGCAGGTCGCTTCAATTATCAAATGCTATTGGACTATCTGCACGACAATGAAGAGCTGGCAAAGGCTTTCCCACGGGCAACGAAAGGCAAAAAGGGCCAAGCGCCACCACCTCAGAACATCTACGATGTGTCCAACTCTGTCAAGATCTTAGGGTACAAGCCTACTTCGGCTCAAGCAACCGCGTAAGCTCATCTTGCCTCTTTCTGCATGAGGCTTGTGAACTTCTTGCTAACGCGAATCTTCAATTCTTGTAGAATCGACATGACAGAAAGTCTGCGCGCCAAGAAGGAGACATGGCTCCTGAATTAGAAAGAAAGGTCAATGTGAATATAATATGCTTGGTCTTCGGGAAGGTTGTATGTCAGGTTCACAAATAAGATTAAAGGCGCTTTGGCCCGAGGTGGGACCTGAAACCTGCAATACAGCCAAAATGCCTTCTGTGAAATGTCGCTTCGGACTGCTGCAAGGTGATTGTCTGAGTTGGCGTGTACAAATCTGGTCAACAATTCTTGATGGCATTCCCCAGCTCCGCCTGTACTCACCTGTACGTAAGCTGTGAACCAGCTGGTGATCACGTGCGAGAAGAGAATAGCCGATGTATGCTACCGAAACTTTATGGTATGCTGCATTTCCTCACGCAATATACCCAGTACACCTTGCCAAGTAACCACCCATCAGTACCGCTACACTTGGAGTGCCGGATTGTAAGCTCTATGACGCCTCTTCCTAATTCCGAACGGCTTTTTGGCCCCCGCTCAGACCGAGCGTCAGGAGTTCCGAACTGTCGGCGAGCAATTGGGGTTCATCTGAGTGTTGCCGCCGTCTGCCGGTGCTGCGAGAAGAAGATGTACATTCTATCAAGCTTCTCTTCCACTCAAGAAACAATACTTGCTATACTCACTCCCCTCAATACAACTAGCTAATGACAATGGTATGTCCTTCTCTGCAACAGGCAGTCTTCCCTTGCTGAAAACTCCTCGTTCTCGGTCATTTCCAGCCTGTCGACCCTACGATCACCGGTTTTACAATCCGCGACCTGCGGTTTCCTACTTCTCTGGATGCGGTCGGTTCAGATCCTATGAAGTAAGCACCTGACGCTTCAGTTCTCGAATCGGGTTAATCTAACCATTCTTTAGCACGGCTGGTGAGAATGCCCACGGTTATATGGTCTATCACACCGATACCGACTTGGAAGGTATCGGCTGGTCCTTCAGCAACGGCCAAGGAAATGAGTAAGTCCCCCAAAGCAGGATTAACGACTACCGAGAGAGTCTGAGCGGTTCTATCAGAGTTCTATGTACCGCCATAAAGGCACTGGCACCTCGCTTCGTTGGCCGCAAGCTTTCAGCTCTGTAAGTGTTACGCCGCCACAACGAGGCCGTACTGTATGCTAAGATTAACGCGTCATGCCAGTACCGAGAACTTCGCCGTCACACATCGCAACTTCCTCGGAGGTCAGACACGCTTCATGAGTCCAGAGGTAAGGAGTCGCCGCATGGCTGAAAGCCGTGGTAAACC
Organism: Cystobasidium slooffiae; assembly: GCA_019775285.1. Classification (NCBI taxonomy): domain Eukaryota; kingdom Fungi; phylum Basidiomycota; class Cystobasidiomycetes; order Cystobasidiales; family Cystobasidiaceae; genus Cystobasidium; species Cystobasidium slooffiae. The sequence goes on along the minus strand of JACWFZ010000026.1, from coordinate 201,422 downwards.
CCATTTGCTAACAGTACCTTGCAGCGCGGAGTCATGCAATTGGCATCCAATGCTGTCTTGAACGCTATCTGGGACCTGTGGGTAAGTAATGTCTAACCTCTTATCAAAGTCTAGTAATTGATCCTCGTTGTAGGCCAAAGTCGCTGGCAAGCCACTGTGGAAGCTTGTCGCAGACATGACGCCTGAAGAGATCATCCGTGTCATCGATTTCCGTTATATCACCGATGTCCTTACGCCAGCGGAAGCTCTGACAATGCTCCGCGAGCAAGCCAAGACGAAAGCGGAACGAATCCAGCTCGCTTTAGAAAACAAAGTGAGTATACTTGCGCCGATTTGTACGCAAAAGTCAGGATCTGACCGACATTGGCGCAGGCCGTGCCTGGATACAACACCAGTGTTGGTTGGTTAGGACTCTCCGATGAGGAAGTAGAAGCAGGCCTAAAGAAAGCAGTAGACGAAGGCTTCAGACACTTCAAGCTCAAAGTCGGTCTTGGCTATGATGTCGACAGAAAGCGACTGGGAATGGTCCGCAAGATCGCAGGACCAGATGCAGTCATTTATACCGACGTCAACCAGCTGTGGGATGTAGACGTAAGTGAATTCGAACGAGCACAGACAAGGGTTACAAGCTGATAAGCTGTCACTCGCCCCTAAAGCAAGCCATCGAGTACATGCCGCACTTGGCGGATCTGAAGATCGAGTTCATCGAAGAGCCAACATCCCCAGATGACATTCTTGGACATGCTAAGATTCGGAAAGCCTTGAAGCCCTATGGTATTGGTGTTGCTACTGGCGAGCAGTGAGTTGTATGAATGCCATATTCGAAGGAATTATGACTGAGTCTGAAAACACCGTCAGCGTCAATAATGCCGTCATGTTCAAGCAGCTGTTACAAGCCGAGGCGATTGATGCAGTGCAGCTTGATGCACTTCGACTGTCTGGCATGAACGAGATCCTGAAAGTCTGCTTGATGGCGGCCAAATTCGGCGTTCCCATCATCCCTCACTCAGGGTAAGGCAGCACACAACAGTCTGACGTGCGGATCATTTGGCTTATGTGGACGCCCTTCTGTTGCAGCGGCACTGGCATGCCCGAGTTGTGCAATCACATCTCACATATCGACTTCTGCGTAATCTCCGGCAAGAAGTCAATTCTTGAGTACACCGACCATTGCCACGGTACGTGTGTCATGTTGAGTCTGAAAGCTTGGGTTTTACTGACCGGCGAGATTCTTTGATGTACAGAATACTTCACCGACCCAGCAGAATTCGGCAACGGCTACTACCATGCACCAACTGCTCCAGGATATTCTTGCCAGATTACAGACGAGGCTTTTTCCAAGTTTGAGTGCCCGCAAGGCTCATTCTGGAAATCAGAAAAGGGACAGCTTATGCTCAATGATCCATGGAGAGGCTGCGCTGCTGAGCAGACCAGTCCGATGAAATAGGAGGCTTTCAGTTTATCGATTCCATGTAGATAGGTTGCATTGGCTTCGCAGAGTGGCCTGTGGGTCTAGTGAAACAACAACACGAAAGCAGAGGACATTTCCATGCCTGGGACCGCGGTATGCGGTATATAATTTCTACCGATTCTTCGTTTGCCTAGGTAGACCATCGTCAGCGTTTGCGGGTGATCTATCAAAACTTGAAAGTTGGACACACCTATAACTGAAAGGCTTCCGCGTTGGCGCAAACTCGCCCAGCTTGTGCCCAACCATCTCAGGTGTGATATTCACTGGAATGTATGATTTGCCGTTGTGGACGAGCATCCTCAGACTATGGGACATTTGACACAAGAACTATCGTTAATCACCATACGAAGCGAGTGGGCGGATTATCGAGAGACAGCACTGACCCAACGAAGTTCGGCAAGACTGTCGTAGCTCTTGAAGTTGTTGAAATAGGCGGCGTGCCTCCAGTTCCCGGTCGTGGTAAGCCTGCTTTCTGAGCTGCTGCCAGCTGAGGGAATGAAGTGAAAAATGGCCCTGTGGGATGCAAGCTGTCAGTGCATGCATCTCTCGCCGTTGAAAGCAGGACATGCAGACTCACCCTTCCAGGCAGATCTTCCTTTACACCTCACCACTGATGCAAACATGGTTGATACAAGACAGCTGTCGTGAGCTTGATGGTCGGAAAGAAAGAGCTGCTAATACGCTGCATGCAACCATGAGAGCAAGGTCGATCGCCTTTTCTCGAGGACAGCCGCAGCAGGACAGAAGCATTCACTTGAAAGTCTACACTCTACTCCGGTACATCCATTAAGTAGCAAGTTCAGCAACCCAAGATGCGGATAGGTGCCACCTGTGCCTGCGCGCTCAGCTTCCTGCTCGGCTCGCTTCTGCCGACTGCGCTCGCCAGACCGTCATCAGACACGTCGAAGCTGCTTGTAGTCGTGGATGGAAAGAGCATACGCAAGGAGGATTACTCTCAGTTCTGGTCGAGCTTAGAAGGTTGGTACAGTGATTCCCATCTTTAGCATTCCTCCTGCAGCTAATGACTGTTGCTGGGGCAACGCAGGGCGCGGATTCGACCTCACCTTTCGGGATGCAAGGAACGCGGCACCCAAGAGCTCTGAGACTCTGACCAAGTTCGAAGACAAGCAGTTCGATGGTCTGATAGTCTTTGCACCTTCAGTCAAGAGTGAGTCTGTTGCATTATAAAGCATCTGGGCAGATCTTGGTGCTCACCATCTCTACGCAACAGGCATGCCAAAGGACCTCTCTCCGCAAGCACTCTTCACTTTCCTGACGAGTGCAGCTGAAGACGTCAAGCCTGGTAATATCCTCTTCGCTTTATCCTCCGACTTGTCAGAAGCATGGAGAGATTTCGCGCGCGAATTCAGCATCGACTTCGATGAACGAGATACTACAGTCTACGATCCATTCCATCTGGCACCTGCGACTGCTTCAGACGGAAGTATCGCCATCGACGTTCCAGTCAACTACACCTTCATCTCGTCCCCGGTATACAATGGCATTTCTACGATCTTCACGCCCGCCACGAAGCGGATCAGTCACCCTATCAGATACTCTGGACCGGTACATGCATCGGTAGATCTGCCATTGCTGGTCCCACTGCTCAGAGCTCCTCCAACTGCATATCCTGTGGAGAAGAAAGATGGCCAAGAAGCTACACCAGTGGAAGGAGGTCCCTTTGTAGCTGGAGAGCAAGCCAAGCTTGTCTCAGGTTTCCAAAGCAGGGTGAACAGCCGTGTGGCATGGAGTGGCAGTGTCGAACTGTTCAGCAACGCTTTTTGGACGAGTGAGACTGCCAATGCAGCCTTTGTTGAAGATATGACCAAGTGGCTCTTCGGCGAGAAGAATGTGGTCAAAGTTCTCGGAAGCCGTCACTACAACACTCACGATTCTAGCATGACGCAAAAGGAGCAATATAGAGTCGGAGAAGAAGTTACATATGAAATTGTCCTGTCTGAATACGACGGCGACCGGAACGGCTGGATCGCTCCCCATACTGTCACAGATCTACAGCTCGAAGTGACCATGCTTGACCCTCATCTCCGCATTCATTTACACCCTTCAACCAAGTTTGAACATCGCTCTGCTACAAACAGGACCTATACTGCTTCCTTCAAGCTTCCAGACCGTCATGGAGTCTTTACTTTCCTGGTCGATCATAAGAGACAGGGAATGTCCTGGCTGGAAGAAAGAACGCAAATATCCATTACACCACTGAGACACGACGAGTTCGAACGCTTTATCACTGGAGCCATGCCATATTACATTACTGTCGGAAGCATGGTCGCCGCGTGGCTCATATTCGCAGCTATCTGGCTCAACTTGGGTTCAGATGCCTCAGAAAATGCCAAAGGCAAGAGAAGTAAAGGAGTGCAGATCAAGCAGTGATGCAAAAATCGCATGTTTGCGAAAGCCATAGAGCAGAAAAAGAAGATTGTAATAGTATACAGTTGCAATATATAGAGTGCTGCAGCGTTGAATGAACATGTTGGCAGAAGGTGTGAGACTTGATTATCGCAAAGTGGCCAGGACAAACCCGACTTCAAGTATTGAGACAGCTTTGACTTGGTGTTGCTTCATGTCTTGAGGCGGCTTTGACTTAGTATGGCTTAACATTAAGCCACACCAAGTCGAAGCTGTCCCGAGACTTGAAGGGAATACCAAACAGACAGGGAAGGGTCACTTTCATCGTAGCTTCGCTACATATAGCCTGTTCATTAGCAGACTCCCGGTCATGTCAATCACTCCGCGCTCGGCCTTCCGTCCAATAGGTCGATGTTGCAGGCTGCTGTATGCACTGATTCTGGTGATCTATGTTATAGAGCTACAAATGTGGGTGTATATGTCAAAGGCTGTTACTTCTCATCGGCACTCGCTTCTTCATCTTTGATATCTTTAGGCAACATCCCAGCCAAGTCTTCTTCGTCATCTTCCTCCTTCTTGCCCTTGCTTCGCGTCGAAGCCAAGGAGCGCGCTTCCTTCAGATATTTCTTGATGGGGCAGTTCTTCGAATCAACCTCTGGATCTGTTATGTTACCGTTTGCTGAGCAGGAACGACAGGATCTGCCGTGTTTGACGAGCAGAGTATGTAGCTGGGCGGAAAACGAGGAATCAGTGAGACGGAGTCTTTATCTACACCTGGCTGGTTCCGGCAGGTACTCACAGGGTATTTATGCTCATCCGGTATGCGTACATCCAGATGTTGGAACGCTAGTATGTTATGTAATCAGCTCGTGACCACCTTTTACCGAGAAAAGCAGCACCCACCTGTTTCACGATTGGCCTTCGCAGGTGTCCAACCCAGGGCTTTGGTGATGCGGAAGACGTGCGTATCGACTGCGAAAGAGTTTCGACCGCTACAGAAAAGACTCGTCAATCACTGTTCCTCTCCACAGAAGCAAATGCCACCTACAGGCAGAATAGCAGAACACAACTAGCTGTCTTCGGGCCGACCCCATCAAAGCTAACAAGCTCCTTCATGGCGTCGAGATCGCTCATGCCATGCAGATAGTCCAATGAGATGGTCTTTATGTTTTCCTCTTTTAGCGTAGGGTCTGCTTCCATCTGTTTCGCAACTAATTGCTGCAAGACCTTTTTGATCACTTTCGCTTTGACGTTCGCAAGTCCGCCGCATGCTATGGTCTCTGCTAGATCTTCGGTAGGTGCCTTATAGACTGCCGCATAATTTGCTCGACCATACTTCTTGTCCATCGCATTCTTCGCACGTGTTGAATCTGTTCATGGTCACATACAGTCAGTACACCTCATCGCAGCAGAAGGTGCATGAGACAGAAGCGGAGACTGACTGGCACTAGTTGTGTTCTGGCTCAATATTGTGCGAACCAGTGCATCTAGAACATCTGGTACGGCACCGCAACCAGCTGCTCCGCCCTCTACATCGACCAGCTTATTGGGCCGCTTCGGCATGCCATGTACAGCAGCGAGCGACTCTTCCACTTGCTGACACTGTTCCGGAGTGGGATATGGATAATCAGGAAAGGGCGTTTGCAGATACTGCTCCAATTGCTTCAGCTTCTTCGCAAGCGTTGACTTGGATGGCGTGGTGGCGGAAGTCAGCGATTTCGGAGTCTCTGGTATCGGCTTTTCATCTTCAACATCGGATGCATCTTCCAGTTTGGCTTTCTTATTACTCCTGGTACCGCGCTGCGATGTGCGCGCTGGTGTAGCAGGAGCTGGCTGATTGACTGCTGCATCATCGTGTTCTTCTTTCTTGACATTGCCGTTGGCGATCGGGCTGGTCTTTATCGAAGAATCGGGAGACTCGGCTTTTACCTTTGCAGAGCCCCTTGTGCTTCTTGCACTCCTACCGGGTGTAGTTCCATTCTGCTGGCTCTTGCTGGGCGTATTTGCACTAGGAGATGCTGGCGTACTTGTGGATAGAGCGCGTTTACGAGCCATGTCGAATGCAAGTCGCGGACTTTGACGAGTTCGAGTAAACTTAGTGAGCACGCAGAGGATATACACGGCTGCCTTGATGTCTCGTATGCACGAAGATTAGAGAGACGCAAAATACAGTATCCTATAGTATCGATTACAAGGATAGGCAGGGTCAGTGGCGGTAGGTCGCGAGCAATGCAAATTGTCATAGCAGGAAGCAAAAGAAGCTTAAGCATGAGGAGGAGTCCAGATGCTGTTCGGACATTTGTATGGCTGATTTATAAATTGCTACAAGCTAGATACAACTTTAGGTAGGGTTATAAGGTGAATGTTGATGCATTGATTCTTCGGCATCATTGTCTAGTTGCTGCATTGAAGCATTGTGCGAAGGAGCACCATTGTTCTACCGTATGGAAGCGAAGGAGATCGCGCAGTACAGACTTTGCATATGAGACTCTGCTTCTACGCGGTGCCAATGAACTTGTATCCATCTTCAGTAGGTGGGTGGAAGCCGAACATCTGCGCTAAAATGCGGTCTGTACACGCGCAGAATCGATAGGAAGTTTAATGAAACCAAAAAATTAGCAGTCTTTCTTCGCGGCAACCAAAGGCTCAACAAAAATATGTACGTACAGTCCTCATCGCTGTCAACCTGAGTGAAGAGCTTTAATTGGTGATTTGAACCATCTTCCTTCTCACCCTTTCTCTTTGCTCTCTGCTCATTCTCCAACTTGCTTTTGGCAATGCCGGCACTTTCAAAGTCACCCTTACGGATGCCATCAGCGACGTCCTTCCATACTCTTCTTGATTCCATCTCGGATTGCTCGGCGATAGGTTTAACTTGGATTCCCCGTTTCGTGTCGTCATCTCCAGAGGCATCGGCAAAGATAGAGTTAACGCCGTGGACTTTGCTCTCCGTCTTGATAAACTTAGACTGTCCGATCCAGCTACCCTCAATTATGTGTGCTGGAGATGCCGCTGGGTGAGACGAGACGTTGGCGGCGAATCGATGTGGTGCTCCGCTGATGTATCCTTTGCCTTTGTATGTGATAGCTGCATGCCATCCAGACGAAGATTGGATTGAGGAGTTCTCGATGAGCTCGATACTAGGAGTAAGTAGGGACCGATGCCATCAGCATGGCTTGCCGTATCGAGAAGTATACGGGATGAAGGTGCTCACTAGGGACTTCCGAAGAAGAGGCCATCGATTCTCAATTTAGGCAGAGTGATGAGGTAGCTCTCCTCTTCGCCCTTCGGCGTGACAACCTTGATGATAGCATGTCCGACTTGTTTGACCATGATACTTTTGCCGCTGAAGCTCGTCTTCTGAGCGAAATGACCAGTCAAGGTGACTTTCTTCTCCTTGTTATTCAACTGGAAAGCTGTGACGGGTGGATGATGTGAAACCTGTTCCGCAGCTAGATCCAATTGTCCGCTTTCTGGCGAATCGAAATGTCCGAAGAACAGTTCGCCTAGAATTGGGTTGAGAGGCTTCTTTTCGCTTCCGGTTGTGGTTTCTCGGCGAGTGTAAGAGCCCTGTCGTGCATCGATTTCGACAAGTAGCACATGTCAGCTCATGCAGGTCCCACGTGTGCGCTATCGGACTTGTAGCCCTTGCAATAGATGAGCTCACCTTCAACGTCATAATGAACCATTTCAAGGTACGAAGCATACGTTCTTCGGGGGTATCTCCAGATGAAATAGCAGCCAGCTCGTCACATGGCTCACCCCAGTCTGCGAAGTTGGTTAGCAAGGTCAGGTCGGCTTCCTTCTGCGCGCACGATTACTCACAAGCACTGAATTCTACCAATGATGTTGGAGACAGGATGAACGACGGAGCTGTCATTGACGAGAGATCGCCAGTGAAAGTAGCCAGGCTGTGTGATGCGCGTAATTAATCGTAGTATAGATGAGTGAAGGTAGGAACGGCAGGGCAAAGAACCCAGCGTCAGTACACGACTTGAGGCAGAAGCAGTCTTTATGCTGGAGGAGAAAGCCCCGCTGTTATACTCACGACTTCAAGAACGAAGACCATGAGCCTTTCTATTGACGCGAATTGGACGTGGCGGGCGTACGAGTTGATGTTGTGTATCATGGCGAGATGGTCACGTTGATTCGAAGTAGGCCAGTCAACAGCCAGATGTTGTTAAGCCAGATATTGGCGAATGGTAATGCGCAATGCATGGTTGTTCAGGGTCGATGAGTTAGACGTTGATGAACGGATGTCGCAGGGCGTGGCAACGGCCGCAATTGAGAGTGTGCCAGTAAGTATTGCATAGAAAGCAGAAGCCAGTGGTAGTAACAGAGTAACGTATCAGTAAGTTGATTCCGCTGGTATGCATGTATTCCCGCCCTGTTCATGGCAACTCCGCCTCTGCCACGCTCGCAGGCTTGCAGGCCAATCCATGACGATGGTAGAGCTATCACGCATCTCGGTCACCTCACTCACCTGGGCAGCAGGTACTACGTCTGTTTCCGCCATTGTAGCTATCTAATGAGAGTGTGGTGGTGTGATGTTTAGACTATGCTGTCGCTGGTGAGTGTTGATATGCTATCAAGAGCAATCAAATGCAGAGTACTGCAGCTTGCCCTCGATCAGTGCGCAAGAAAAGCATGCCGGGTCCGGTTCAAGAATGTCTCGACAATGCCATCAAGAATGTCTCGACAAGGCCATGATGGGTGGATCTATGCTGCTCATGCTCCTGGTGTGCTCAATACTTGCTAGCTCTCACAGAATCTGCGGAATCTTAGTCTACCTCCATCAACGGTTGGCACGAGTTGGCCGCACAGGACGTCTCAATGCTTCAGTCTTCAGAGACCCTACTTACGCAGACAACGTAGCAAGGTCTGGAGCGGCACTGGTAATGCAATGAAAAGAAGCTGGCCTACAGCATATAACTTTTTCGCTAGTACAGATCATTCAAGATGTTTTGGTCACCCGCCGCAAGATACTGCAAGAGCCAGCTTTCATCGTTGCTTTGACTCTGTCCAGCATTGCCATAGTAGTCTGGAGGCATAACTGCGTCAAAATTGGAGAAGAGATTGATGTCCATAGGCCTCCATCCGAAGGGCGTTCCTGTTTCTCCCAAAGGATCTTTCGGATCCGGCCTGTCTCAACAGTGCATGAGGTCTTAGTCAGCCGAGGTGCTCAACGGGTAGAATAGCCAGCTACTCACGGCTGAGGACGCGGTAATGGGGTCCATGTGCTATCACCACTGCCATCAGCCCAGCCTGAAGCTGGTAGACCAATCTCTCGGGCGATGGTGCCCAGGTGATCCGCCATGTCGCAAGAGAAGCGATTCGCCGATCTATCTGATTTTGTCAAAGCAGACAGTGCTTGACCGCAGTAGCGCCGCGCCGTCATCTGATCCATCTCCCAATCGGAGGTACTCCCATTCCCCCAATTCACAGAATGCGAATTTGGCGATTCTCCGACTCCACTGACTCTCATCGCTGCCAGGCGTAACAGCATAAGTGCCGAATGGGACAAGACCATGCAGCAGTAGTCGTACGTGTACGGTAGTACTGGATCGTTATCTTCCCTCAAGTCATCGGTGTATGCTTGAATGACACTGATAGCTGACTCTTGGGTCTTCTTCAAGCAAGTCTGCAGGAACGACATGCAGTTAGGGCTGTTCAGGCCCGTCTTCTGCAAGAATGCGGCACTACCAGGATGCGATTGCGCTTTGAGCGGAACCGAATGCAGGCAGACCCGCAGATGATCATATAAAAGTTTCATCAACCGCCCCGAAAGTCCAAGCTTCATGGCAAGTGGCGACCGAGACCATAGCCACCTTTTGGAGAAGTCCTCAAGGAGGCGACCAATGCGCTCAATCTCGCTGCGACAGCTCATTGGATTGGTCTTCAACGTCGTATTGATGAAGTGACAATGTTCTTGTGCTATCTTTGCCAGCTCAACGTAAGATGCGATGCAGGCAGCTGTTTCCAAGCTGCAAAACGGAGCCAACCCCGTCTGTGCCCCATTGCTCTCCAGGTACGTAAGAAAGAGCGTCGTGTCTAGCGAAGGTGGATTATAGCCATCGGACTCCGGTCGACCGAGGCCGACTGTAATACTATAGGACACTAACAGTAAGCAACACCAAAATGTGCAAGTCCTGTAAGCCGAACTCACAACCGATCAAATGCAAACAGACAAAGATAAGTTTTCCACATCGAGACGAGATGAGCGCTTGGCGTTTGCTGTTCCCGAAGGAGACCAGCAGCAAGGTGCAGCCCCAGTCTTTTGGCCAGTCTATGCCCTGTACCAGTGAGCATCCATGGGTCGGGAGAGGCACCCTTGTTGAGCAAGCCCCATGCGCCGAGCAGCAGCGTGGCTTGGACATCCTCTACATGACGAGTCTGTCAGCTGGAAATTTCGTGAGACGATGATAACGGACTGACCTAGACAGTGCACCTTGGATATTAGGGTTTGAAAGTGGCCCACCATAGCTAGATCGCGTATCTCCATCCATCGCTCCTCGGACACGAGTGTAACGCCGTGCCGTTCCTGACTTGGGGCTAGTGGAGTTGAAACGGTGCCATCTGATCTTCCCGTGTCAACGCAGAACCGGCATGCAATGGCAAGGGTCACAGCCAGCAGATACGATGAGCGACTTCGCACATGGTCGAACATCAAGGGTTCTGCGAGCACAGGGCAAAAGGAGTGTACCTCGGCTGCAAAGCTACAGTAAAGTCAGGCAAGTCGGTAACCCTTACCTTGCAGGCACTCTACTCACAATGCAAACAGCGCTCGAGCATGCTCTTCAGAAAAGATGCCCAGTTCTACAGCATCGCCTTTGCCAGACTTAGGCGTTCTTCTGCCATTGCTTTGTGCACTCGGCTCCGGTGACGCTTGGCGGGACATTTCTGAATTGCGGAAGATGTCGGGGTGGTACGTGAGAGGGCGGAAAGGAGCTTCGTGAGACGATGGATCGGCGAGAGTCGCCATGCGATACGCCGCAGCCACTCTTGGAATAGGTCGTGATCGCGTTGGCGGGGACTTCATACTTGCTTCGCCTTGCGACTGAGACGTGCTCGCTACTGGTGGAACCCCAAAGCTACCCATCTGTGCAATTGGCACAGACGAGCTAGCATCGGAGGGTGTAGTCTGGAAGTTGAAGCTTTGCGGTAGCAGTGTACTCCCAGACATATTCTGCCCTGTAGCTGTGTACGTTTCAAAATTGCGGAAAGGCTGAGAGCCTTGACCCGAAGCAAAGCCGGACACGGGAGCGGCCATCGAGCCTTGAACTTGAGCAGTGGAGCGGTGCACTTCCACGTGTTGAGCTGAAGACCCCGCCTGTGAGCTGTTGTACTGTGGATCTGCGAAGAAGGCAGAGGTCGTTGCCTGGCCTGCGTTGCTAAAAGGATAGCTGATACCAGAATCTGGAGGACCACCGGACTCTGTAACCGCCCCATGTCCTGATTGCGACATTGCTGGCTCAGGGCTAGCCGTGGTCTTGGCAATGTAGGAAGCAGAGATTGAGCCTGACGTAGAATCGTGCGATCCTTCACGTATCAGCGCTCCCACAAGTTCTTCTAGCTTCGCAATTCTGGCATCCCGGCTAAGGATGGGACCTCGCTTGACAAATGGTTTCGAGGAGTTGCTATTGCCATTCTTTTCAGCTGAAAGCGCCTTTTCGGTGCTTCGAGCTGTCGTGAATTCGCATTTAAGGTCCCATTTCAAGCACCTCTGACATCGAGCATCGTCTCCGCTTGAGGACGGCTGACAACGGAGTTTCTGATTCCGACATTGGTCGCAAGCTTTTCATACGCAGCGAGTGTGAGTAACTTCTTCTGTGAAGATCTATAAATCGATACTCACCGTGAGCAGCACGACGGTGCTTGGGACCGTCTTTCGTCTTGCGTAGCTTCGCAGGCGGCTCGGAGGGACTCGACTCGCGCTCTGAACGCTCACCATCTCTTGCGCTAGTCTCGTCATCAGTCATTTTTTGTTCAGTAGAGGCATGATCCGAAGAAGATATGCCACAGCTTCGGAAAGAGTACAAACAAGTGGAGAGTTCGGTTATCGGGGGACGGCAGGAACTTCCGAACTTCGGCTCGAGAAAAGCCGTGGTGGCAAACGCCACATGAGATGGAGGCCTCGTCGGCGTCTATGGCGGATGCAAAGCCTTGTACAGTAGTGACTAGACGTGGGCTAATTCAGACAAATGTTTTGACCTCAACCTTGTACTCCGCCGTCACAGCGACACACCCTGTATTCAGTCAACGACCAGCGACCTCGAAAGCGGCAGATATAGTCCATGTATAGCTGGAGCGTTGACATTTATTGCTCATTATCGACTTACAAACCTGTCTCGTTAAGCTGCTGCATGGATTATACATAGTATCTTATGTTTGGCTTTCTATAACTACGGCCATCATAATCCTCATTTACTTTTGCCGTGATCGGCGAAGGCTTTCAAAACATTCTGAACGTCTTCGCGATGCGAAATACGCCATCTAGTACCTCGACGTTTCTCTCCCACGCTCACGGTGACAATTTTGTCAAGTGCCATCTCTTCTAGCCAACTGCAAAGTCGTTGATCTTCGGTGAGACTGCGTACGGACATCATCAGCTACAGACAAGGCAGAAATCTGTGCAGTGGAACATGGCTTACGTGAGGACATAATCATACTGTTCCAGCAATTGATGACTGGCCACTGTTTTGTCGACATCTGAGGTCAAGCGGGCCTCGAGTCTGGCGGCACCATCAGACTCCTCCAGAGACGCCTCACTTTGCTCCTCGAATCGTGCAGAATCGACTGCGCTGCTCTGGCGATCTTGAAGCTTATCCGTAGCAACGGAAGGCGAGTCTCCCAAATCTTCGCCGGGACTTTCATCGGATTGAAGTATATGCGCAACAGCAATTGCCCTTCCGGCTTTTCTAGGGAGGATTAGGAATGAGGTGGCGCCGGGGTACAGCTGGATACCGAAACGTTCTCCAAGTGAATCCTGCATATCCATCAGGTAAGCTATACAGTAATTCCAACTTAGAAGAGGTAGAGAGCTTACCATGATATGATTCTGAACTTCTGCTGCTTGGCGCCGGGCCCAGTGATACGCCTCGTTACCCACACCATCCTTGTAGATTGGCGCCTCACTGTGGAGATCCTCGGAGGAACCGTCGTCGGTTGCGGACGCGATGGAAGCTCTCCGACTATCTGGATTTTGATCCTCCGTAGTATTGGCATATCTCCAGACGATGGAAATGCCCCTATCATCGATCATACTTCCAGGAGTACGCTCGGTGTAGTATCGAAGGATCTCGAGAACTGGCTGACGCCATGATTCATGTACGCCAGAAACGAGCTTGTGCCACACCCGTCCATTGAGAGGCTCGCTGTTCTGGCGCTCAGGTAGGCTTACGAAGCAGCCATTCTCGGCACTGAACGGTACATGAGTCAATACATACCTCGGTAATAACGGCGTAGAGCACAAAGGTTACTTACATCCATCCTAACTTTGGGTACTGTTTCGCCAGATCGTCCAATTCCGATGGTGGGGCTCCACTCATTACGTAGACAGTATTGTGAGGGTCCGAAGCGAGGCCCATGAGGTGTTCATCGAGGCCATGCAAGGAGTCGGCCATGGCTGCGTGCCCTCTGCCTGTCAAGCCACGAGCGAGGCGGTGCTTCGCATGTACAAGTGTTCCTTCTAGATCCAATAGAATGAGACGCTTGGAGGAAGAGGCATAGACAGACAAAGCTTCGCCGACATCGAGTTCCGGAGAAGCTTCAGTTGAGCCCGAGAGTCGGGGTGAGGCTTGTGGTCGCATGAAGACATCTACTGGACCTTTCTGAAGTGACTCTAGGAAGGACGTGCACCAGTGCTGAGCAGTCTGACCCCACACGTGCCGCTCCAGGTCTTGCCAGCGGGAGATACGTTCCGTTTCCGGCATAGTCAGAGCTTCGTTGATTGCTCGAGCGAATGCAAGCTTGTCGTAAGGGTTGATGGCGATGCTTCGATGCTGATGAGGCACAGGACTTAGGAAACAGCTTGGAAAGCATAATTGTGCAGGGGACTACTCACGAAACCGGCTTTGCTGTATGATCCAGTAAATTCGGAAAGGATAAGCGGCGACCATTTGTTCTCTTGGCAGATAACATATTCATGCGAGGTGAGCTGTGAAAGTCATGCCGTTAGTATCGCTGCGCGTGTATATGGAGGGCGATACACGTACATTCATTCCTTCTCTCAGACTGGCATTGATAAAGCAGTCGGCGACTTGCAGCAAGGCGAGATACTGCGAGAAGCTGACATCTTGATGTAAGAAGACGACCGGTTGGCTGTAACAAGATCAAGTGACGTCAGAAAGAGCGTACCTAAACAAGCTAAAATTGCGCAGCGTACTATGTAAACGTCGAGAAGCGAGCGTTAATGCGCGAAACGACATCCATGACTTCTCCTTGTTTTTCATTCTCTTCGCTGGTAGCCATGGCCACCTGAATGAGCACGACCTTGCCCTGCCATTCAGGGTATTGTTCAAGGAAGCATTCATAAGCTTGCAGCTTTTTGCGTACACCTTTGATTTCATCAAGCTTGTCGCGAGCGATGAGGACTTTGAAACCTGCATATCGCTCTTGTAGGGTAGCTCGCCATTGCGCAACCTCAGCTTCTCGCTTGCGTTGATTGAGGGCTTTGACGTCAATGCCGATTGAGAAGACACCAACTCGAGAAAAGCCATTGGCGAGCTGGATTCCTTTAGGAGTAGCTTCAACGGAGAGTAGCCGCTGACATGTTTGACGGAAATGTCTGGCTAGATTGTAAGTCTGAAAGCCAACGAGGTCGGCTCCTAGAACGCCATCAAGAAGCTCTTGGCGAACTGGCAGGCAGCGGAAGATCTCGCTAGAAGGGAAATTGATATGTAAGAAGAAGCCAATTGTTGCATGTGGTAGTCTTGCTCGAAGCATGCGAGGGACGAGCAGGAGGTGGTAGTCATTTACCCAGACTGTAATCATAAAGAGCATCAGCATCGATCATAGATAACGACGACATGGGTACTCACTCAGATCGCCGGGTCTGTACATAGCTACGATCTTATCCGCAAAAGCTTGATTCATAGCCTTGTAGTCAAGCCATGAAGGTGATTCGTATGCCTTCGACTTGTGTGCATCCAGAACTTGGTAATGGAAGGTAGGCCAGAGGATTTGTTTGCAAAACATATCATAAGCAGGTTCGAGAACATCATCCTCTACCCAAACGACTCCGGAATGCTTTTCTTGTAGGTACCTCTTCTCAATCGAATCACGTAGCGGCTCGTCGAAGTCTGCAATGCTGCAGCCTGGAGTGCCGATCCATATGTGCTCGTCCATTGTTGTTTTTGCAGTCGGTGCTGGCAGCTGTCTTGAGTACGACGTAGTGCCCGCATCTATTGTTGATCTTGTAGGTTCCGATGCAGTACGCAAGGTGGAGTCTGATACTGCTCTTATAGCATTTTGTAGGCCGCCATTACCGTGTGGGTTGTGTTGAAAGGTGAAGGCCTCGGGTTCACCTGATTCTGATCTGGGCGAGAAAGCACTCTGACCATCGACTGAAGAAGCTGACCTTCGTCGAGTGTCTGTCGTTCTCCTCGACCTGGTGAAAGCACGGTTCAGTCCGCCACTCTTCTCAATACCACTAATTGAGCCATGGCGAGTGTTGGAGGACGAGCGTCTTCGATGGCTATTTGGCGTTCCAGGGCTTGGGATCACCGTAGCAGATGGAGCACCTGCTACGGAGCTGAAGTAGCTGCCTGTTGTCGCATCAGAGGCCGGCGGCTGGGCATCTTCGCTGACTCCTCTTCCTGGGGGAAGAGCGCCGGGTGTGCGACCCGAACGTTCAGTAGAGCCTAGCAGAGCTTCGGGTGTCCTAGTGTTTGCAGCATGGAGTCTATTCAAGCGGTCTTTCAGAGCTGCATTGAGCGAAGCTTGAGGTGCTCCAGCATCGCTGCCCATGCGAGTAGCATTCGGTCTTCTTGCTGAAGCGATGGAAGACTGAAGGGACGGAGTAACTGGTGCAGGAGTCGTAGACGAAGTGAGAAGGGAGGAGTTCTCAAATGGATTTGTACCGAGTTCATGCTCTGCTGTTCCCGGAGTTAACAGAGGTATATTGGCAGGAATACCGGCTCCTCTCGCTTTGAGATCTTCCAGTATTGAGCCTCCTCGCTGCATAGTTGGTCCTCTGAGATTCTTTCGTCCTCCACCTCCTGCAGCACCAGGCTCTGGCATGCTTGAAGTTGACCATGAGAGACCGGCTTTCCCCGCTGCATTATCGGAACTTGTGGAAGCACCTAGTTCGGGAGTAGCTGAGCGGGTAGGAGTGGAAGTACCAGAGTGAATGGTGGTGAGCGCAGGTCTGCCAGCGGATGGTGAAGCCGCTCCTTTGATTTCCTCTGGATGCAGTGTTATGTCAGGTCCGCTAGTGAAAGTTGGGAACGCGAGGTGATCACCGTCGCCGTTTGCATGACCTGCGTTACCATTGCTTGTGGGCTGCGGAGTCCTGGCGCCATTGCGCTCGATGATGGAGGCAGAATGCTCTTGAAGTATACGCTGCTGAAGCTGCTGCTCTTGGTGCTGTCGTGTAGCTGGGTCTTCAAATGATACCGTCTCTGGTCTATACACACGTTTGGGCGGTGCGGAAAAGCAAAGACGATCACGGCATCAGCAGGACGTCGCAAAGCAATTAGAAGTCCTGCAGGAGAGGACGGAATTGGACAGCTTACAGGAAGAGAGTAGCTATCAGCACACGTGGAGCCTTTCTGCCGCTTGTGAAGTTGTTCAGCTTCGACATCGTTGGACTTCTTCTTGCGAGTTTGTCCGACCACGGTCTCGCTTGATGTCACCTTTAGTGGGCGTTGCGGGCGAAAGGAAGAATAGGCAGCCTGTGAAGGTGTGAGTTGAGTACGGAGGGAAGACAGTGTTCACTGATCCACAGTATGATGCATCTGTGCAGAACAGAGAAGAGCAAAAGCAAGTAATGTTCGAAAAGTTGCTATCATTTGACTTTCAGAAGAGACATGGCGATCAACTCTTCAACACGTCAGTAGGGAACCTTTGATACAGATGTGAAGAGATTTGGTCGGACAGCCCTTTGCAAGCAGGTTTCAAGAACGTGGTTCGGTTGTCGTATGAAAGGGCGGCCTCTTCATACCGCCTCATCTACTTGGCTTGTGACTTTCTCGTGAGCAGTGTCGTACATGTACAACGGTGCATGATGTTCGGCATTTTGCGCGACGGCTCAACTAGAATTTAAGGTTTAGTCGGCTGACAAATCTTTCTTTACCTGTGTGTATTACAGGTCAGAGCGCACACTCACATCCCCACGCTACCCCTACGACTATTTCGTGTAGACGCGTGTCCTGTGCCTCGCATCCCCATTTGCTTAGCCATCTCAGACCAACAGCACATTTGGTGATCTGAATGCAAAAGTTGCCCCGATGCATGTACAGCATGGACCTTGTCAGCTGGTCAGAGGGCACTGTAGACGCTAGTGGAGGGTCCCTCCATGTTCAGAAACGCCGGAAAAAGGAGTAGTAGTAGGAAAGAAGCCTTAGGACGTCGAGCAACATTGCTGCGAGAAAGGCAGGTATCTTTTTTCAAAGGGGAGTGTTACCTTTGACAAATAGGAGTGTTTCTGTAGGAACGAGTCTGAGCTGTATTGACAGGTGTAGAGCATGACCTCATCACAGTAGTACTACTGTTCTGTTGCAATAGAATTATGAAAAAATTGATCTCAGAATGGGCAACATACATCATTCATCATCGCTTTGACCAAGACTAGTTTACGCAGCAGGACTGTCGCCCGCTCTACCTATTTCGTGCATACGTATTCCTCGCCATCGATTGTGCAAGTAGCATGATTTACAAATGTCCAATGGCGCAGTGTTCTTCCGGCTGACATATGTAAATACCCGTCTCGCTTGATTCGTACGGTCAGACTGTTCAGACCTATGCGAAGAATGATTGTGTAAGTGTCCGCTGGCCATTATAGGTTGGCTATATGTGGGTCCCGAGGTTGCGGGAGGAGCATGCATATCGCGTTGAATAGGAGCTTGCCACTCCGAATAGGATTGCGATCTTTCGCTGCTCCGGTGTGATTCTCTACCGGTATAAACAGTGGGTCGAGGAGAGGCATAACGAGAGGGACGGGGATTCAGATCCCTAGCATGGGGGTCTTCATATGCTATGCGTATACTGGGCAAAGTTGAAGCCTGTCGAGGAGGTCGCCTAGCGCTCCCGTGAGGGATCTGTAGGCGATCTTGCGGAATAATCTGCGCGTTCTCTCGAGATCTGTCCCTCATGGAGGGCGTTGGGGAGCGATTCTGAGTATATCGAACTGGTGGACTCCGAACCCTGTTGGATGCGCTGTATCGACTATCACCTCGATGGGTTCCCCAGTAAGGATCGACTCCTGACCAAAACCGCACGAAGTTCTCAAATTTCTGCCAAAAGCTGCCGGCTGACCCAGATGACCGACGAGACCTATGTGAATGTAGAGAGCCCCATGAGTGCGAAGAGCCGGCGTAGCTTCGATAGCCGCGGTCTTGAGAGGAACGCTGTCTTGCATTGGCTGTGTAGTTCTCACTACGACCAAAAGTCGCAGGATGTCTTGATTGTCTTGAATGTCGCCGCGATGAAGCTGGCCGAGATGACTCTGGTGACGGAGCCCCATCAAACTGATCGCCGTACACATCCTCCCACGGGTCCTTCACCCTATGTTGCCTGCTTTGTGGTATTGGATAGTGTTCTGAGTAAGCATGTCTATCGTTTGAACTTGTGACGCCTGGATGCTCAGAAATGTCCGTTCTCCACTTGTGTACAGCATTGTAGAGTCCCACATCTCCAGTATACTGTTCCTGCTGCCGGTCTCCAAGTCCGTTTGTGTATGAAGGAGTCTGTCTTAACGACGACTCTGGAGGATGGCGGTCGACAGAGTATTGATTACCTCGAGGAGAAGTGGGCCTTGGGGAATGTGACGAGGCCCGGTATGTGTCTCCGGGTACATTTTGATCATTTTGATACCTGTTATACGCTGAACAGTTCGGTCCATACGGATTTCCCAGGTGAGCGGCCTCAGAATATTCCGATGCAGATGTTTGATACTCGGTTTGTGAGTAGACCGCACCTTTCCTGCTTGGAGTACGATCAGATGACGTTATTGAGGTAGGCACTGGCGGGATGACGAACTGTGCTTCCAATGCGTCGACTAGCCCTCCGCCTGAAGAGGAGTTTCGAGTACTTGTCTGACAGCTGCTGCCGACCGGCCCATTCGTGCTTGAGGTACGGTCAGTCGAAATGACAGAGCCAGGGCGGGGCAACACCACATATTCGACCTCGGAATCGCTGGCTTGCATAGGTATGCCGCTTGTAGCAGAGGTCCGACTAAGGTTGGACGAGGTGACTGAGTTTGCCGTTGAAGAGGCAAAGCCAGATTGCCCTTGACCTACGCCGCTGCTGGAAGAGGAGAGCTGAGTACTGGGTCTACTGCTACGACTGATGTTGCTGACGGAATTAATTGTCGGGGTTCTACTACTACTGTTGATACTGCTTATGGACCTGCTTGTCATGGGGTAGTGTCGGAAGTTGAGCTGGTAAGGAGGGATGCTGCCGGTAGGCTAAGGAGAGGAAAGTGAAGCAGGAGCAATGCGACAGTAGACGGCGGGCGAGACAAGTGAGAGGCAGGAAGAGAGAGAGAGGCATTGTACATATTATATGCCTGGTGAGAGTGTGAGTGGGGTCATGGCGATGCACCAAGGTAGCTGCGTCAGACGATATTGAATCAGGCGAAAGAGATTTGCGCGAGAGTGAAAGACTAGTGTTATGCCAACCTGGGCTACCCAAGTGACCGTCTTTCATGTTCTCACGTTCCATTGTAAGGCGAGATTCAGTGTCACACTGAATCTCGCCTTGCAATAGAACGTGAGAACCTATGCTAATCGACAGCTTTTCGACTATCTCGATGTGAATTGCAATCGGAAGACCTAAGCCTGAAGGGAGCAAAGCGTTCACTCAAAGTCTTGTCAATATGTAAGAAGCCTTGTAGATGACATGTATACTCCAGTTTCATAGCTTTGACGGAACCTTTCTTGCCGGCAAGCTTCTGGGTGGGTGCCTTTTGAAGTATCTGCAAAGACGTCATGCAAATGTGATGGACGACCGACAGAGACTCTTGCTTTCCTGCCTTGTATACAGAAATGGTAAAGCAAGTTCAACGACAACTCACTCCATGACTGCCATTCAATACCGCTCCTGCACTGCATGCAGAGTACTACTGCTTCACCTCGTCACCTTGCTCAGCTGGAGCAGCTTGGCGCCCTTCGTCGTGAATGGACAAGAACTCGGTCAGAGAGTCCCCTGTCTTCGATGGGCGCACCAGTCGACTGTCGCTCAGAACGAAGGTGGTGATGGTCATTCAATATGGATATACGGTGGTCGAGCTCGTACGGCCTTAGGTCAAGCACTCAACAGTGAGCTGAATGCGTCGATCATCACCATCATGCAGGCCAATTTACACGAGGGCTGATCATGCGATTTGTCTGGTTAATCAGCCTGGACAAACGCACTCATCAAGCTAGATCTGGATGCTCCATTCTCAATTGGCAATCCACCTCTCGAAGTAATCCAATCCGACCGTAATTCTTCGGCTGCTCCGCCCCGCGTGGCGCTTGGAGCACTCGCTTCAAATGCAGATGGATCAACACTCTACCAATACTTTGGTCAATTCTCAGACACACCGCCCACGGATCCTACTCCGAATCGCCTGTGGCAGTATAGTATTCCCCAAAGACAGTGGAGCACGGTCAACTATACCGGTGATGATGGTATCGAACGTGTGGCGGAGGGAGCCGCTGCGTTGGCGCCCCAGCTCGGTACAAATGGAGAGCCAATGGCATACTATTTCGGAGGTCATAAGGATGTGTAAGTAGTTCTTACCGCTGTGATTTGCTTGAGTTATTTAGTGAGCTGACTTTTGTTGTCATATGCAATGCAACAGCTTCACCGTTCAAGACTGGCAAGGCGATAGAGTCTTCCTATCCTCCATGACAGCACTAGATCTCGGGTCTCACGAGTGGAAGAACCTGACGACGTTCTCTACGTCTGGAGACTCGGGATCCCGAAATACTACTTCTTCCAATATTCCGCCCATTTTACGAGCGGATTCGACCATGACATATGTGCCCAATCTTGGAACAGACAATAAGGGCATTCTGGTGGCTATCGGAGTATGTTCCCAGTACTTATCCTCGCTCGTGTGGTGCTCTACAAACTGACAGACATTTGTTGCTTTTATATAGGGTGGAAATGAAAATCAAATGATTGAGAACACAGTGTTGGATGTCTATGACATCGGTGCAAATGCTTTTGTGAAACAAGCAACGCAGGGTGACATTATGAAACCGCGAGTGAATCACTGTGCAGTTCGAGGTGAGACAGTTGCCCTTGACCACTTAGGCATTCGCTGACGTATTGTCCTTGGTATCTACACTCAGGCTCCGCCATCGTAAATGGTCAAGAACAGCATCAGATCTTTGTATATGGCGGTCACGCGTCCAACAGAACAACGCAAATACAAGAAGGTCAAGACACAGATCTCTACGTTCTAAGCATACCAAGCTATACGTGGACTTTCGTCGGCAACAACCTGACAAGTCAGCCTGTTGCAAGAGCAGGTCATACATGCGAACTTATAGGCGATCAAATGGTCGTTATTGGAGGCTATATATCAGATGATTACCTATGTGAACAGCCAGGTGTCTACCTTCTCAATACTACTTCGCTTTCGTGGAGTACAGACTTTGTACCGGGAACAAGCTATCAGACACCTGAAATGCTTCGAAGTCTTATCGGAGGTACAGGGGTCAGTAACTCAACAGGAGGAAGTGGATGGACTGGGCCGAACAACAATTATACTGCAACGGTAACGCAAGGCGGAGCGGTCCCCACTGCAAGCTCCACTCCTGGAGATGGCGACTTGCAAGATAGCAAGGGAGGCCCTAATCTGGGCGCGATGTAAGCTTGCTTCTTGTTCCGAGACTATTGATCACATTTTCGCGAGAAGCTGACTATGGCTACTGGCTCGGCAATGTGCAGAATCGGAGGAGTTGCCCTCGTGAAATATTTCGCTAAACGTCAACGAAAACGCGAAAGAGCAATATGGTCACGCCGTCTTCTGCGCCAAGATGGATACACTTGGACAGCTGATGAAGATGAAGAAGGTTCAGCCATGTTTGCAATGCCATACACCGACATGCGAGGTGCATGTAAGTTGGCCTTCACTTACTCGATCAGCGATACCAGTCCACTCATATCTTGTTCTTTGCAGCAATGAGCCACGATGGCCCTCAAAGACCAAGCTTGTCCACGCCACTGTATGCCAGCGAAAATTCGGGAAACAGCCGTGGTGCATGGTCAGGCTCAAAAGAATCTGCTAGTGACAATGTCGAAAGCGACACCGAGGGCATGCAAGTGTCTGGTGTCAGTCACCTGGCTCCAAGAGAGGTATGTCGTTGAACTTTTTCACAGGACCGCTGTTGTCTCGCTGTCTTACCTGAGTTTGCCCGGTCCAGACATTGCGGGTAACCAACCCTTCAAATCGTTCGACTTCTTCGCTCAGCTACTCCAGAACGCAGCGGAGCACATAGTATGGGCCATATACGTAAGTGTGTACGTATGGAACAGAGCAGCCAGCGGAGACTGGCGAGCATGGAACCTTGGCCAAGAAGACCGAATTCATACAAAGTAGAAGTATTCCGTTTTTAGGTAATGTAGCATTGAGTCGAACGCACACATAAGATGCGGCTTTGCTTTGTTGTATGTACAACAACATAATCTGAATTATCGCTACAGCGTTCCTGTTATCGGATGATGTACGCAGCCCGCTTAAGCAGTCAGCTTTGAAGCTCTGCGTTGCACATCGCTCGTGCTCAGCTCCACCTTAGCCAGGCCGCTATTCAATGTCTCTAGCAGTGAACAAGCTTGACACAATTCTTGACTTGACATCGAGCCACATCTCGCGCATTTACCTGTTGTTTCTCAAAATTAGCCATGTGTGAGTGAATGTGGCGGATCCGTCTTCCTGAGTCCTCACCTTGGACTGGCCGCCTGACATCGGTTTTCACCATTCCAGCCATAGCTTCTCCAGAATATATGATGTCCAAGATTGAACTTGGTCGTATCGCTTCGAGATCTTTGACTAGCGCTCGGGCATGCCCTCGATAAGCCGTTGGCGAATATATACACTCTGTGGAGTGGTAATCCAGTTTCTGCGGATTATAACATGTGAGTATGACATTATTCGGAAGCGACCTTCGACAGAATGATCCTACCTTGAAGTATGCATACATGACAATCTCCTTCTCGTATGCGTATTTGAAGGGCTTGCTACGCTTGACCGTCTGGCCCTTCTCGCCTGAACCTGTGGTGATCTCCGTACACCGCTCGACACGAGCTATATCTCCGCGAAGTACTACCGGTAGTAGAATTGGAATGAGTCGGATTTGTAGGCGATGTCAGGACGTGAATACGGAGCGCTCACCATTCATGAGAACCGTCTCGGCCACATCGTCTGCGTTGTGACCTGTGACTATATGGTCGACCTTCAACACGTCGCCTCCGAGGTCTAATGCCTTCCGCCGGAAGACTCCACAGTACGTGCAATTGCCCTTCTTTCCAGTCTCCTTTACCACCTTGTCCATAGTCCAGCCTTCGTAGAGATCCGCATACGACAAGACTTTCAAGGGTAGTTTATACTGTTCGCTGTTCCGTTGTACAGTCTCGAGGGATTCGTCCCGGTAGCCAGAGATGCCTTCGTCAATACTGAGGAGCTGTAGATCCAGTCCATAGTCGTATCTCTCGTTGAGCAGTGTCATAATGTGTGCCAGTACAGTTGAGTCTACAAATACAAGTACGTGATCGACGAGTTTATTCGGTGCCACAATGGCATGAAGGCAGGTCAGCTGCAAGATCCGTGGTGCATAGCTACGTTATGGCCTCACCTTTGCCTCCACTGGCGGCTACTCCTACACGCTCTCCTCGCCTGAAGAGCTTATTGCGTTGTATCGTATTGTGAACTTCGGTTTCGAAAACTAGGTAGAAGCATTCTCGACAGACAGCCTGGCCAGTCTTCGGGCGGCGCAGGATTGCTCGCCTGGCCCTTGAAGGCTCGCAGAGAGCGCAAGGTGCCATCTTATAGGTACAGCAGGCTTGATGTTGTCTTAAGACTGGTCACGCATTGCAAGAGATATCCAGACTTCTCAGCACCCAATCGATTCGGTGGCAACAGCAGCATGTATGCACGTTGGCTATTGAGAACTGCTGGGCTATCTCTTACCCATCAGTAGGAGTATTTGTAACCTTTTCAAACTGTCCACATCTCAATGAAAGCTTACCAATCCCTGCGTCAAGTTGACAAAGTCACTATCGAGTACGCAGCCAGACTGACACACGTGAACTGCTAAACACCATGCGGCAGCTGATTTACCGGCTTCTCGAAACAGCGTGCTCGTCGACAATGCCATAGAGTGGTGAGCTTGGTGACGCGAGCTGTGTATACATGCCGGCACGTACCTGACCTGAACTGCTAGGTTCCACGCCTGGACTCCAGAGTTCCAGCCGGAAATGGTAGGCAAATTACAGAAGAACCCTCCTCCGGACCCTCGCACGAATATCCCTTTCTTGGATTTGGAGAAGTCGTAAATGTGTTTGCTTCCACGCCATGCTTTGCTGAGCGAGCTAACTGTCCGCTTCGTACTCTTGCAGATGCGGCGGTCAGTCCATGATAGATGCTGCTTAGTCAACGCGAAACCTGCAGCGACGTGCTGAACCACGCGCATGACAACAGGCGCACACGGTCTCAGCCTTCTTATTACTACTGAAGTCGGTGATGAGAAGCATACCTTCATCTTTGACTGCGGTCCCGAGAGCAAAAGTATCGACAGGAATGTGAAAGCCCTCGAAGTAGACTTGACAAGTGTGGAAGCCATTGCTCTTTCGGTAAGCTCAGTCTCCTTGTCAGCAACTTTTATGTCGATGCACCATCTCATCATTGGGCCGCCGCGCGTCGACGTAGCATTGGCATTCTGATCATTCAGGAGGTATACTTCAAGCTCTTAAGCTGATTACAGAAGCGAAGAGCCAGTCGAGCGTTCCGACGCCCACCGTAGTTGACCTGCACCCAGACCGACCCGAAGCACGGAGTATCTGGCCACCACATCTACCAGCACCACTGATACGACTACCTGACGACCCGACATTCGAAGAAATCACAGCGGCAGGAGGTAAAGTCAAGAAGCACGACGAAGCTCACACTATAGCCGGAGATACCGCCTATATTAGCGGACAAATCAAGCGTCAGACAGATTTTGAGATCGGACTGGTGGGCGGATCACAGTGGGTCGATGGCGAGTGGAAGAGTGGACCTGGAAATCCAGGGTGGCTTATCATGGACGAGCGATATCTCATGATGGACGTTAAAGATAAAGGGCTGATAGTGTTAAGCTCATGTTCGCGTAAGCCTAGTCGAACACCGTACCGCCTCCTCAGGCTGACTTGTACCTAATGTCCGTAGATGCCGGCATCGTCAACGTCTGCAAGTCTGCAATAGAGGCGACAGGCCGCACCCGGCCTCTTCTGGCTGTCATAGGAGGCTATCATCTAGGCGGTGCAGGAATGCAAGACCGCATCCCAGATACAGTCAAGTACTTTGCGGAGGAGCTGGAACCTAGAGCGACCTTCTTGGTGCCTATGCACTGCACAGGTTTCAATGCCAAAGTCGCACTCAGTAACGCTTTGGGCGCGAGCGTAGTGCCAGCCGGCTCTGGCTCTCGTATGACCTTTGACTCGAAGAGCGTTCCACCCAGTGCGGCATAAGAGCAAGCTCAAATAGATCACGAGACGTAGCAGAAGAATGTGTGGAGTGCATAGATACAGTGTATTGCGAGATAAATCAAAAGTTCAACTAGTCTGTCGTTAATCTGTTCGTTCTCTGACAAGAGACATCAAGAAAAGATGGTATTACAATAAGGTATAACAACGAAGGATAAGAGAGAGGGAGTGAAACCAAGAATAGTCTCTTCTGCGCTATGACTGTGTAGCGCCTGCCGGTTTTGAGCGTTGTTGACAATCAAAGCTCTCCAAGCGTTTGCAGCGGAGTACGAGACTTCCAGAATAAGTACAAAGTACATTGAGCGAGTTTGTTGCTAAAGTGGTATCGTGGGAGGCACACTCCGAAAGTGTTCCCATGTGTCTGCTGAGGTTGAGGTTTCTTCGCGTGTCATGATGCGTTCGGCCGTGAATGGTGTTGCATCACAATCTTCTTTCGTAGAATCGGTTAAGGCTGAACGACGCGATGCGGTGCGGTGCGGTGCGATGCAATGCTTTGCTGCGAGGTTTTGCGAATGTCAACATTGTCTAGAGAACGAGGTTGGCAGGCAGGCAGGCGGAGGAGGTGATTAGACGAGACCTTCGCACGGCGCCTTGTTGCGATAAGTGCGTTCATACGTAAAGCTCTTTGAATTCACGTTGAAGACCTGATTCTTGATTTGCCGTCGTGACTTTACTGCGAGTCTGTACTCCAAGTGGTGTACCAGATTTCGCAGCTCTATCAAAAAGGAAAAAGGCATGGCCGAGAACATAAGCACACCAGTCAAACAGATCCGCGACAAAGATGAATTGTAATGAAACTTACTGCTTGCGTTGCCTTCTTGTAGGTCCACGAACAGAAGCAACGAGTGAATCTCTCCTCTTTGGGAATCTCGAGCTTTTGACGGGCGAAATAATGTTTGGTGTATTACCACGGCTCGAAGAAGGAGTAGGAGGAGCAGGATTTGACGAGGTCATTTTACGGGAGTTGTTCTCATCTTCATTTATCGAAGAAGCCGTATCATCATTCATTGCTGATTGGCCGTCGGCACTTGATGCTGAACCAGGTGTACTAGCTCCATCTTGTGTAATATTATCTCCCCCTCCCGTACTTCCATTATAGCTGGAAGCCCTATCATCGTTCGTATCTACGCTAGTAGACAATCTAAATCTCTGACGTGGACTTTCAGCAGCTTCAAATTCAGCATCTGGAGAAGCTGCTCTGGAGCGTACTTTCGAGCTACTTCCACTACCATTGTAGGTGTTTCCATTTAGGAGTAGATGACTAGCTAAACCACCGGCACCGCTGGCAGGGAGATTGTTGGTATGCGTTGCTGTCGTACTCGGTGATATAGAAGATGATTTCGATTTCGAAGTCCTCGTTGTAGTACTTGATTTGGTCTTATTGCTGCTGGTCGTAGATATCTTACGATCTCGCTCTACTAAATCTGATAGTTGGGTAGCTGTCGTACTTTGACTTCCGTTTGTAGCTGCGGAGGTAGTTGTAGAGCTAGAAGCTGATGGCGAGGATGATCTAGCTTGATTGTCGTTGTGCTGCTGATGATGTCGATGATGGTGATGATGATGAGAAGAGGGAAGCTGAGAATTGATAATAGCAGGAGTAGCAGCTGTAATACCAATACTAGGTGGTGACAGAGCAGAATTTCCACCTTCTTCATCATCGTCATCATCATTAATAGATGTACTAGTAGTAAGAGGACTTTGTAAATTATTATCCGAATGACTACTAGTTTGATGATTATGATTATGATTAAAATCTTCCGATTCAGTTTCATCAATTTCATTCTCCAATAAACTTTCCAAAGCTTTTTCCCAACTACCAGAAGAATCATGAATTAATTTTCTAATTTCAGTTATTGTATGTCTATGTGGATAACGTAATGATGATAAAATTAGGGATTCTTCTTGTGTTGCTTTGGAAATATCTTCTGCTGTTATTGTCGGATCGGCACCTGGCATGGGCTGTTGTGCTTCGACAATACAGGGGAGACCTGTGTGAGGCCCTGCGATGTTTCTTGCGGACGAGTAGTGCTGATCGTTCAAAAGGAGATAGAAGAAGACACGCATAGATAGAATTAGCGATGGATCGCCACGTAAACAGGAAGAGAGGGAGAAGGAGGAACACAATACATGGGTCAATTTCTGGATTGAATGGACACACGTCCGCTTGCACTAAGATCAAAGAATGAAAGAATGAACTCACCTCCCAATTATGGTAAACGATATATAAATCCGGCAGTTCCTCCTTCATTTTACCTTTTCCACCAAGACTACTACTATTTCCATCTTTCCTTTTTGCCAGTGCAGCTTCTTCTCTAGCAGCTCTAGCACTAGGAGATTCATCTTCAAAACCAATAACATAAACCAATTCAGCTTGAATAACTTTAATTTTCCTTGTTACCATTCTAGCAAAAGCAACGATTTCCAATTGAGTACCATAAGTAGCTGAATTCCTCATTTCAGCAACATGACTTGCAAATGCAGATTCTTGTGATGAATGATGTGAATCATCTATGAATGCTATAAATTCATCTCGATGTGCTAAAAGGAAATTACAGACTTCATGCCGTATTGTTAAATGATGGTTTGGTGTGCCGTGTAATTGATCTGAGAGTGAACGGAAGAGACATGATCCATCGCCGAGGCTGCATGACGATAATTGACGTAGTGAGGTATGAAGTCCGGACGAGAAGAGGGAATGGTATAGAATATCGTGTTATGAAGTCGTATATAGTAGTAAAGGTTTTTTTCGACCGAGCGGATGATGCGAGTCCATGCGTGTACAGAAGGGTGATCGGGGGATGGAGATGGGAGAAAGGACGTCAAGGAATTGACGTGGATGAGGAAAGAGAGAGAGACAGTCGCAAGAGTAAGCAATAAGCTCAAGAGAAGTACGTGTGTTGATAGAGTATACCCACGTATTAGCAGCATACAGTCCCAACCGCTTAAGTTGAGCTTCAAGCTGTCTCTCGTCATTGAAGGGATCGTTGTAGAGCTGCAGTGGGATGGATATACAGGATTGTCAGGATTGCAAGTAGTAAGAATGATAAGATGATGTAGACCTCACCCTAGCACCCTGACCTCTTGTCTTGTCTCTTGCCCTGTGAGTTATCCCACCACTACCTGAACTGCCTCCACTCGCCTTCTTGCCTCCGCCTGCTGTGGATGATCC
Organism: Cystobasidium slooffiae; assembly: GCA_019775285.1. NCBI lineage: Eukaryota > Fungi > Basidiomycota > Cystobasidiomycetes > Cystobasidiales > Cystobasidiaceae > Cystobasidium > Cystobasidium slooffiae. Next base: position 172,521 of record JACWFZ010000026.1, on the reverse strand, counting down.
ACCAGCATTACCACCACTGCCGCCTTTACCATTCCTTTTGGGCGGACGGCCTCTAGCGGGCATCTTTCATGTGGTTGGTTTAATGGATATGTTAGATTTTCAGATGGGCTTGGGCTTGCACAAGTAATGTAGAGTGTGCATAGTAGTAGTAGTAGTAGTAGGATTGCTTGCTTGTCGTAGTAGGGTAGTCTTCGGGCGTGTCAAATGCGAATCCTTGATGATTATGATAGAGACAGCTTCGTTTGTGCAAGTCTCGAGGTGATCTTGATGCGAAGTCCCGGGGGCAGTAGTCAACCAGAGTGAGTGCGATAACAGCAAGAGGTGACACCTAAGGAAGAGAAAAGTAGAGTAGAGTAGAGTAAGGTCGGAGTGTGAGTGTAGCAGTAGTAGGGATAATGCGCGTTCAAAGGAGAATAAGGTAGAGAGATGCGATGAACTTTGATCAAGCAACGGCAAAATGCTGGAGAGAGAGAGGATCAGCTTTCGCGCGAAGGCGTGTTTCAAACAGGCCATGGCAATAGGCTAGAAGTGCTTCAGCAAGGCAGCAGTCAAAGGACAGTCACAAGGTACTCCTGGTGGACTATCTACTCCTCAACGGGCATCATGCTTTGCATGCATTCATTGTTCTGATTAGCCCATTCAGTGGCGTAGGTGCCCTTCATGCTATCCATGCCATGCTGCTGTGATTGCCATTGAAGCATTCAGCTGTATACAGCAGTCGCATCAAGTACAGGCTTATCACCTTACTTATCTTGTAGCTCTCCTATCTGAAGTATCGCCTCTCTACCCTTCGGGCTACCCTATTACTGCACCGCTGCCTGATAATTGCCGGTCTGTTTTCTACAAGGGCGAGATCACCTCGTCGCTTTCCTCCAAGCTCTTTCTCTCCACAACCCGGTATACAATCCATATACCACAACAACAAGCGAGTACCGAGCCTAGTCTCGTGTGCAAGTGGTAATGCCTCGTGTAGCCATACACACTATAAAAGAGGCGGCAGATCTATCCCATAATGCCGTCGAAGAAGTCATTCTATCACGAGATTTATGGGACCTAATACTCGGCCAGCTCGTGCCGGAGGAGGAGGAGGAGGATCAACATTCTACTTCTTCTTCAAGCTCAAGCTCTATCATCAGAGATCACAAAGGAGATCCATCTAGGATTGCTATTGCTATTAGTAGAAGATACAGACTTGAAGGTGTTCCTACGAGAAGGAAAAGCAATAGTCCAATATCGAGCATTGTATGCTGGGCTTGCTTGGATAGCTTCAGCAGCAACACTTCGGAACAGAAGAGTAACGACAAGAGCAGATCTCTAAGCAACAGTAAAGCAAGTACAGTGAGCTACTTTACCATCAAGTTTCCCATCTTGAAATCTGTCCTTTTCTGGGAACTTCACACTGACCGAGCTTGCTTTCGACCTTTCGCTGGCATGTCTTATAAAGTCAACTACTTCATATCTCCGCACAAGTCAACGACTACGCAAGAAGTATCCCGGTATATTAGGTCTCTCAAATGTGACACTCGATATAAAACCAACTCAACCCATCCAATTATCTCAAGTCTTCCTACTAGCTCGCAACTCTACATCTTATGATCATGCATCAAATCATGATGTGGAACTACAGAGTTATCTAGCTGCGAACGGGCGTATATTGCGACAGGGTGAAATCCTAGACGTGATTATACCTTCTGCAAACAGCATTAATGCTGTTACTCGTCGAGATACGCAGCTACAGAATGGTCACCGTCATAAGATTAACGGCCATACGGAGACTATAAGCTTCCAAGTTACGTTGACAGAACCAGTATTACAAGGCTACATCTCCGAGACAGACTGTGAAATCATAGTCCTACCTCCCATATCCAAAACCTCAGACAAGACGACTGGCAGTAATCGCCTGAAACCTACATCCAGTTCATCATTGCAAGCTACCAATGGTGGTGGTAGTAGTAACTCGAGAAGCAAGGAGGAGGAAGATTGGCATGTAGATGAAGATTTCCTAGCTGCTGGAATGAATTCATCATTCGAATCAAGTTCGCACTTACTTCCTCCTCTCCATCACTTGAATACGTCTGCGGAAGGTGCGAGTGCAAGTGGTAATGGGACAGCAACATCTTCAACTTGGCAATCACCACTTTCTACTCCTCTAAGTCTACCATCAGCTCAACTGGAAGCTTCTTTATCCGAGTCCTCCAATACTCGATTACTGAACAATAAAGGAAGATTAGTACGCGTAACGGCATGTAATACATATATAGATGAAGAAGATTTAACTCCTTCTATAAGAGGGCAAGGAGAAGGAAAAGATGATGAGAGACCTTCAAGCGAAGATGAACATCTGAGAGCTTATGTTAAAGCTTCGGATTTAAGTAAATTGGGACTTTTCAGTGGTGATAGGATAGAAATTGTTGCGCTGGGAAATGAAGGCTCTAAGAGAATAGTGAGAGTATATGGGTTGAGAAATCCCCCGTCTACGCCTGACAAGTGAGTCTTCAATCTTCATCATAGAAGGTCCGCTATCCTGGCGCGACGGCGACGCTGATGCCGTGACCTACTGCTGCCCCTGTAGCGATCTATGGCTTATCCTCTCCCCAGTATTACTGCATAGTATGGGTAACCCACCTATAGTCCGCCTCAATTCCCTCCCCAAGTCATCAACGTCATTCACTTCATCCTCCTCGCATACAAAAAATAGATCACTGCTAAAGTCGAAAGCGTCATCGTCATTATTTCCAAATACTGCCCAAGACGAACAATTTCCAATTGCAAAATCAATAAGTATAGCAAGAATAGCATCAGAACATAGTATGCAAAAGAAATATCAACCTTTATTCATGACTGCCTTGAAAAATTATTTCAAAACTTCAAAGAGGATATTGAAAGAAGGTGATTTATTGGCTATTCCTATTGATTCTTCGAAGAGCTTGTTTTATTATAAAGAAAACGCTGGAGAGAATGGAAGTAATGGTGGTGAGGTGCAGGAAGAGGAGCATGATTTTGAGTGCGTTCTCACCTCACCTTCGTGTCTGATGACTGAATTCGTGCGAATGCAGAGGCGATAAGGAGGCGGATAGTGAGCTGACCATCGGCCATGTTCTTCGAATGTTACAGATTACCAAATGCTCCGTCCATACCAACTGCTATAGCATACTTCAGCGTGTCAAAACTAGAGCTTCCCAGTTCGGCGAATGGCAGTACCGGAGGCATATCATCTGGAAAATATGGGTGCCATATCGATCCTTCAACAACTACGATGATTCAGACTGGACTCACGAATAGTCCAGTACCTGACGCATTCGGATATCTTGGCATCGGTAGGTCTCATACATTCACTCGTCCCACGCGAGACTAACGCAATCTGCTGCTTCTGCGGATGTTGTAGCTGAAGCGACATCGCCTGATATACTACAAGTAGCCCCACATGGCCAGGAAAGCATACCTAGTAGGTTAATGGACTTCGTCAAGGCTTCTTCTATGAAACATACTTCGGACTTGAATATAAACTTGACCGTCCTACTGAAAGGAGCTAGAGGAAGTGGGAAAGCTACTATGGTGCGACAGGTATCGCAACTGAGTGGCTTCCATCTGCTTGAGGTAAGTCTCTTGGCGTTTTACGTTCAACCACTTTCCTCCTGCCAGTGACTGACGAATTGCGAACTGTAGCTTGACTGCTACGAATTGCTTGGAGACACTGATACGAAGACAGAAGGCAATCTTGCCGCTCGCTTCGATCGAGCTGCCTCGTGTACACCGTGTATACTGCTTCTGAGACATATTGAGGCACTAGCTCGGAAGAGTCAAGTACTCGAAACAGGTCAAGGTGAGCTAACTTCCATGCGTCTCTTCGTATACGATAAAGCAAACTTAGATTTCTGTATCATGGCAGAGCCTACCATAGCGAGCACTTTCCAAGATTGTCTCAAAGTAGCTCAGGAAGCGCGGAAGACTACAGGATACCCTCTTATCTTAGTCGGCACGACATGCGATGCCGACAAGATCCCTCTTAGTGTACTCGGGCTATTCAAAGAGGAGTTCAGCATAGAGGTAAGCCATATCAAATCCTCTCAATACTGAAAAACTGAAGATGCTGAGCTGCTTTAACATCTACAACACAGGCACCTGCTGAAGCTGAAAGATTGGCAATGCTGCAAAATATGCTAGCCAATAACATTCTCAGCCCGGATGTATCGGTCAAGTCTCTGGCTGTCCAGACTGCTGCACTTGTCGCAAATGACTTGGCGGACCTCTGTGAGCGAGCTAGAAAGCACGCTGTGTCCCGCCTACTGGACAAGCAGTGAGTCTTTGGTGTCCACGGGGCCTACGCCCCAAATCTGATCCATGCTTCCACTCGCTACAGACTACCTATATCCGCTTGCAAGTATGCAGGAGTAGCGCTCACTGCTGCGGACTTCACGTCGGCGCTGGACCATGCTCGCTCATCGTACAGCGAGAGTATTGGCGCGCCCAAAATCCCCAATGTTACCTGGGACGATGTAGGAGGTCTAGCGAAGGTGAAGACGGAAATTCTCGATACTATTCAGCTACCACTGCAACATCCGGAACTGTTCGAAGAAGGTCTCAAGAAGCGTTCCGGTGTGCTTTTGTACGGTCCACCAGGAACAGGAAAGACTTTATTAGCAAAAGCAGTTGCGACTTCATGCTCGCTCAACTTCTTCTCCGTTAAAGGACCTGAGCTGCTCAATATGTATATCGGTGAATCCGAAGCGAACGTCCGACGCGTCTTTCAGAGAGCGAGAGATGCAAAACCTTGCGTTATCTTTTTTGACGAATTGGATTCAGTGGCGCCTAAGAGAGGTAATCAAGGAGATTCGGGAGGTGTCATGGATAGAATCGTCAGTCAGCTTCTTGCTGAACTAGACGGCATGTCAGAAGGAAAAGGTGGAGCGGACGTCTTCGTTATTGGCGCAACGAATAGACCTGATCTGCTGGATCCGGCCTTGCTTAGACCTGGACGGTGAGTGGAACGTCCTATACGAGGCAACATCAGTCAATAAGTACCTGACCTCCGTGCGATGTAGCTTCGATCGTATGCTTTACCTCGGCGTGAGCGACAACCACGATGCTCAGCTCAAGATCATCGAAGCTCTCACTCGAAAGTTCAAGCTTGAGCCGGAGTGCGACCTCGCAGCAATCGCAGCGCAATGCCCATTCAATTACACAGGAGCGGACTTCTATGCCCTCTGTTCGGATGCTCTGCTAAAAGCAATGTCCCGGAAGGCGGAAGCGGTCGATGCTAGAATTGGTGAGTGGTCTGGTCACGCCACAATAATAACATGTCTGACTTTCAATATGTAGCCGAACTCAATGCGACACCGGAGCATGCGCGTAACAAACTGACTCCGCAATATTACCTGGCCGAGCTGGCTCGACCTGAGGAAATGCAAGTAACGGTCTCACAGCAGGACTTTGAACTGTCACTAGGAGAACTTGTGCCGAGTGTTAGTGAAGCTGGTAAGTTACACTGTACAGACTTCCTGTTCAAGATATCGATGCTGAAGCACCCCCTTTATCTTTACTCCCTCAGAAATGCTCCACTACAAGGTCGTTCAGGTAAGAAACTATTTGACGACGAGCTATGGAAACGCAATGCTAACATTGTCTGTATTGCCACAGCAACGGTTTAACCCTGATACACAAGAAGTAGCAGTAGCGAAGGTAGACAAGAAGGGCAAGGGTAAGGCAAGACAGATGTAGCCTAATCATGCCATTCACTAGGTATATATCGACAAGGCAATTTCAACAAGGAAGGGTTGGCCAGCCAATCACTGACGTTAGACCGTCGATGTGCATCTGAGAGATCTTGTCCCTCAAATGGACATGCGACCCACCCGCAAGTATACAAAGGTCCCGCTCTCCCCGTCGAACCCGATGCGGAGTGTGTCCGAGCTACAGCTTCGCTTTGGTCGAGACAGCAGCAGCCAAAGTTTGCAAGCGCGTCGAACTGCAAAATCATCTTGCTCTCCGAGAGCAGGAAACCTTGTCGACAGAAAGCTACGAGCCTGAGGCAGCACTTAAGTCGGTCATACACACAACACACGTGCATCTGTGCGACAGCATGCTCTTAGAAGCTGTGCTCAGCTCACATGCTTGCCTGGTCTTGTAACTTGCCTCCTTCTCTTTCTTTTGTTACCTCGACCAAGCTCGAAGCTATGGTCGCTAAATATGAGGGCCGAATGATTTCAGACTGACATTCTCCCCGCATAGAGGTAGATGCTCCAAGATGCCTTCTAAAAGCAGCTCCTCGAAAAGCGGGAAGCCTCGACCAGCCCACTCAAGTGAGCATTCGGTCCAAGGCTTTAGCGCAACGAGGCAGCAGCTCGTGTCGGACGCGGACAACAATGGCGTCACGGCTTTAGTGCAGGACAGGAAGGAGATGAGGAGAGACCTCGGCTTGGTAGAAAAGCAGGAGTATCTCAACTCAACTCCAACCGACCTCCTCGCATGAGCGTGCAGGTCTTCACGCCTATACTCGAGGAGCCACCTGAGCACCAGGGTGGACACACTTCGTCTTCCGCTGCCTCCCCCTCCCCTGCCGGGCTGCACCCACCTCCTCTGCCGCCTTCCCGTCCAACACCCGTCCAACAATCCAATGGAGGGTTCAGATACTTCAAAGATGTAGTAGAAGCTCAAGCTCGTGGTGACATTGAGGCTGTAAGTGGTCCGCTCACTTCCAACGTATAATGTCGTCTACCAGCACGTGTCAGCACTGACGGACGCCTACTTTCTGCCATTCTTCTCCGTAGGCCAGTGCAGCATTCAAGGCTATCAATACTCAATTAGGAAGTCTACCACGAGACTCTCCTGAAAAAGCCGAAATCTTTGCTGAATGCGGCTTGCATCTTCTTCTCGAAGCTAGGCGGTGCAAGTCGCAACAGCAGCTTGATGAGGCTCGCACAAAAGCCCAACGCGCTGTAGACTGTTTGGAGACCAGCATCAAATGTACGTACCGCCCCGCCGTTTGAATGTGACTGTGTCAAGTATCTCGCTGATTTGTTCTCACACTCCAATCAGTACAACGCACGGTAACGTGTATTGTCAGGCAAGAAATTAGTCAAAAGCTGATCGGTCCTGCTCCACAGCTCGGCTTCCCAGTCAGTACACATCATTACCTTTGGTCAGGATGGATATTCGAATTCCTCAACAGAAAGGCAGAAGCACACAAAGCCTACGAAAACGGCATTGCTGCTGCAACGGATCCTACGGATGGCGTCGTCTTCGAACTATGGATGGCTCGCATAGAGCTCTATACCGAGGAAGAAGATTGGGAGCGGTGTTGGAGCCTATTGATGACGATGCTCACTATCTGGCCTCAGGTCCCTGACCTGTACGCACGAGCTGGAGTTGTCGTCCTCAAGAAAGACTATGCCCGAAGTCCCCTCGAAGCGCTAGAAGGCTCCCTTTTCTGGTATCGAGCAGCAACAGAGCTGGCACCTACCAACACCTACTATCCTCTATGCATAGCTAGAATCTCCGAACAGCTTGCAATCTCCCTTCCTCATCCACCTCTCTCAACTGAACCACCTGCACCTTCGTTCTCTCCTCCTCCTCCTCCTCCTCCGCCGCCGCCAGGCAACTTTATAGATATGCGCTCCCGCACATCACTCGATACTACACATAGTGAATATGGTGAAGTACTTCCCCCATCTGAAAGACAGTTCGTTGGCATGACTGGAGAACATGCGCCTCTGGCTCCGATGTCTCCACTTCCTCCACCGACAAGGCCGCAGGTGAGTCAAATCCACGACACTGACAGTGATCACAGACACTGACTGGAAGGACTTATATGCAATAGAGCGTAGGACCACTGTTGCAGGCTTTTCCCGGCGAAAGCGTTCCTCAAGCACCGGAAGCGTGGCAATTGCCGAGCCCTTCTCTACGCTCGCGTTCAGTTGTCTCCTCTCCGGGACCTTCATCACAAAAGAGCAGACGATTCGTGAGTCGACATCCCTATCCAAATTTGAGCTTTAAGCTGTCGTGCTATGTATATGCTAACCTGTGATGCTGCCGCTGCAGTCTGGAAGTCATCGTACAAAAGGCTTACTAAGCAGGGTTCACGATGCTGTCAAAAGCATTCACGAAGGTAGATTACCCGCAAGACCGGACGTTTCATTCCTGTCGACTCACTGACACTACTCTCCCACTATAGTTGCAAGGGCGGTGACGCCTCTAAAAGAGCGCGTTCGCGAAACGCAGGAAGCCCTGACGCAGCAGTATGGGCACCTCCACGAACGCGTAGACGATCTTTCACAGCATCAAGTGACGATGCAGAAAAATCTGTCTCGTCGCATAAGCAATGCAGAGATGAACATAGAAGATCTAAGAGCTGCAAGATCATCTTTTGAGCAAGAAGACTACGCTAGAAGAGCTCAATCTGTTCCTCCACAACGCTTCAATGCTGCTAACCTAAGTCAAGATGAACTGCTGGAACGAAGTATCATGCTATATGGGTGAGCTATGGACCTGTTCATCAATTCTAGAACTTTGCTGACCCCTCCACCGCAAACAGGGTGTGGGCACTCGAGAAACGACTAGGCACATGAACTACTACCCTCAAGGACACTGCTAGAAAATAATGTGTATCGTAGATATTCTTATCTTAGACACTATAATACCGTTCATAGACAAAAGCGCTTTTGCAAGGCGCCTAATCAATTGTTCCCTTCTTCTATTTCACGAAATCCCTTTGACCTCGCTTGTCTAGTCGAGTACCCTGAACAAGCGATATACCGTCCCTCGTATTTTCACTGCTTTGTGCGATTGTCATATCTGATGTTGACATGCACGCTTGCCATGTGCGCAGTCCATGTCTCATTTCGTCACTGGTGGCGCAACCCCTGGAAAGGTTCTTCTTGCCATCTCGGTGCAACCCATGAAGGGTGTCGGCTAGCAGCTGGGGTAGCATGCCTTGAGAAAGTAGTGTGGCCAGGGTCCGAAGGTGTACTCGGATACATTGATATTCGATAGTCTTCACTGTAGCTACTAGCGGGTCTAGTCTTGGTATCGTCTTGTATGAGAATGGTCCTCCCGCTCACTGAACGCTTTGAACCTAGGGTCTGTCGCAATGTATATCGCGTAGTCCTGTTGCGATGCGCAACCGTAGCAGGGAAAGATATACGGGATGTTATCGGGGGCTGCCGGGTTTCTGGAGCATTATTCTTGACTTCGGGCAGAAAGGATGGTGTCCGCACATGTTTGGAAGCTTGTAATGCCCATGCCTGGATCTTACGAATGGTATCTCTTGATTGCAAGTACGTGCTGTGCAGGTCTGGAAGCGGTAGAGCAACGTCTCTGCTTGACTGGTTGACCGGACCGTCTTCGTTTTCATAGACGCTTTTCGCATCGTCAAACGTTGGCACGGGACAGAGATTCTCGTGGAAGGGCGGTGATGGAGCTTCACATTTATCTAGAATGTGCATCGGTCGAGAAATAAGTACTGGACTGCCTGATGATAGCCAAGGCTGTACGCGAAGGTTCCCCTTGTGACCTTGTATTTTATTCTTACGACGGCGGCAGACATAGATTATTACGACAACCAAAAGTAGAAGGACTCCACAGAGTGTGCAGCTGACAAGGAGGACTGTCTTGCGCGATAAAGTCTGGCCAGATCTACTGATGTGTCCTGCCATGGTAAGATTGTCCGGTCAAGTGCGACTTTCCCGGATGCAGAAGCGACTAAACACGATTTATTAGCTTCTTCTGTTCGCAAGTAGCTGTTTGGTAGCTGGTATAGACTCACGGAACGGTGATGTACGTTCCTTAGGATAACGCGACTCTCGAAGGACGTATAGCAGTCGCTGACATCGAAGAAAGTGGGAAAGCCCTAAACAAGCAGGCGGAGCCTTGAACAAGCATATTTACCCGTTACTCCCCGTTCAGGAATGGCGTAACATATGACAAGAAAGAGAGCGCCTCGATAAAGAGGAATCTTTGCTCTCAATGGTATCTGCAAGCCAAACCTTTGGGCTTTCTTCGGCATTTGGGCGCCGCAACAAGGTACCGAGCCTGCCAAATCCTGGACCTAGACAAAGTGAAAGGAAAGCGGTGGTATCAGAGAAAATGGCTGCCGAAGACAGCAGGGTAGAAAGCCTTCGAAACGCTATCGTATTCTTGTAACATTCTTCGCGTCTTGAACGCTCCTCTCGCCGCATGATGGCACCAGTGCATGTAACTCGCCCTGAAGGAGAGAGGAGGCCATGCCGTGCAGGCCCATGCGTCGGACAACAATGCGACACGTCTTTTGAAGCGAAATTGCGTTTGCTTGTTCTTGTACAAGTCTTTGCTCTTCATCCGTATCTCCCTTGAAGTAGTATAGCTGCTATTCTAGCTAATGGGAGCCTTCAATATTCTCAAGCGGTTCCGCTCGAGCGACCCTGCGAAGGCTACCGCTCCCAGTGCTGAGACCTCCACGGCAGACAAGACAGCATCTGGCATCAACACTGCAGCGCGCACATCTCAAAAGAAGTCCAAGAGATTGAACAAGACTGCTGGTGCTGCTGGTGTAGCTGGCGCCCTCGCTGGTGCTTCGTCCCCTCAAGATGGTGTTGCTCCTGCAAGCGACAAACTGCCAGAGGTGGCTCCACGCGTTGATCTGAGCATCCTACGCGAACCAAGTCCTCCTCTTGTCGATGTTTCGTTTGATGGATACCGTGCTAGCTCGCCTTGGGTTGATCTTGCTGCCTACGTCGGACTTGGAGCTTCTTCCTCTCCAGCTTCAAGAGCGGTCAATGAAAAGCTTCAAGACTACCTCAATGAGAAGCGTATAACTCCAAAGCAAGCTACTGTACTTGTACGTGAATGTACAAAAGTCTTGCGGGGTCAAGGTAAGTTCGCAAATTGCAAAGCCCCACATGCAGCTTGCTCTACCTCAAATAGCGAAGGCTGATCGTGCATTGTTGCCTCTTGCCCGGCAGGTCTCGAAACCCTAGGCATCTTCAGACCTTGGAGACTAGCAGAGTCTCCGTACACAATTGCAAGGACCCTCGCACTCTTCCTGAAGGCTGTCTGCCCGAGTGATAACGTCCCGCTTGAAGAACGTGACTTTCTTGGTTTCGGCCGAGACCAAGATGCTCTCACAGCTTTTACCGAGAGTCTCGAGGATGCAGGCACACATAACGTAGTCGCATGCTTGAAATGGGTGAGTCAATCGGCACTTGTCAAGCGTACTTTTGACAATCTGACCTTGCAACTGTATTGCTGCAGGGCTTAAGACACCTTCACGACAGTCCAAGTGGGGATGCAGATCGCCTCTGCAGTGACCCTTGGGATATATATCGTGCTTTCTTGCATAGCGAGTCTGAAAATGACTACGACGGGAGTGCCTATAACAACGTAATCCTGAACAAGCTTCCTCAAGAGCATAGCCATCTCCTGGCAGTATGCCTTAGCCTTGTTGCAGCGGTCGCTACGCACGATACTCAGAATGCTATGCCAGGTGTGTACTACATCCTCCTTCCATATATTGACTGCAAAAGGGCTAATCACTTCGACTTGTTCAGGCTTGCACCTTTGCCGCTTGCTCGCATTTTGGCTATTCGGTCGGCATCGAGAGACCTTCCTTACTTGGACCTCATTATACAACGACTACCTTGTAGCTGCTGGATGCATGGAGCATCTATTCCTAGCATACCTGCGGCAAGAGAAGGACCTGCCTCTCCGCTTGCAAGACCTCGTGGCTCTATATCCGCCAGAAAGGCTGCGACTAGCTGAAGCGGTACAAAGCGCCCGCTTGCTCAAGGCCGAAGATCTTTCGACATTGCACGCTACCCTGGCAACATCTTCTGCGGAGACTATCACGGGCCCCGGCCTACCCAGAAGAATGCCTGGTGCTTTACTGGCGTCGGCTTTACAAGCAAGCTTTGAGCTAACTGCAACCGTATCTGAAGACACCAAGGCTAGCTGGGAGCGACTCATCGAGCAAACAGCCGACAACGAAGGAGAAGGCATTGATCTTCAACGCGTGATAGTCGACGAGACCGAGAGGATCTTTGGTATTGTTGCGGAAAGAGCAGAAAAAGGTCGACGAGTGCGTATTGCTGGCGACAGGCGAACTTCGACATATGGCAATAGACGCCGGTCAATGTCAATTGATGTCGGTATGATGCAGTCAACTAGCTCGAAGTCATCTGAGTGAGTGTGCTATCGAAGGTTTCGAAAGTCGCAATGTTGAGTATAATCTGTATAGCTCCACGGGAAGAAACAGAGCTTTTTCCAATGATGCGAGAATGCAGTCATCGCCAAGCCAGCCAATTGACTTCTCTTGGGGTGATTTTGAGACGAGGGGCTTCACCGATGACTTCGATTCGGATGGCTTTTCGCTCTTCTCCGAAGTTGGAAGACCGTCCATGGATGAGGAAGGCGTCCCACAGCGGCCTTCAAAGCTCAAGAAACCTTATCCATACGCTTCCCTGGCTTCTCGCCATCTGGAATTTGGTAGACGCTACCGCCCAGGTCAGATAGACGAGAACGACTCGTCTCTAGTCACAAGCGAGATCAAGGACCTTCGAGCGACCAAGGTAGATCCTGTATTCATCGAGATGTACCTGGACAGCCTTGAAGACCCGAGCGTCACGGCGCACTGGCCTGTCTTTGTAGTGGCAGAACTTAAAGCTGCTGGGGCACTCTACAAGGCTGTAATTGTTGAAATGACTCAGCCTGATCCTATCAGATTTGCATCAAGCTCCACCGTGGCGATTCCTCGTACTCTCGAAGCTCCGAGCGACAAGACGCAAATTGAGAACAGGCCTGGCAAGAGGCCGAAAACAGGTTTTTTCTCGTTAGGCAGCAGGAAGAAGCGAGCTTCGAGCATTATCAAGGACAGCAAGACCAATCTTACCAGTTCAGTGCCTCGCGGCACTACCGGTGAGCCCGGGTTGGGCATCAACGAGTTGGGACAGTGGCAGTCAAACCCGCTATACAGTCGCGCTTCGCCCATGTCCGCGGGGGACCTGCGAAGTACGGGATCTGCCTCTTTACTGCCAGACCAAGCCAGAAGGCAGTCACTTCCTACAATAGTCAAGACATCTCCGCTCACACCTCCTCGCCGGCATAATTCGTTTATAAAGCCATCACCAAGACCGGAGCCCATTCCAGAAGATATATCGGAACAGCGCTCTACTCCATCGCCATCTCAATCATCTGGTTCACTTGGAAAGAAGATATCTAGGAAGCCTGTTCCTGAAATCGAGGATGAGGATGTCGTCCTGGCAGAAGTCTCGCAAGAAGCTGAACGCACCCCTCAGATAGAAGGCGACAACGAGGAAACTGCAGCTTCATTGCCGCCAAACCACGGGACTCAACAGAGTGTCCACGCCGAAGGCACAAGTATCTCTGGTAAGAATGAAACGCCGAATGACCTACTTTCTGCGGTGGCGGCAGCATCAGCATCTCCAGAACCATCGACTGAAGATGACCGCGGTGATCATCATCAAGGTGAATCTCGAGGCAATACACATCCTATGCACATCGAGGAAGATCTACTCGAAATGGCATCTGAAAAGCGCGCTACACTGATGGATAAGGATGCACCAAAAGAGCTTGCGACTTCAACTGCGCAGGAAGCAGCAGCCCCAGACGGTTCGCATCTCTCGATTGATGATCAGCCGAATGACACCGAGGAAGCTATTGTTGCCCCTGAAGAGGTGGTCCACGCAACTGGCGCTGAAGATACAGTAACCAGTAGGCCAGCAACACCTGCGCGAGTCGACATACCCACGGTTGTCATCGAAGACACCGATCTTACGAGTACGACAGACTTGGTTCCCGCTGAAGACGATCTCGCAATTGAGCAGATGGCTATTACCGCCAATCAAGGGACTGTCCAAGACATGTCAACAGAGTAGTATATCACATCAACGGAAATTTCACCGTCATTTGGACGCGACGAGCTGTCTACCGCTGGACCGCAAGAAGTCTCTATACCTCAAGAGGGGGAAGTTGCACTTGCCAGCAAGGAAGTAGACCCGGAAAGAAATGAAGTCGTCGAGAGGGATGACGGCGAAATGGTAGCGGAAAGAAGTGACGAGAAGGTCAATGCTCCAGCTTCTGGACAGGAGACAGAACAACGAGAAGAGCTCGCGATGGAAGATGCACTCGTAGTGCATCCATCTCAAAAGGAAGAGAACCTGCAAGAGGCTACAGCTCAAGCAGAGCCTACAGACTTGAAGCAAGTGGATATGCCCGTCTTTCCATCCGGGGTGGATGCATCAAGCGTAAATGCACCGCTGCAGGACCAAATAAGCTGTGATGACCGTGAAGAAGCTCAGCAGACGACTCCAAAACGCTTTGGTAGCACTTTGAACCGAGTCAGTCCCTCCCTCAAGGAGCGCTTTGGACTTGACAGCAAAAGCCAACGTGCCACTCCCGAGCATGATTCCCCGAAAGACAAGGCCCAAGCCCCTCCATCCCCGTCCAGAAGAGCAGCTCTTCTGTCTGGCGCTAAGAAGATGTTGACTCGGAAGAAATCCTCTCCTTTCGAAGCTCTGTCGCCGAGTAATGCAGAGGCCGAGGCTCCAGCTGCGCCCGTGTCCATAATAGCTTCGCTATCTCACGACGCTCATGTCAATGCCCCTTCGGACTCACCCACCAATACGTCCAGCGCGCCTGCCGAACAAAGTGCCCTGGCAGAAGCAATGGCGCTTACGCCCGATTCGTCGACCGAAGTTGCGAATGGGAAGCCGAATGTCGCTGCAGATTCACCAACCATACATGCCCTGCCATTCCGTGAGCGCTACGACCCACTTCTCTTATCAGAAGATGAGCCAGTACATATGGCAGGGCCTTCAAGCGGGAGATCGCCGCACGGGGCAGCTGCGGAGGACGGCGCTGGCAGCACAGTGGCAGCAAAACCTCTTCTTGATGAGGAGGTCAGCGACCTTGTGTCCGCTGCTGTCGAAGGGAAGGGTGGCAGGCCAGAGGACGAGATGTCTATTACTGGTAACGATGGACCTGATGCAGACTCAGCGGAAAACGCTCTGGCTATGGCGAGTGAGGCTCACGGCACAAAGACCGATGCAAAAGACGCGGCACCTGTCGGTGAGTAGTTGTATGCTATACCTGTTCTTCAACACAAATCTAACAGACCTGTATGCAGGTTTTGATGCACCGTCTTCGGCAGACGCACCAGACGTTCAGGCTGAAAACATTCAAGCAATGACCAAGGTGGCCGCTCAATCTGAACGCGAAGCAGCTGCAATCGACGAGTCAGACGAACAGCCCGAATCGCAACACCTGGAGAACACCTCTGTCCTTTCGCCTCTTTCTGCTGTGCTTTCCAGTGCTCAAGATGCCGTTGCCTCGACAGCAGCAAGCATCGGTACGATGCCGGCCGCTGTCCTGCCATCGTCTTTGATAGGACCTACCGTCGAAGAGCGTCATTCGGACCACAGCGTGGAGCCTCGTATATTCAAAGAGAACATCCCATATGGGCGTACAGAAGCTACGGGAGAGGCGGCTGACGGGCATTTGAAAGCTCGCGATGGAGCCGTAGCAATCCCTCTGGAAAAGGACGACAGGGCGGCCAATGTCGATGTGAATGCTGTTCCAGCAGAAGACGCGACAGATGAGTCGAGCACAGCGGTCGTCACTGCAGGAATGGAAGCTATTCCTTCTCGAGACCTCGAAGTCCCAGCCGTAGAACCTGGTGAACCCGAGAGCTTATCAGACGTAGCAGACCGTGAGCACCAGGCGGCAGAAGATGCTATAGAGGATCCGGAGCTAGAGGCACCTACGGATCGAAGAACAGACAATCCCGTACAGAAAGATCAACTCTATCAGAGCAAAGCTCCGCCGGTCTTTCATTTAGCAAGTCCATCGCAACTCGACGCAACGGCCTCCGTATCGACTTCTCCTGTATCTGGCTTACCCATACGTACCGCGGACGAGCCAGTGTCAGAAAAAGCGGGCGAAGGTCACATGGCCTTCAACAAAGCTGGGGCGGAGCCTAGCATGCACGATATACAGCCGGCACATACCGACATGTCTGCTGAATCACAGGCGTCATCTGCGACAGACGTTCTTCCACCAGACGAAGTCGATACTGCAAAACCTGTGGCTAGCTCAGAAGACCACTTACACCTCCTCCACACTGAAGCGGCCGAAAATAGCGATGACTTAATTGCTACTGTCGACAAGCTTCCTAGTCAACCAGCCGAGGGTCTGCAGCACAGCCAGGGATCGGGCCCTTCTCGTAGTGACGAGTCCTTGCAAGTAGCCAGTCGGGAAGACGATCATATCAAAGTCGACATGGAGCCTGCTGCACGGGAAGAACGTCAGCCCTTGCAAGAGACACCTTTCCAGCCACGGACGGACCGAAGCGAGGGCGATCTTCGGCACCCCTCTAGTCAGAAACAGCTATCTGACCAGACGCAAGTAATAGTTGACGATGCGACAGATGAGCATGAAGCCAACGATACTATACGCAATGAAGACTCTTCGAACGTCATCCCGCCTTCTGAACCTGAACACCTGCGAGATGGGCCGACCGGACTTGAGCCAAGTCTTGACAAACCTTCTGAAACAGATGATGTTCACGATAAGCTCCTTGCTGAGATTGAAGCGAGAAAAGAGAAGCTGCACCTGGGCGCAGAAGCCGAGCCTACGGATCCACAACGCCCGGAGCAACCAGTCCAACAGGAAGACCAAGGAGCCGCCTAAACTATGCCTACTTGGGCTTTCGTCGTCATACACTAGCGCTCGGCTCGATGTCAAGCAACACAATTGCGGACGCATTAGACTTCACTGTTTCTGCTTAACATTCATCAAACGCGTACTCAGAGTCTACTCTTGCTTAGCATTAGCTTCACTTTCATTAATACTGGTCTTCACCTGCTCTTTCAAACTTATTAGCACTCCACCACTGTAATCACCTCATACCCTTAGGAATGCTGCATTTCGCCATGCTTGTAACGACAGTATTCGAATGATGTTACGACAAACACTGCTTGCTAAAATCCTAAGGCCGTACATGCATAGTCGCGACTTCTCCCAAGAACCCAATGATTGAACGCGGGACGAGTCGGTCTTGCTTTCTTGCCGCTCATTCGTCGTCCTCATCCATCTCTTCGCCCATTTCAGCTTCACTATCCTCATCACCAGCCAAGCTCTTCTCCAACACTTCTCTTCTCTGATCTCTAACCTTTCTCTGTAATTTCAAGTATGATCTAAGAGGAGTAGCAGCATCATCACCTTTTCCAGAAAGGAAAGAATCAATCTGTTCTCTATCTTGAGGACTAAAGTCAATATTTGCTCTCTTCTCTTCTATCCATTTAGCATTACTTTCCAATCTTTCAACTAAAGCTTTCAATCCATTGCTCAATTTTGAATTTCGAGTCTTCTTGATATGTCTTCGTAAAGTGACAGTGACTGGAATACTTAATTCAGGAAAAGCAATTGAAGTACTTTGAGAAGCGAAGAATTCAAGTAGTAAATAGATTGTTTCATCTGCTAGTGCATCTGAATAAACTCTTGTCTTGGGATAGGCAGCTGGTGCTCGGATGTAATAGGCCCAATCTAGTGGTTTTAAAGAGGATCCTTTTGGCTTGCCTGAGAATTCGGAAGAGTCGAAGATCTCTAGCAGAACGGGTGCTAAAGGCACATAGACGCCTGTTCGTTGGACAATGCGTAGGAGGGATGTGACGAGTTGGAATCGGAGTGGGAAGTAGCGCGATGTAGGTACCAAGCTGTGACCAGAATAAAATATCTTACTATCAGCAAATAACGCAAAACTTGCGTAGATTCAAAGAAAACTTACCGAATGACACCCAATGTAAGCTGAACCAGAGGATAGATCAAAGGTCTCAATTCGCTCTCTTTAGCCTGTTCCGTCTCCCTGTCGGTATCACAAGCCGTAGCCAGAACCAAACTCCAAAAGTCGATAGAATGGACAAATTGCCAACTATAGACTTGTCTATATTGTTCTCCTGATCCTGATCCTTTTCCTTTTCCAGCACCATTCGCTCCAGCATTTGCTCCACCACCAGAACTAGATTTAGGAGTAGCTTTCATACTATTTCTTAAAGTAACAGCTAATTGACGAATATAAGAGAAAGCTAATTGATAAGCTTGACCTGAAGCTGTACTATTACTATTATTATTAACGAAAAGTGAAGAAGCTGAATTTTTCATGAGTGTAATAGAAGGTAAAGTGAATACTGTAGTATTTTTAGAAACTTGTCCAATAGCAAGATAAGTTCCTTTAACTACCAATTCAAAAATTGAAGCATCACCAGCTAAAGCTAATGTTCTCAAAGATAAAAACGCAGATAACTTAATACTATCATCGTTTGATGTTGCCCAGTAATTCAATAAGTGTTTGATGTGTTCTTTGGATATCTTACGATTCCCTACTAGATAAGGTATTAAACGACCTGATTCTGTTATTGATAATTGTAATAAAGAAGCATTTGAAGTTGATGAAAGTGATGAGAATAAAGAATGAAGTGATGTAAAGTAATTTTTTACTATTCTTTGTGCAGTCGCGTATTTCTTAGATTGAGTAGGTACTTTGCTGTAAAAGGTATCCGCATCGAAAAATCAAAAAAAAATCAGTATTTGTCCTCGGGTCGCTTTTTCTTCTACTATATTCTCTCAAATTGCCGGAAATTCTAAGTGATAAGAAGTGATTCAATTGCGAACTTACAATTTACCATTCGCCTGCTCTTTAACAGGTACATGATACCCCAATACCAGCGGTGTATATTTCAAAGCAGCAGTGACGACCTTATTGAACATGAGTGCATTTGGGATAGTATAAACTTCCTTTTGCTGCTGCTGTGACGACTTGGAGCTTGATGTCGCTTCATCCTCATCTTCTATTGAGGCTGCTGTTCTGAATGCTATCAGTAACTTTCTGAGTGCTTTCAAGGAGCGTTGCTATATATATGTAAAAGAGAAATATGAAATAATGTCATAATGACAACAAGACATATCAGCTTCCTGCTTGTAAACACGATACTCGATAGAACAAGGGACTCGAGATAATCGTAACAGTAGAGGTAGAGGCATAAAAGTGAAATGTCAAGAACGCACCTTTAACATCTGAGTTTGCCAAGTAGCCAATAGTTCCTTATTAAGAACCGTAGCTTTCACCTTTGTAGCTTTTTCTTTTCCTTTTTTGCTCTTCTTAGTCGATGCAACATCTTCAGTATCATCCTCAACTTCATCGTCCTCATCGTCGTCTCCGAAACCTAATAGAGCAGGATCATTCTCCTCTAGATACTTGTAGAATTCTGGATCTTTATCTTTTAATGCTTGGAGTGATACTTTGTGTCTTTCTTCTTCGCCTGCGTGTGTGTGTGAGTGCGGAAAATCGAGATATATACGGTATATGCAATATTTCCAACAAAGAGAGCCAGTGAGGAAGAGAGAGAGATGAGAAAAGGAGGTGAGAGAGACACACAGACAAAGAAAAGAAAAGAAGAAGATACGTCAGTCATCTAATTGATATGGCAGAGTTAAACCCCCTGCAGCATTGTGTGTGTGGTGAATTCACCTTCTAAATCTTCAAGGTCAGAACCACCTTGAGCGTGATCGTCTTCATCATCATCATTCTCCAATTCTGCAACGTCGTCTGCATCTGAATCTGCCAGTAGTGCTTCGAGAGTTTCTTCATCCATGCTGTGTTTAGAGTTGAGTATCAGTACTGCTTGCTTCTGTTATGAATTGAGAACTGTAGTCCAGCTGGCTGGTTATAACTTACACCTGATCATCATCTTCATCACCATCCTCCAAATCCTCATCATCCTCATCACCATCTACAGCAGCAGCACCATCCTTGCCATTCTTGTTGCTACTACCAGTAGTAGTAGATGCCTTATCGCCATACGAAGCCCTCTGCTTCAATGCCTTCCTATTATCAATCTGTGATTTTTTCTGCTGTCTAGCTCTTCTTTCTTTAATTTGCTTATCTAGCTGACCTGATTGTGCGAATTTACGTGTTGATTTGGCTTTTGAACTGTTCTTGGCTCTTACTTTGGCCATCTTTATCTGATATATATACTGTAAGTGGTGGAAAGATGTAAACGAAGAGCGGTTGGTTATGCTACACTTGAGAGCCGAGTGGCTGAATTTTACGGTTCACTGGGAGAGCTAGAGTGGCGATTTGAAACAGGACTCAGTGTAGATGCAAACTGGCAAGTAGTCAGCCTTGTCTCATAGTAAGTCTTTAGGCTTTAACAAAGCATAGCTGTGCATCCCTGAGGAAGACGTCTAGCAGATACTGTGTGAGCCAGCCTTGAAACAGTCACTGAAGTACCGTCCCAACTTGCAAGAACACGTGCCATGATGAGGTTGCCCCATGCATGCATATAACTCTAGAAGTCAAAGGTTGACCGTGATTGGATCTCTATGGATATGTAGGCATCTAAAGCAAGTCAATCTTCTGTTGCCGATACTGATAGACTGGGCCTTTGGGATGATACTATGAACCGTGTATGGTACTAGCCAGGCGATACGAAGCAAGCCTGCGGTAAAGATGAGTAGTACTACACGCGACCTTGCTTTTTACAGCGAGGACTTTCACATTAATACTCTAATGATGATGATGATGATGTGCCATAGCAGAGTATAAATGAAGGACAACTTCGCCCAACTCAGCCCTGTCACACAGTTCTCGTTCCCCATAGTGATACATATGACATGTAGCTGAACACCACATTCAAGAAGCCGAAAGAAAGGCAGCCGAAAGCAGAATCTTCGAATTAGTGCACGTGCCGTTATTTCAACATCAAGGAAAAGACCGGGATGTTATAGGGTGGGTATCATACAGTAATGGTTCGGGTATCATATCATAGAAAGGAATGTCTACGTGGCTACTACTAAGATTGACACGTCTAGACCGAAAGTAACGGCAGCAATTCAAACGTGTAAGGCTAGTATATATGATTGAGTATGCTGGAATGGTAGACGTGGCAAGAGTCTTCGTGCAGGCAGTGATCAGATAGGCACGCAATAGCACTGCAACAGGAAAGCGTACATTGCGCCATCCACTTGAATTGACTTGTATGAATGCTACGTCTCAACGAAGAGAGTGTGCTACAAGCTTCGTTATCTCGAGTGAAATAAGTCCGACCTCGGTATATGCAAGTTTCCAACGAGTAGCCACCACCACAGACTGATCGAGTTCTTCTATGCGGTTGAGGATGAGCTGGGGGAGGACACGGTAGATTGAGGGAGTGATGAGTGGGATTTCTCAATGAGCAGTGCTGATTACTGGATCTCTCTACCACTCCACGTAGTCGCATCAGTATACTCTATCTATACTGCCTTGCTTCCATCCTATTCCCATCCAGACACACTGAGATAGCGCATCACTTCTCAACCAACTATTCTTCCATAGAATAGCCAGCCAGGCCCCGCTTGCTTGTCTCTCTCTGTTCTTTTCTTCTCCCACCTTGCAGACTTGGAACTATCTCTTTTGTTAGGACAGTACCAAGAAGATAGGTTACAGGTCTACTCTCTCTATATCTTAGTACCCACTGCATGCTATCGAGTGTACTATCGCCAGCATGAACGGATACTCCAATGGCAACGGCACTACTGCTGCCTCGAACAATCTCAATGGCTCATCTTCCACCCGTAATGGTTCAAGCACTTCTTCAAACACTCAACGAAGTCTTTTAATCATCCACAAACCATCAAATACAAGACTATCCATCGATGGTGTACCCGAGACTTTACTCGGCTATGCAGTGGATCTCAAAGATGAATTCCTAGAGCACCTCAACGAGTCGGGTAAAGGCGAGA
This sequence comes from Cystobasidium slooffiae, assembly GCA_019775285.1. Taxonomy (NCBI): domain Eukaryota; kingdom Fungi; phylum Basidiomycota; class Cystobasidiomycetes; order Cystobasidiales; family Cystobasidiaceae; genus Cystobasidium; species Cystobasidium slooffiae. The sequence continues at coordinate 150,759 of JACWFZ010000026.1, read as the reverse complement.
AGCTAGTTTTAGAAGCTGCTCCGAAAGCAAGTGCCGACGACGAGGACGATGAACAAGATGAAGCCTCAGCTTCATCATCATCCTCTTCTTCAAGTAATAACGCCCACCTCTTCCTAGCTTCATACTGGTTAGAATTCCTCTCCTCACCTTCCAAGCATGAAATATCACTACCAATCCTCTCATCATCACGAGATTATTTCCTCTCTCATTTCATGAATAAATCAACATTAGATATTCATTCTATTGCTGGTAAATTGAATGATGTTGATGAGAAGAAATTAGTACTTAAATCTTGGTTTGAGACTTGTTCCAAAATTGGTGATGGATATTATGGTCCTACTGGAAAGATTTGGGATGGAAAGAGTGATACTAATATCTATGCGGTATTTGGTGGGCAGGTGAGTTGCTCTTCTCTCTTCTATTGCCGTTCATTGATCTTTTCACTCTCTTTGCTGGATTCCTGACTGACATTCGCTTTCTTCCCTCTCCCTCTCTTTCTTTTCTTTTACTCTCCGTACAACTCTGTGATACTATAGGGCTCGAATGAATACTACTTTGACGAGTTCGAGGTGAGTATTTCCACATACCCCTTTCATGGCACTGTTACACGGATGCATTGAGACTGACTTTCTTTCATTGGTTCTCATTGCTTAATTACGTATAGTACCTCTTCGAAGTCTATTCCTCCCTCTTCACTCCCCTCCTAGTAGCCGCCAACAGCACGCTCTCGACCTTAGCTACGAAGCACGCATCTACTTTATTATACACACACGGTTTAACGCCTTTAACATGGCTCACATCCTCTTCATCTTCATCTTCCTCCTCTTCCATTCACTCAACAAGACCACCAGTGTCATACCTTGCATCCTGCGCAGTATCACTCCCTTTAATTGGTCTAGTTCAACTATGTCAATATATGGCCACCTCGAGAATTTTAGGATTCAAAACTCCTGATGAAATGGCTAGGAAAATGAAGGGAGCTACTGGACATTCACAAGGTGTTGTTACGGCTACTGTTATTGCGATGGGTGGACAGAGCTGGGATGATTATGTTAGGAATGCTTGTGAAGGATTAAAGGTCCTTTTTGCTATTGGGCTAAGAGGGTGAGTTTTTGCGCTTTCATATCATTCAATGGCTTCAACCAAGCGCAGTCTTCTCGAGACTGTGTCTGTGTGTTGTGTGTGTATGGCGTCATCATCTAGAAACTGACGAATAATGGGATCTTTCCTTTTATGGAACTTATTCGATGTTCATAGCACACAAGCATTCCCACCCGTCTCACTCGCACCTGGTATCGTCGAACAATCCATCGAATCAGGCGAAGGAGCTCCATACCCCATGTTGGCAGTTACAGGACTATTACAAGATCAACTCGAAGCCAAGATCAAAGAAACGAATCAATACCTTTCAGCATCCAATAAAGGAAAAGTAGACATTTCACTTTTCAATGGCCTACGAGCATTTGTAGTTACAGGACCACCAGCATCTCTAGTTGGTTTGGTAAATAACCTTAAAAAAGGAAAAGCAGAACAAGGAAAAGATCAATCTAGAATCCCTTTTAGTAAAAGATTACCTGTTTTCAGTATTCGTTTCTTACCTGTTGGAGTACCTTATCATTCACAATATCTATCTGAATGCACTTCAACTGCATTAGCAAAAGATGTTGATGATCAAATTATTTCATTTTGGAGAAGGGATAAGCTACAAATTCCAGTTTATCATACTGAAACTGGAAGAGATCTACGTTCGGATTCTACTTTACATGGAGAGAATTCACTAGTTGAAGAATTATTCGATCAGATCTTCCAGAGACCTATTCATTGGAACGTAGCTACTAGATTCAATGATGATGCTACTCATGTAGTTGATTTCGGTACAGGTGGTCAATCGGGTATTGGATCATTGACAGCACGTGAAAGTGAAGGTAAAGGATTAAGAGTTGTCATCGCTTCAACTGGAACGAATGGACGCAAGATTGAAGAAGTTTATTCTTCTACTACACTCAAGGTCGAACATCAATGGATGGGTAAATTCGGTCCTAAATTGGTTAAAACTCGTCATGATGGTAAAATTCACCTTGATACTCCAATGTCGAGATTATTATCTAAACCTCCTCTCATGGTCGCTGGTATGACTCCCTGTACCGTTCAAGCTGGATTCAATGCTGCAGTTGCAAATGCAGGCTATCATATCGAACTTGCTGGTGGTGGTCATTACAATGAAAAAGCTCTACGTGCAAAAGTAGACGCTATCACTTCGGAATACACTCAATCTGGTCTAGGACTCACTTTGAATGCACTCTATATCAATCAAAGACAATTCACTTTCCAATTACCTCTTTGGTTGAAGATGAAAGCTGAAGGATATCCAATTGAAGGTCTTTGTGTAGCAGCTGGAATTCCATCCACTGAAAATGCAAGCAAGATCATGAACGACCTCAAAGCTGCTGGATTGAAACATATCTCTTTCAAACCTGGTTCAGTCGAAGGTATCCGTCAAGTTATAAATATTGCATCTGCAAATCCTTCTTTCCCTATTTTAATGCAATGGACTGGAGGAAGAGCTGGAGGTCATCATTCATGCGAAGATTTCCATCAACCTATGCTCCAAACTTATGCTTCCATTCGTCAACATGAAAATATCATTCTAGTAGGAGGATCTGGATTCGGTGGTGCAGATGATGTTTGGCCTTACTTGAATGGTGAATGGAGCTTGAAATATGGTGTTCAACGAATGCCTTATGATGGCTTCTTGTACGCTTCAAGAGTCATGGTCGCTAAAGAGGCCCACACCTCTTTGAGCATCAAGAAATTGATCGTAGCTGCTCCCGGTGTAGGTGATGATAAATGGGAGGGGACCTACGACAAGGAAACTGGTGGTATCTTGACCGTCACTTCAGAACTGTGAGTTGGTACTTCCCTCTTCTATTCTTTTTCGATTTCGAATACTGATAAAGCCCGTCGGTCATAATACTTCCCCTTCTTCGTGTCCCTTACAGCGGTGAACCGATCCACAAAGTAGCAACCCGTGGTGTCAAATTATGGAAAGAATTCGACCAGACTGTCTTTTCTATGCCGAGAGAGAAGCGCGGTGCTTGGCTACAGGAGAGGAAAGACTACATTATCAAGCGACTCAATGCCGATTTCCAAAAGCCATGGGTGCGTATCATTTGCATTTCCACCTCTCCCTCACTCTCTTCCTCACTCTCACTTTCCTCTTACTCTCACTTCCAAGGCTGAACTCATATGGACGAAGTTACTGATGATGACGTTTTTTTCCTTCTCTTCTGCAGTTCGCTGCCAAGGCTGATGGAAGCGTCTGTGATGTCGGTGATATGACTTACGCTGAAGTCGCTCAACGTATGGTCAGACTTATGTATGTCGCTCATGAGAAGAGATGGATCGATCCAAGCTTGAAGAAGCTAACTGGAGACTGGCTACGACGGGTGAGCGAGCTTTCCAACTGTCTGATGATATTTAAGGCTTGATACTGATTTATTTATTGGTCAACCACCCACCTGCGTCGTATCGCGTCGTCTTGTGTTTCGGGAAATAGACTGAAGACCGTCTTTCTGAAGTCAACGATTTCACACCTAAGCCATCAGCTATCCAATCATACAATCAACTAGATGATCCATTACCCTTCCTCGATTCATTCTTTGAGCAATATCCCTCGGCAAAGAAGCAAATCCTAGCCTCTGAAGACATTGCATATTTCCTTGCAATCTGTCAAAGACCAGGACAAAAACCATGCCCTTTCATTGCTGTTCTAGACAACAATTTTGAAGTTTGGTTCAAGAAGGATTCCTTGTGGTTTGCAGAAGATGTCGAAGCTGTATTTGATCAAGATCCTCAAAGAGTTGCTATTCTTCAAGGTCCTGTTGCAGTTAAATATTGCACAAAGGTAGACGAACCCATTGGAGAAATGTTTGGAAATATTAAAGATACTTTGATTAAGAATGTTTTGGAAGAATTTTATGGTGGTGACGAGAGTAAGATTCCTACTGTTGAATATCTATCAAGAGCACCACCTTCAAATGCTATTATTCCAGAAGAAACTTTGAAATCATCTTATGATATCAAACACTCCAGCAAAGCAAGTACAGACACAGAGGATGCTACAGTGCACATCTATGACATCGATGGCGTATTACCACCTACTGGAGAATGGCTGGAACATCTATCTGGACCTAAACTGGATTGGTTGAAAGCTTTCTTGACTTCTGTCAATGTAGCTCAAGGTAAAACTGGCCTTGTAGGGAATACCGCACCTCAACTTTTCAAACCTAGGAAAGGATCAAGAGTTGAGGTCACCATTAGCAACAAAGATCAGAGACCTTTGAAGGTCGCCGTCTTTGGTGCTATTAGGAATTAGGAAGGAAAAGTCAAGCCTTGAAGAAATTCGGTAGGGGGCGAATCCGTCGGCGTATTTTTCTACTCACTTCTTTACTACTATACACTACACTACTAGACTCGTTTCTTTTTTCCGTTTTCTTCCTTCTTTTCTACGTTCTGGGTAGTAGTCGAGGTTTCTTTTTCTCGAAAGGTGAACCAAGGATGAGAACAAGACAAAGAAGATAATGCCAGTCAGGACGACAGTGCAAAGGGCAACTAGACTACCAAGGTCGCTCTATACTTTATTTCTCGTTGTCTCCTTTCCCTTTCTTCCCCTCAAATTGTTTTGTAATTAATAGAATAAAAAAGTGAAAGCAGCATTTTTGGACAGATCAACCAAATCACACTTATTTACACGTATGTTTCTAGGCCCGCATAGGATCTAAGAAACCAGCTTAAGGAGTGGAATTTGCTCCATTGATTCGACACACTGCATACAAGATGGTCAACTTGAATGGAACACTGGAACACGGCTTGCAGTCAATATCTGTACATGCAGTATCAATGACCAGACCTCAGGCTGACCCGGAGCCCCACTGTACCGTGCAGTACCCATAATTATCAAATTCGAGCAGCCGGAACAGTAATTATGCCATGATATAGGGTCGTCTTCAAGATGAATGCAGTCCTCCTGTCAACGTCGTTGTATCGTATCGTATGCCCGATATCATATCTCTAATATTGCCCGATCATCTTGCCGTCACTTGAAGCATGCACGTTCGTGACAGGATTCCACCGGATTATTATACTGGAACTCTTCCCAACTTGGTTGAGGCTGAGAGACAATAGTTGGCTGCATACTTTCTCTCATCATCGTTGGTGGTTCTCTCTCTCTCTCTCTGCTTGCTCCATTCAATCCGTCGCATATTAGCATCCACTTGCACTTGCAGCTGCTCTCCCTTCCTTTCAATCGGATCCACCTGCTATCAGCACTCTCTCTCTCTTCTCTCTATCACTACCGGTTCCTCTCTTGCAGGAGCGTACATTCCATCCATCCATCTTTGACTGGACCACCTCGAGCAGCTGGCAATACTGTGCCTGTCATCCGTCCATCCATCCCTCGTACCAGACAGAGTGGCTGCTGTCATTCAAGACAATCAATCAGCCGTTCAGCGTCAGGGTGAGATCACTCGTGTCGGGGCAGGGCTACTTGAGGGATAGGCGAAGGCAGCAATAGCACAGTACCCCATCCACATCCATCCATCCATCCATCATCTACGCTCTACTAGAGTTGGAAAGCATAGTCCTCTTATCCTACTTCCCCTCGCCGCCATCAAGTGACTGACCGACCATGAAGTTCGGAAGTCTAATCAAAGCGGGACTCTATGCAGAATGGGAAAAGTACTACATAGACTATTCAGGTCTTAAAAAGTTCTTAAAGAAGAGACAAGCAGCGCATGAATCGAAAAATGAATCAAATATATGGGATGATACAGATGAAGCTGAATTCATCAAGAAATTACAAGATGAATTGACCAAAGTATCGAGATTTCAAGAGGACAAAGTTGCGGAATTACATGGTCAAATCGCTTTATACTCTCAAGAAGTTCAGGAATTAGTTAATACTCAACAGGAATTGAAGAATAAGAAGTCGTCGTCATCTAACGGTGCCTCTGGCGGCGCGAATGCTTCGGGAAGTGCTAGTGGTGGTGGTCAAGTGGCGAGATTAGGTGATGATGAAGAGAACATCACTCGTGCAAGAAGAGAATATTACGATGATGACGATGATGATGATGAAGACGATGATGATGATCTATCCACCGAAGCTGAAGAGACAGAAAGACGCTTCACGGAACTGGAAGAAGATCTAGAAGTACTCATTGCAGACGTTTATGATCTTGGTAGATTCACTCATCTCAATTATACCGGATTCATTAAGATTGTCAAGGTGAGTGGAAGCGTTTGACTTGGTTACTGTCTCCAGGGTATTTATCTGGTCGAATACGAGCTGATCCTTCCTCTTTATCTCTGTTCCTTCGCATCCGGACTTGCTTGCGGGACTTTCTGTAGAAACACGATGTAAGCTATAGATCTTTCTCCAAACCCGAGCCTTGGTGTTTCGGACATCACGCTGACCATCGAATTTGACGACACTGCAGAAACAAACGGGCTGGGAGCTACGAGGCGATTTCGTCCGTCAATACCTCGAGAAGCGACCTTTCTACAAGGAGAACTGTAAGTTCCGCCTTACTTCTGCCGAGAAGAACCATCGCGGACTACTTTCCATTTGCTTCTTGTATGTTACTCAAGCTGACTTTGCTTTCTTCACATGGCATATGTGTGGGTTGTTGTTGTGATCAGACGACGACCTTATCGTTCAGCTATCAAAACTTTATAATTTAGTCCGTACAAGAGGTAATCCAGTACAGGGAGATTCAGCTGCAGGTGGAAGTCAGAGTGCTTTCGTTCGTCAAACTACTAAATATTGGGTACATCCGGATAATTATGTGAATTTGAAACTGGCTATATTGAAGCATTTGCCGGTTTTAGGTGAGTTAATTTGCGATTTCACCTAAAGTCTTGTAAGTGCTATCACAGTCTTTGCTGAACAACGGCGGTATTTCTTCCTCTCTTCCATTGGTGTCTTTTTGTGCGATGACAGTCTTCAACCCAGATAAGAAGTATGAAGAAAGAGATTCAGCAATCTCATCAATTTATTTCGACAATGAAAATTTAGATTTATATTTGGGTAGATTAGAGAAATCAGAAGGAGCAGAAGCGATTCGATTAAGATGGTATGGAGATATGGATGTTAAAACAATTTTTGTTGAACGTAAAACGCATCGAGAAGATTGGACTGGAGAAAAATCTGTTAAAGCTCGTTTCCCAATCAAAGAAGAATTAGTTAATGATTATTTAAATGGTAAAATTACTATGGATTCTACTTTTAATGAATTAAAGAAAAAGGGCAAAAAAAGTGAGAAAGATGTTGAGAGTATGATTAGATTGGCTAGGGAGGTACAACAGAGTATCGCAAAGAAGAAGCTGAAGCCTGGTGAGTTCATTGTCACCATCACGGCTTTAACTTATGACTGCTACACGCTGTTTGTCACAGCTTGCTGACTGATTATTTTCATTACTTTCGGTCAGTCATGCGAACATTCTATAACCGAGTTGCTTTCCAACTACCTGGCGACGCTCGAGTCCGTATATCGTTCGATACACACCTCACTCTCGTTAGGGAAGATAACTGGGATGGAAGGATTAGATCAGGCGATAACTGGCGCAGAATGGACATTGGTATCGACTGGCCTTTTGAACAACTACCCAAGGAAGATAAAGAATTGTTCCCTTATGGCGTTCTTGAAGTCAAGTTGCAGACTGAGATGGGTCAAGAGCCACCCGAGTGGGTACGAGAGCTTGTTTCTAGTCACTTAGTAAGTCTTCATCATGTTCCCATCGAGTTAAATAGCCTGCGAGGGAGCCACACAGGCTAATCACGGACGTCTACTTTATTAGGTCGAAGCTGTACCGAAGTTCTCAAAGTTCATCCATGGATGCGCAACTCTTTTGCCGAATCGAGTCGATCTTGTCCCCTTCTGGCTACCACAAATGGATACCGACATCCGAAAACCCGTCTCTGGTAAGAAGGCAGCTCTCATCGAGCGACCTGCACCATCTGCATCACATACGCCTACTACTCTCTCAGACACTGAGCCACAAGCAACCACTTATACCGAGCCGCTCAGTGAGGACGAAGATGATGGACCAGAAGGAGCGCACGATGACGATGACGACGACGATGATCATCTAGGTCAAAAAGGTGACCCAATGCGCCGTATTGCAACTGATGAAATGGGCGTGACGGGTCTACCAGCTGAAGCTTCCGCACAAGCTGAAGAAGCAAGGGCATTCAGAGAGAAGAATCGTGAAAATGCAGGACGTCTGGAGGCTGGTCCAACTAAGAAAAGCCCCTCACCTGATAATCTAGTAGCTCCAGCTCATGGGCACGGTCATAATAATGGTGGTGGAATCAAAGCCGATCTATCACAGCTCACACCGAAGAACTTGAAGAAAATGCTTGCGCAGAAATATGATGAGCTGGAAGAAGTACATGGTGAAGAGGATGAAGCTGCTGGTGGACCGAGTGGAGCCGGAACAAATGGTCTACCGGAGGGAGAAGAACCTCCTATCGGTGGTGAATCGAGCGTTACAATCAATGGAAATGGCCCTGTCTACGACCGAAGCTTTACTTATGCTGGCAAACGGATCGCCGTGCCTGTCAGAGTCGAACCTAAAGTCAACTTTGCGCTCGAAAGGACCCTATTGGTAAGCTTGGATGATACCATATCTCACGTATAGGGAGACTGTCCTGACGCTGCACGTCCTCTCTTTGCAGGCTTGGGTTGAGTTCGCCATCATCATCAGCGCTATTGGCGTCGGTCTTGTAAGGTCAAACCCGTTGTTCCCGGAAAGCTCTCTGTCTGTTTGCTGATTCATGGTTTCTACAGCTCAATTTCACGGACAGGCATGACACCATAGGCTTCGCGAGCGCGATTACCTTCACCGTTATCGCACTGATTACGATTGCGTACTCATGCGGAATGTTCCTGTACCGGGCTTTCGCTATTCGGTATGCCTCGTCCTGTCGCGCAACTACTATAATGCAAATATCAAAGCTGATTGTGGTTCCTTCCACCACAGCAAACGACTTGCTATCAATTACGATGACCGATTCGGCACCGCTGCTATTGTCATCGCCCTGTTCACCGCGACACTTGTCAATTTCGCACTCCGCATTGAAGAAGCATTTTAACGCAGCCAGAGTATAAAAGCTCATACACGATTTAAATACAGCTTGCAAGCGCGACTTCGTCTTCATTCAATTTCAAGCTGAAGTCGCGGCTAGACTCATCTGCACGACTGGAACGTTGTGTACTTGTTTCAAAAGCAGGATGCATGTCGCTTCTGCTATTAAGCCTTGCAATATTCATATCAAACATTGTGATACCATTCAATTAAGTCCAGTACATATCTAGATCTATGCAATGAACTGTAATTCAACTTGCTATTAAGCTACAACGCCAGCGTCTAACTTGCCTCGCTTTGTAGCACCACCGAAGATTTGATCTATTTCGTCTGCTTCTTCTGTGCGCGCTTTTCGTCTCTTCTTGCCTGCCTTCTCGGAGTCCGTTGCGTCTGTAGACATAGCAGGCGCGACAGCAACGGGCGCATTTTGTTGAGCACTGCTGCGAGGCTGCCGTTGTGGTGGCATTGCTGATTGTTGTGCACGCAGCTCTGCAGGTGTACCTCCGACACCACGGGCTTGTCTGTCCTTCCAGTCGTATTTGTTCCGCTTGTAAAGCGGCAGATTGACTTTGCGCGCGAAGTAGTGACCAAAGTATGAGCCTTGCATCTTCATCTCGTAGGGAATGAGAGATTCGGCAATCTTATCCTGTTCCAGTGGAAAGCTTGATCAGTTATGTTCGCGCTCGCAAGGCCCAATGCCGCTCTGAAACCCACCTTCAGGAAAGGATCTGCTACAGCCCAGCACCTTTCCGCTACTCGCGATCCTATACGATCATCCGACAATGTCTGATAATGGCCGATCAAGTTGCGCAAGAACGCTCGTCTGTCCTTGTATGCTACGGCTTTATTGTCTTCATCCAAGAAAGCATCTATTACTCTCGATGCGGTCGGGTCGCTTGCGAGACTTATAAGTCGAGGAATTGGTAACGCCAGTAGACTAGTCGTTACTGAGTTCCTTTCTAGTTTCAGCCATGACTGTAGCAGAAGTGAGCCTTGTAGCTGCATCTCGGCTTTGACGCTGGGATCAGTGTAGGATGGGTTACGCTTGAAGAGCTGTGAAAGAAGAGAAGACGTAAGCATATGTTCATGTAGCATTTGAAGTACTTAAAGTCGGGAAGTCGACCCACGTTCAGAGTCATTAGAGATAGTGCACATGGTATGAGATACTGAATATCTTCGTCGGAAGTCGTCTGGAATGCATCGAGAAGGGCCTAATGAAGAGATGACACAGTCAGTATGACTTGAAGTACGATCAGCCGAAATGGTATTACCTACCTTATTCAGGGCCTCTTCGCCTGTCTTGTAATCAGCAGTCTTCTCGAGAAGTGCTTTCAGCACACCCGTCCGTGAATTCTCAATGATGCCCTCTAGCGCAGGCGGGATCTCCTCTACTACAATCTCCGTCTGCTCTTGATTTGCTCGCTCCATAACTCTTGCACAGACAAAGTTTGCAACTGGATGGCCTGCCAGACGTCCCATTCTTCCTACGAAGTAGACCTTGAACAAAAGATCGAAGATTGGTTCCGGACATAGACTGATGAGCTTCTCCAGGACATGTGACGAAATATTGGATCGTAGAAGGGTTTCTATGTAGTCTGATCTAGGTGGTTGATGAGGTAGAGTGTCGTTGACTATGGGTTAAAGCGAAATAAAGGGATTAGTAGGCCATTCGTTGTTCCGACGGAGTCGTAATATTGAAGCTTACGCTGAGCGGTAATCAATCCCTGCAACAATCTATCCATCAGACTACCTTGCTTCTCCGAACGACCTTTATCACTTTCAATCTCAAGCATAATTTGCACAAGACCAGTAGCGATAGGATCATCACTAGCAATGCGTAAAGCTTGTTGAGCAATTTCGCTATTAACAGCTTTACTTCCGCTCAGCGTTCTATCCAACGCAAGTAATAATTCATCCAATGTCTCCTCGAATATCTTGGGGACTATCCTTCTTTCGGGTGCTTTTCCTTTTCCAAAGACAGTCCCACTTTGAGCGTTGTTCTCGTCCGAGATGAAAGATCGCATTTCACCACCTGCTCCTCGACCTGCTTTCCACCTTGCTGATTTCTTAGAACGTGCCATGGCAGATTGACGCCCTCCGCTCGTGGAAGACGATTGACTGTCGAAAGGTAAAGGCTTGCCCGCTAGCACGAGAAGGAGAGCCCGAACGATGTATGAACCTTGTTGAGATTTTACGAGGGTAGATAGATCCTTGAGTATTTCCTGATGTAATGTACAGTGGGCGTTAGTAAATTCTTGTCGATAGCGAAATAGTGGAGTGTCTTACCTTAGTGAGAGCTACAATGCACTCTGTCATAGTTGGCAATTGACCCGTACCAGTGGATCCAGAAGGCTCGCCCATGTCGAAAGGACCAGTAGCTATCACGCCTCGTCTCTACAGAATGGACAACATTGTCAGTAAGCTCCCTCGGACGACTTGGAAGTCCAGCAGATTGTCCGGTCTCACCTCTCGTTCTACAGTCTCTCCGCCACCGAGGACAATCAAAGCTTGCAACACATGACTTGCGAAACGGTCTTGTGCGATGTCACTGTATCTATACCATGAACGCAAATTTGTGAGCCCATATCAACGCAATGCAACTGTAGAGCTGTGTTACACATACTGTCCTGTGAAGCGATCTATCAAGACTCTCCTTGCGAAATCGTCCATTGAGTAGACCAGTCTCTCCAGGATGGGAGAAGTTTCAGGGTCGGCGGCGATACTAGCTTCATTTCCAGATAACTGAGTGAGAGCAGCCCGTAGTAGAAGTACTCTGTCTGATATGCATTGCAGATGGATTGTGGAGGATGATCGAGTAATTTCAGCACATGTTGCAAAATCCTTGTTTCGAAAGACTCCGTACACCCTCAAAACAGGCATAAGAGTTAGGGTATGAAGACTCACCATCGATCTCTTCCTCTACCTCTTCTTCACCTCCATTCTCATATGCCTGTTCTGCTTTCCTAGCTAATCTATCACCATGCAGAGCTTCAAATTCCAATATTTGAGTTTCCAACTGTTTAAAGTAAGCTTTCGTATCTGGATCTACAGCAGGCCACAGACTTGTGCTCTCTTCAGCTACAGGAGGGAGCAATGCACTGTTTGCATTGCTATATGCTTCATCCTGGTCGTACTTCGGCGTAGCGTCCAGTCGTGATTTTGGATATGCAGGCTCTTCCTCCGACCCTGTAGGCTTCTTCGTGTACTCTGTACCCGTGACAGCTGCTAACAGCTGGGCTTTCTCATCTGGCTTCGCATATACTATATATGCATCTTCTTCGCGTGTCTTCTTCGCTCTCTTGCCTCGTTTACGTAGTTCTTTAGGCATATTTTACAATGCTGCTGCAATCAGTGTGGTCAAGCTGAAAGCCGAGACTTGCAAGAAACTGCTACTGGGCGGCATCCTTCAAAGTAGTAGGTGGCAAAAGCTATAGAATTACAGTGAGAAAGCATTGCAGAGAGATGTGGATGGCTAATGACAGACTTGATAGAGACTACGAACAACCCTTGCATCTTATATACCTCTTTTAAAGGGCAGAGACTCGGTATAATTACTGAAATGCTGACGGAGAAAAAAAGTCCTACTGATTACCTAAGCCTATCCTACTTCTGAAACCCTGTATGGACCGGAAACACTCGAGACTGTTAAATTACTACCTATGATACCGTGCGCATTGATGGACCCTGCATTCTCTTATTTATTTCCTCAATCGTACATTTTTCGTTGCCTTCTCTTTTCGTCACCAATACTTTTCTTTCTTTCTCTCTGTCACATCCTTTTCCTGTCCTTTCTTTTGTACTGACTAATATCTTGCACGTGACTTTTGTCTCTCCCGTTCATTGTTTCTTTTGTTCAAGTTAACGAGAGTGGAAGTCGTTATCAACCCTGATTTGTAAATTAGGTGTGTATTCTCAAGGACCCTGATGAGTTTTACACGTGGGCGGCTCGCTAGCTGTTGAGCCCTATCGCTGATTGATGTATGGTACAGTACCACCTCCCAAAAAAATCTAATTGGCAAGTCTTCTCCTTTTGAAATATGGATCCACAGTGGTAGTGTTTGCATCGATGTCTTCTCTTTCAAAAGCGCGTTCTTCCTCTGCGTCGTGATCATCTATTAATTCCCTCTTGACCCTGATAGAAGAAGATGAGCCAGTTCTAGAAGAAGGTCCAGGCGCATTATCATCGCCATCTTCTTCTCCTTCTTCGGTTCCATTTGCTTCTTGTATCTCTTTATCGGCTTCAACAGCAGTAATTGCCGTATGAGCGGTGGCTTCTTGTGCCTCTCCATTTCCTCTCCCATTCGTATTCGTGCTCGAAGTGACCTCATTCGTCTGCCTTCTTGATCTGCGACTTGCTCTAGCCGCTCTAGCGGTTGCCGTTGATGCAGGATTTGACGTCCTTACACTAGCAGCGCCACTCGCTCGTGACCTTTCGGTACTGGCAGTGATTGATGTTCGCGCCGCTGCCGCCGATGTACTAGCGGGTGGAACGGCCGTACTGTCGGCCCGCTGATTTCCATTTTGACTGTGACCATGACCGTAGGCATGTCTTTGCTGACGGGGTGCTTGTTCGTTGGTGTAGTGGGTACCGGTTCCGGTAGTAGCAGCTGGACCGGCAGTAACGGCTCTCTCTCTATTCCTGTCCCTAGCTGGAGCTGTGCCTGTAGGGTGACGACGAGCTTGACCTTCTTGTGCTTGTAGAGCTAATTCGTGGGGGTATACAGGTCCTATTCTTCCGTCGCATAGATATACTATTGAATAGAAAGCAGAGAGAGATGAGAGAGTAAAGTGTGTGGGTGCGTAGTAGATAGATAGATAAGAGAATGTCTCAGGATATGTTTTAATTGTATGGATGAATGGGAAAGACTGAACCGGACTTACAGATTGCGCCGTCTCTAACATTCTTGAAAGCTAGGGAACTGTTGATGGAGTTTCGCAGGAGGCATTCAGTCGAGGTTACTATATAGCTTGTTTTTGAGCTTACTGTACTTACCTAATTTCAACGAGTATTGCTAGATCAGAATGAGGAAAGGCAAAGTGTACTTCCCTTCCATTTTCCAGGCCGAGACATTCGAGAGCAGCTTTGAGAGTGGACTGGTTTGAATGAATGAACGGGAAAGTCGGGGTTAGAGATGGTATCATGAGAATGTGTGGATGAGAATGAAGTGCACACACCTGCAATGTAGCCATCTTGGGACAGTAGACTGCTCTTCCTGTGAATGAATGACATTGAACGATGTGTCAATTTGACAATTCCCGGCCTGCACTGGGAGCTGCTGCGCGTGTAAAGTGAAGTGAACTTACCGGCATACAGGCATATGATGTGACCGTGATGAGATGAGGCCATGGTGATGGTGATGATTGAGTAGGAAGGAGAAGATAGGAAGTAGAGGAAAGCCTTTTGTCTTTGTCTTGTCTTTGCCTCCCCGTTACAATCCATTCCGCCGTTGCGATCAGCTTCAAGACTCAACTTAATCTACACGACCCTGCTGTGCTGCTGGAATCAAGGTTCAAAGCAGGCGATCGGGAAATTCAAGACAGGCCTGTCATGGGAAAGAAATCGAGGGAGATATTGGAATTGTATCCGAGAGAGAAGAAGAAGAAGAAGAAGAAGACCGGCAGCTGGATACAGAAGGGAGACAATCTTAACGAGAAGACGAAATCAATGACTAGAAGAGTCGGATGACCTGTCTTGACATCGAATCAAGAGCAACGCCGACACCTGTCTTGTCAAATCAATCATGCACTGCACTCACGCACGCACGCATGCGCGCAGCTGCCTCACGCTGCATGTCTGCCATTGCTAAAACACACGGACTACGGGAAGACATCAGAACAGCATAGCGTATACCAAAGCAAGAAGGTCATATTCACCATTGCGAATGCCAGTTACTTGCCTGCCAGACTTCCATGAAGAGAAGCTTGCACGGTAGTCTGAACCGATACCCGCGATACCCCACGATGCCGAAGAGGTACCTCTTCCTGTCGCCGCCTGCTACGGGTGAAATGCAGCCTACTTTAGCAGTGGTAGAAGCATTACTGCATGAAGATCCATCATCTTCAATCTATATAGCATCAGGTTCCTCATTCAAGAATCGTTTCAATTCCTTCATTTCCTCTTTATCACTACCGTCATCATCGGTAGTACTACCTGAAAATCGCATCTTCCGCATCGATCTAGGAATCACAGACGATGTAGAAGATTATTCCAAAAACATGCTTAAGCAGAACAACGATAAGAAACCTGAATTATTTCAATCTCATAGACATGAAAGAGGTAATCCTATTCCATTCTTTGATTATTGGAATGCTTTTGCCGCTGGTTCGGAAGATGATAGATTGGCTACTATAAATCGTATGTTGGGTATTATTGATAAGATTAAACCTGATATGATTATTGTGGATCAGATTTATGGGACTCCTTTCGATGGTGAATTCTTTTCTACTCTTCCTCATTGCTGCCTCATATAGCTTTCAGTCGCTCATTCTCCTGCGGAGTACAGGCTAGTCTTCCCAGGTTTTGAAATCGCTTACCTTGTTTTTATGCAATTCTCTCTCCCTCTCCTCACAATCTTTCTCCGGAACCCAATATGATTACGCCCTCACCCAATATGATTACGCCCTCACGCATTATTATATCATCCATCACATGCAGCCGTCAGATACTCGAGATTACCCTTCATAATGCTAGCACCAGGACATCCAAGTTTTGCAGCAGGCACGTGATCCTTCATTCTGCATTAATGACGGTCCGATTCGGGCTGTCAAGTCACGGACAAAGGCTAAACCTTATTTCTCGTCCTTTCTTACCTTCTTATGGTCTCTCTGTGGTCTACGCTGGTCTACGATGATTTTCATGACATGTACAGACGTCAATCCGTTATTGGAACCATTTTCAATGTCCGGCATACAATGGCAAGGCACGCTTTCGAATGTCCTATCTAACTTCAAGATGATCTATGAACTTGTAACTTGGATAATGGGCTCTCGATGGGCCTGGACTACTCTCAAATTGAGAAGATGGGTAAGTAAGAAAAGTACAATCAATTCCGCGATTGTGATCTCCCTCAATTCCCCAAGCTTGCGGTAGCCTTGGTAGAATTGACTGACGCCGCCTGTCATGTTCTTGCTTATATTCGTCTATCTACCGTCTCTACGATACGTGATACGCGCGCAGACACTTGGTTTCCCTTGGCTTTCAATTGGAGCAGATTCAACTATTACACCACCACCCGCGAGGGTTAACCAAGTATGCGCAGCTATAATGTGCAATGTAGAGAATCTGAATTTTTATCGAAAGTAAGCAGTCACCCAAAGCCTTTCGATTTGCTCAACGGTTTGGATGAGCTGAACCCTACTAAATGTCATTCGTTGCTTTCCAGTTGGCCTGCCAAGTGTCATTTCGTAGGACCGTGCTTTAGGCGACCTTCAAAGGCAATAGAAGAAGGGAAGAAGGACACTTCAATCAAGGAATGGTTAGAGCTTGCATCGCTGAGCAAGCAGGATGTAATGTAAGTCTTCTTTACATGCTCCGACACTGCTGAAGGAGTTCAAGATAAGGCGCTGACACTGACATCCGTCTTTGTAGATTCATATCCTTTGGATCTATGTTTCCATTTGTGAGCTGTTCTTAGCCCAATGCTAATTAGCAGCGGTACAATAGCTTAATACGCTAAATGACAATCCTTTGCCCAGAATCAAGAAGATTACGATAGCATGCTTCAAGCACTCCGTGATGTTTACACGGTACATCCGAATATACAAGTTTTATGGAAGGTGGTGAAATGCGATGGGGTGAAAGTGGAGGATTTGCCATACTTGCGGCAAGTAGATTGGCTCGATAGTATAGAGGAAGTATATACCCATCCTGCAGTTAAGGTCGTCATACATCACGGAGGAGGTAAGTTCTGCCCTAAACGTCGGACTCAAGTTCAAGGAGGAGTTCGGAGGCTTCCGCTGATCCCTTGTCCATTTGCTAGGTAATACTGCAAATGAAGTCATATACCACGGCTTGAGACATCTAGTCATTCCACAATGGTCCGACACATACGATTGGGCAGCGTGAGTGCCACTATCTGATTATGTATGGCTTTATATCATCAGCTCAAGCATTTCTCCTCCTTTCTATCTTGACAATGGCAGTACAATCGCCAGTTTCGATTTAGGCGAACAAGCGGAAAATGCAGGACCTGCTCTAGACACAGAAGAAATAACGTCAAAATTACTTAAATTGCTCAGGAATCCTAATACGTACCGAGATAATATCGCTTATTGGCAGCGAAGGTCAAAAGAAAGTATAGGCTCAAAAGGAGCCGCTAGCATCATACATCAAGCAGCTGTAGATCGAGCATTTCAGTATTCTCAGATATACACATCAAGTCAGCAGTTCACAGTCACATCCAAGAAGTGAAGCGTGATACCGCTTCAGGAGTACAAGCAAGTATGTAAGTGAGTGCCTTGTATTGCGTTGCATTTTGGGTATGTATGTCTGACTTGAATGCCTTGTAGTTCATCTGCCGCTTATACAGTAGGGAACCTCGAGGGGGGTATACAGGATGTACGTAGATTCGGTTTCATAGAGTCGATTCCATAAGGTCTCCATTCGTGTATCATACTTCAGCATACAACTACACATTGCAATGCCATCACATTCTTTCATCGCAGCGAGGATGATGAGGAAGACCTACGCAGTCGACCAGCCACTGCTTCAGCGGCAACTGCTGGCAGTAAGACTATGGACAGGAAGTATTAGCTTTCGTTGTTTAACGATCCATATGCAAGGCTGGGAAAACATACATAGGCCCTTGATGATATCGCTCTCTTTTGGCTTCTCTTCACTCTTCTTGAACCTGACTGGATTATGGAAGTTTTTGTTTGCGCTGAGTCGACCACTGCGCAAGGTTTGTAGGTCTGGTGCGTGCCAAAGAGAATCAGTCTACCAATCTATTGAAGGGAAAGACTGTATGACTTGATGCTCACATCGATACACTTTCTCATCTCCAGTCTCGCCAGTCTCCTTGCGCGTTCGTGTCCTCGGCAGGGCATCGATATTCGGCATGACACCAAGCTTGATGAGAAGTTGACCGATTGGTGCATCAGGTACCAGACGGGCAAGGAAGCCGACTACTAGACCTCCTGCTCCAAGAACTACACTGATGGCCCAGTAGGCCGGTGAGATTGGCGTAGTGCCAAATGCCGCGCCACCAATGAAGACTATCATGATCTGACCTCCAATCACTGTAGATCGTGCAATCAGTTGAGCGCCGGTACGGAAGAATTGTGCGCTTCGGTCATGACTTACTGATCGCTAAGATGCCAAGCAGCCAGAAATTTCGATGCATACCAGCGAAGACATTGAAGCCTTTATCGAGTCTGCGGCAGTTGATCATATTGAAAATCTGACACCATACGAAGATATTGAAAACGAGGGTGCTGCAAAGAGGGTGAGTATCAGCAAGTACGTCATCACGTAGAGGGGCGCAGGAACCCACTTGAACTCGGTCTTCGTGACGTGCTTATCGATTGGCCGTAGAGCTTTTGGTCCGATAAAATGTAAGGTAAGGGTGATAATTGTTTGATAAAGCGCTTCCACCGTAATCATCTTGGCCACTGTAGACACATACTATCAGTTTCGGTAATACGTAGTACAGCCGCAGAGTTATGACTTACTTCCTACAGTCATAATTGGCACTTCACGCGGTTCAGGCTGTCTTTCCAGCAACGAATCATCTGCTGGATCAGTCGCTAGCGCTAGCGCAGCGAACGTATCCATGATCAAATTGACCCAGAGTAGCTGAACAGCATTCATGACGCTGTTTTCTTCACCACTTGTGACTGATGAGACGAAGGTGATGACGACTGCCGTGATGTTGACTGAGAGTTGGAATTGAAGGAATTTCCGTACAGCGTCACTGACGCATCGACCCCATGCGATAGCCGATACGATAGTAGCGAACTGTCGACAATGCAGTCAGTAAGCAGACGAATGACACAGAGGTCTATCGCAAACTCACATTATCGTCCATGATCACCACATCGCTGGCTTCCTTGGCAACCTCAGTGCCAGTTTGACCCATCGAGAAACCGACATCTCCATCCTTCAGCGCTAGAGCATCATTTGTTCCGTCTCCAGTGACACCAACAATCATGCCGACATCCTGCAGTGCTTTGACGAGAGTCTGCTTATCCTGTGGCAGTGAGCGAGCCATAACGCTAATCTTGGGTGCCTGTTCGCGCTTTTCTTCATCCGAAAGCTTTCGCCAGTCTGCACCCGATATCACAATAGCATCATCGTTATCTTCGTCGTAAATATCACATTGCTTGCCGATAGCTTTGGCTGTGAGAATATTGTCGCCAGTGCACATCTTGACGTCTACTCCAGCATTGTGGCACTTCTCAACGGCTTCCGACACGCCTTCTCGAAGAGGATCTTCAATACCAGGAATTGCCAGTAGTGTGAGATCTTTGGCGACATCGTCGTACTTGACTTTGCCTTCGTCATCTCCATCTTCAGCTTTGCCAGCTCCCAAAGGCGGCCATTCCTCGTAGTCTCTGTAAGCCATTGCGATAGTTCTCAGGCTTCGCGCGGCATACTGCTCAATGAGCTTAGAAACCTCCTTCTTTCCCTTTTCATCAAGCTTATCCTTCTCTTCTGTACCTCCGCTGTCGAGCTTCGCACGGTCGACGCAAAGGTCAAGAACAGCTTCAGCAGCACCTTTGACGAACAAGCGATATTTGCCGCCTTCTTTCAGTTTTACTGCGGTGGCCATAGCCTTCCTCTCGCTTGAGAATGGGAATAAGGTCACTGTCTCAGCTTCTTCTCTGATATCGGCATAGCTCTTGTCTTTCAGCTCCTTGAGATCCCACTCGAGCAAACGCAGCAGAGCACTTTCCGTCTTGTTGCCTACGAATTTGGGTTCCTTGCTGGATTCGTTACCATCCTGATTCGAGTGTCTTGCATCGCCATTTTGCCCGGCTTTCTTCTTATCGTCTTTACCCTTACTCTTCTTTGACTTCTTTTTATCCTTTTTATCACCATTGCCGTTGGCTTCATTCTCGTCACCATCGTCTTTCTGGTCATCATCCTGCTCGAAAGCAGTCGAGTTGATAGCGATAGAATCCGCCAATATAGCGAACAGTTCTTCATTCTTCTTTAGTAGCTCCTTCAGTTCATCAAGATCTTTGACCTTATCTCCGTCTGCTTGGCCAGTGTCTTCGTCACTCTCACCCTCTTGTTGACTGGACTTGTCCCGAAGCGAGAAGGGAACACCGGCAATTGTGCCTTCTACGACTCGCATCTCGTTGGCTGTGAGTGTACCAGTCTTATCGGTAACAATGACGTTCGCATTTGACATTGTTTCGCAAGCTTCAAATACTCGAACGAGCAGATTGTGTTGCGTCATGCGGTTGGTCGCGAATGCCAAAGCGAGGGTTACGGCAAGTGGTAGACCTATAATATACGCAAAAAACAATCTCAGTATCACAATTTGCACTTCAACTCATAGCAAAGCCTCTCACCTTCTGGCACAGCTACGACAATCAAAGTGACGCTAATAACGAAACTTTGTAGGAAAGATTGACCTTTTTCCGCTGGTGTTCTATCAGGTTTCGTCTTCAACTCCACACAATTCCTAATGAATAAAGCCAAGAATAATAAACCACCAGCTATACTAGCTAATTTAGCTATCTTCTCAGCTAGATCAGCTAGTTGTTTCTGCATTCTTGTTTGATCAGGTTGTGATGACCTCAATGACATGAAAATCTTCCCTTGGAATGAACGTGGTCCTACTGCTATGACTACGTAATGACCTTTGCCTTCGAGCACTTTAGAGCCTGATAATAAGAATGGATCGTCTGCCTTCTTCTTCTTCTGCTTATTTTGTTTCTTGCTGTCGTCCGAGTCTTTGGGATTGTTATCGCCGCTGTCATCATTACTATCGCCATTCAGACTGTCCAGAGGCATCTTGCTGATAGCGTCGGATTCACCGGTCGCATCACTTTCATCCACTTTGACATCACTCGAAGAAGAGAGGAGTACACCATCTGTTCGTAGTATATCACCAGCTTTGATACTGACAATATCGCCAACGAGTAATTCGTCAGATTTGATGCTGTCAAACAAAAGGGGAATGAACACCTTTTCAGCCTTGAATTAACAGTTGACAATCAAGGGAAGAAGAACCAAACTTACACTTTATATTTCTTGCCATCGCGCAATACTTCCACTTCTGGAATTTCCTTGGTCTCGCTGAGAGCTTTGAATTGCCTTTCCTTCGAATAGTCATTGACGGAAGACGTGACGGTAACGATGACGATGGCGGTCACTGTTGTAAGAGCAGCGAGCCGGAGCTGACGATTCAGCCAAGAGAACTTCTACAAAGCAATAGAAACATCAAATAACAACTCACTAATAGCAACCCCTTCCACCCAATTAACACGAGGTTCTTTCGGATCATGTTGCGGACCGAAATCCTGCCACATTCCCAGTGCAAAGCTCACTGCCGCCGCTACCGTAAGTATAATGAGTACCTTATCACAAAACGCCTCCCACAAGAATCTCAAGAATGATTTAACTTCTCGTTCAGGTAGTTTATTCCTTCCATATACTCTGATACGCTCTTCTGCACCTTCTTTCGAGTATTGATCGCTTGAAAGACCATTTTCTGCGTCTGTCTGTAGAGCATCTAGCAGTAATTTAGTACTTTGGTTGTTGCTGCTTCCATTCTGTTTCTTGCTGTTACTGCTTGAAGAGGCAGACGAAGAACTACCAAGCTTGAGTAGTCCATCTACAGCCTTGTCTGAAAGGCAATTTGCTAAATCTCTAGGCTGGATGGAGAAATCACCGAGGTTGGAGACGACAGTATCTTGGTCGTTGTCGTTATCATCATCATCATCGTCGTCGTTGTCTGATTGGCCCTCATCGTCACGGTTGTCATTGCCATCACCTTGTCGGTTCCGGCTCAACAGAGGCGTCCTCTCATTGTCCTCGCTGGCATTGCGGGATTGTACACCATTTGCACCACCGGAAGAAGACTGTGTAGAATTGCCCTTATTCTTGGTGCCTGTAGGAGGACGTATTCCGACATGTGAGCTAACAAAGTGCTACCTTCCTGCTGCTACGCGGGCTACTCACCCTTGCCTTTCTTGCTGCCTATGCTCGATGACATCGCAGGTCTTCACTTCAAGAGCTCTTCAAGCGGGGCTGCCCAGAGGGAGAGTGGTCAGACGAGCAGGACTATGAGGTGTGAGCCATCAAGCTGTAAGAAGGCAAGGAGCGTTCAATAGATCACCATAATCTAGTAGGAGCACAGCTGCCCTGTGGATTGCCCGCGCTACTTGTGTATGTGACACACTTGAGTCCGTCGATCAGCGCTCAAGCCATGTGTGCGTGTGTCATCGCATATGTCAAGGGCATTGACAAGGGGGAGGGCGAGGTATAGGCACGAGATGGAGTTCACTTGTCTACGTTGCCAACTATTGGTCTACACCATGCATTCATGCCATCCAACATGTAGCACTATCAAAAGGCAATTGAACGGCGTGCCTGTCATGCGCCCAGCTTTCTGCGGTCAATTCTATGATAGAAGCAATCGGTCTCTTTTCTCTTTCTTACTCTCTGGTCAAATACGACAAAACACAGCATACAGTATCATACACGACAGCTCAAATGGATGACACCGATACTTCCAACAATACAGAAGGTGACAACCTCCTAACCGACCTCACTTCGCAATACTCTGAAGGTTGTCAGGCTTTCGTACTCCGGGATTTCGACACAACTACCGGTATCGTCGATGATCTGCTGGATAGGATAGAGCAAGACAAGCTAGGCTTGGACAGTAGCAGTAATGATGATGATCTGACAGAGCTAGTGAGAAGGGTATGGATACTGTACATCACCCTGATAGCTTCTGCGAATGAGCAACTTGCCAGAGATTCGAAACAAGCGGAGAGTGAACTCGCGGCTGCTCATAGCCGGATAGCGAGATTCTACGCACGCAGTCCATCAGCAACAACGACAGCAGCACAACCATCAAGCGCACCATCGACATCATCAACATCATCTACCTCGTTAATTCTCATTCACCCTTCCCTCCTAGTCGCCCTCTCTTTGGCTGGTCTAAAGCTTGAAATCCCTTTATTTGTCCGCCGAACACTGCAAGATTACTTTCGACTCCTCCTCCTGTCGCACGCAGCTCATTCCGAAGATGAGGCGATATCAGCTTCTCAAGGAGATATAAGCACATTAGACGTATCGCATGCTGATCTCTCCCTTTCTGGGATCGCAGTCAATGGTCATCGAGTGAATGGCACGAATGGCCATCTGGCAAGTAATAACGATGAGAATCAAAACACTTCTTCTACAACAACACGCAGTACAGCTGCTTTGAATAAGAGGAAAAGCCTTCATCGTCTTTCTAGGATATACAGCGTTCATCTCCTCGGCAGATCAATGGGTGAATGGTCAAATGCTAGAGCTTGGATTAGAGAAATGGCAGATGATGATACTGCTGTAGCAGTAGGTTTTATGAGTGATTCATATGCTCAGGTATGTCTCCTTATTAAAACATTTACTTAGCGGTAGTATGGTCAGCGTGAAGCTGTGTGAAGCTGACCTGCGTTCCCATCAATGCTCGTCGATAGACACTCCTCGAAGCGTTGGAAGAGGCAAAGCTTCAACAAGAAGAAGAAGAGCGTGAAGCCAGACAAGCTGAGAAATCCGAGAAAGAGCGACAAGCTGAATTAAAGAAGTCGAAGAAGAGCACTTCAAGTTCAGCGCAGGCAGGAACGTCAGGAAATGCAGTGAATGGACATGTTTCATCCTTATTGTCATCGTCTTCACCGCCTGCGCGGCCAGAACGCAGTAAAGAAAGAGCCTCTACTTCCAGTACTACTTCACCCACTGGTCCTAAAACAGCAAATGCTACATCAGAAGAGCAAGAAACAGGCTTTGCAGCTTTCAGATCTCATCTGTCAAGTTTCTTATCTACCTCACCTGAATCAAGCTCGGACTCTTCTTCTTCATCCTCTCTAGCAAGACGACCTGGTGGTTCACATCTCAGCCATACTTCAACCACATCTTTCGATCTACTGAGAGTGTACTCATCGCGCTTTGTGCATTCGAGACTATTGAAGTTGTTATTGGCTTTCTTTATTATTACTGGCTTTTGGAGACGGAGATTGGCAAGACGTGGTAGTGGGATAAAGCTTGATGTAGGCAAGCGATTGGGCATGTTGAAAGATAAGATTGTGGAGACTGTCAAAATGGGCGGAAGTCTTGGATTCCTCTAAGCTATGATAGCTCACACCGCAAGGACTAGGCGCTCGCAGTCACAGTCCTCTTTACTTAGGCATTTACTGATCAGAAACTGTGACAAATGTCCATTGTTGTTGTCGATATATAAGCTATTGTAATACGCCAAGTCGTAAGCTATACATTCAATCCATGATGTCAGTTATACGGCGCCTGCGAAAGCAGATAATGTGGAATTCACGTTTGGACCTGGCGGCTTTCTTTGCCGACAGCCGAGCAGCGCGCATATCCACCTCGGCAGGCGGCTTCTTTCGAGACGCGTTTGCTCTTCTCTCTGGGCTGACTATACACCCTCTCATTCACAAAATAAACGAAAGCAAAGTCACTGTGTGTGAGCTAGTGAGCTAGCTACTTCTGTATAGCATTACATGGCACTAATGCTGCTGTTGATTCCACATAGCCAAAATCCAGAAGGCGATCATCGAGATTGAAGTCGTTGCAAAGGGCCTGTTCGCGCAAGCATTCATATACAGCAGGGCTCCGTTTTTCAGCCTGTCAATTAGTATACTTTGGTTACTATTGGCCCACACTCTCTTCTCCAATGACGCTGAAGAACGGACACGTTGCAGCGTTGCAGCTTCCAAGCGAGCTCAACGACATCATAGTTCGGCTTGCAGCTGCGAAAGCTTCAGAGGCTCATTTGACGTGAGCCGGTCTATTCTCAGCTAATAAATACACTATTGTGCCCACGGACTAATAACTTTCCTTGTGTCTCAACATTACAGTCTACCTCGCAAATCGCAAGCTGGCGTCCTGGTCCTCTTATGCCCTAGCAAAAGCAGCGGCGAAGTTCACGTGTTGCTCACTACAAGAGCATTGACTATGCGTTCCTTTCCAGGAGAGACAGCGCTACCAGGTGGACGTATGGAAGATGGAGATACAGATATAGCGGCTACTGCACTTCGAGAAGCACTTGAAGAAACTGCATTAGATGCTCAGAAGAACGATATCAAAGTCATCACGACACTTCAACCTTACCTTTCTAAGAACCTTCTATTCGTCATACCTACCGTTGCGTATACGCACACGACTGCTGAAGACTTGTTGAAACAGTTGAAACCGAACGCGGCGGAAGTGGGAGCTATATGGACTTGGCCTTTACGGGATATGCTGGGTCTAGAATCGTCATCGAGCGTCGATGGTCTGCATGCAAAGCAAGTGACAAATGGCGACAGTGTGAAGGATACAAAAATTTCGCATCGTCAGCATCGTCAAGTCAAATACTCCTATCGCGATGTGAAATGGCTATCTGGGGCCAGTTTCCGACTGCACGAATTCCAGCATGAAGATATGGGATCAGCAATCACTGGTTTGACAGCTGAAATACTCCTCGAAGTAGCATTGACGGCATATGGCATGAAACAACCATACTTTGAAAGGAGTGCACCTGGTCAATTGTCAGCTACTGAAATGGTACAGGCTGTATTGGAAGGCAGAGCTGGGCTGGACGGAGATGAGCGGAGTAGCTTAAGAAAGGGAAAAGTTGCAGAGGATACTATTGCAGCTGTCAAATGATGAAATGAGAACTATGGATACACGATTACGATATTGCGGGTAATGATCTGAATTACATTGGCTATTTGATACGGATACATTGACTAATGAAAAGACCATTCGTCCTGCGCCGAAAGCCACTAGCTATCAAAGCTTCGGCTTCTGGTACAATCACTATAAAAATGGAAGGTCTGTTGGGGGCATTGTGCATGGAGGAATCACGCTGCAACGGTGATAGACCCCGCTGAGGATGTGGATAGCTGTCTTGGCTTTCGCTCAATTCGAGGCTCTGGAGGCCTCATAGAGCACTGAAAAGCTGAAAGTGGGCAATTGTGCACTGCTATATCGAATGGCTGTCCTCCTTTGAAGTGGCATAGACCACATCTATCAATCGCAAGGATGGGTGAGAGTGTTAAAATGAGTCAGTATAATTTGACATATAGTAGCTGACTGATCTTCGATCTTCCAGTATCTTGACTTCTCGCAAGATACCGCAAGCCTATGGTGAAGCGTAACTTACTCATAACGGTAATGACCTGCCGCAGCGGGCGCTAATTCTCTTATCTGCGGACGTTCAATCAAAGCTTCTTCGTGCTCGATTATCCTGACTTGGTCGGTGTGTCCTCGATTGCAGCCGTACGAGCACCTATTAACACCGAATTTCAGCATGAGTGAACTATGCAAGGCTACTGCATTGCAGACAGCGACTTACCAGTACACTGGCATGGACCCAGCTCCATACGAGCCTGTCTGACCATTTGTGAAAGGCATCTTTTGGGCTCTTCTTCGGCTAGGAGGTTGATTGTGGCGGCTGAAGCCGAATAGATAAAGATGGGGTAGGTTTACGATGTAGCGGGTCCTTGTAGGAAGCTTTCTCCGTTATAAAGAAGCAAATAATGATGGAAGCGACTTTGCAGAGGAAGTGAAGTTGTCAAGGATCCAACAGATTGTCAAGGGATTTTCGCTGCTAATGTGTCAATTGGATGATCTGAAGATTACTGATGATTCGATTTGCGTTGCGATGCGCGGGTATTGATAATACAGCTCTTCTGCGCTGCTTGCTTCGGGGCCGTGCTAGTAGTCAGGCAATCTCCGGACCGAGATCTGGCTTGCGGTAATCTATGTACTGTCCATCAAATGACTGTGGCATTAGAGAACAGCACTGAGTGGAGGACTAACAACGTCGACGTACTCTTGAAAAGCTTGCTTCAATGACCCTCGTTATGCTTGTTCTCGTCGACTGGCTTCTTCGTGGAGAGCAGCAATTTCTCGATCACGTACTTTCCCAGCGTGTAAAGTGAATACAAGGTTATATGTCACGATAATTGCAATCAAGATAGCAAGTCAAGAGAGAGAGATGTCTTTGTTCGTTGACAAGTACCGTCCGAAGACTCTTGACGATCTGCATTACCACGATGACCTCTCCAAACGCATAAGGACGCTCGTAAGTAAATCAACCTCCCATAAACAGAAAGAAGCAAGCCAGCCCAAGGCAGGATGATGATACAGAGAGACGCGTTGAGAAAGGACGGAGCCGCTCGAAGGCATTGCCTTGACATCATCATGAAAGGTTACAGCAGGTATACTGACGTAATACTATTATGCATCTATCATGCAGGCAACTGCTCACGGTGGTCAGGATTTCCCCCATCTCCTCTTCTACGGCCCATCTGGAGCAGGCAAGAAGACACGTATCAACTGCACACTGAGGGAGCTATACGGGCCTGGAGCAGACAAGGTGTGCTCATATGTGCCTCATCAATTGTAATTGAACCCTCTCTGACCTTGTTACTGCCGCCGTGTGCCTTGACAGCTACGCATCGATCAACGTGTCTTCAAAACACCTTCAAACAGAAAGCTAGATGTCAATGTCGTGCAGAGTAACTACCATATTGAGCTTACTCCGAGGTGATTCAACTTCAATTGCGAGCTCAATACCACCGCGTATCTGCTGATTGCCGTTCTATTTTAGCGACGTCGGCAATTGGGATCGCTCCGTCATACAAGACATCCTGAAGGAGATCGCGCAGACACAGCAAATTGATCTGAATGCAAAGAAGAAGTTCAAGGGTGCGCACCACATCCTAATGGATAGCTATGCTTTGATGCTGACCCTTTGATTGCCCAGTCGTTGTTATCAATGAAGCGGATGGTCTGTCAAGAGATGCTCAATCAGCCTTACGTCGGACAATGGAAAGTGAGCATCTAGAATTCAACTTTTTTAACATCAAGCGTAAAGCATACTGATTTTTCTTGGGTAGAATACTCGAATAATCTACGTCTCATTCTATGCGCAAACTCGACAAGCAAGATTATCGGACCCATCAGAAGTCGATGTCTGCTGTTACGCGTCGGCGCGCCTTCCGAAGAAGAGGTAAGCTCTAAGCATACATACACATAGCACATCGCTGACTATGTTCTCATACTGCGTTAGATCTGCAAAGTCATCCAACATGTAGCGAAGAAAGAACGTCTCACCGTACCACCACATTATCAAATCCTTTTAGCAAGATTATCAAATGGCAATTTACGACGAGCTTTACTCTCATTCGAAGCATTATCAGTACAAGATCCCAATTTCACCAAAATCAAGAAAGACATAGTTGAAGGTGATAATTTGTTAAAGAATGAAAATTTGGACGTCATTCCTAGACCTGATTGGGAGAAATATTGTTCTCAAGTTGCAATGAGGATTCTAAGTGAACAGAGCCCGGATAGATTGTTGGAGATTAGAGGGATGCTTTATGAATTACTGGTGCATTGCATACCTGCGAACACTATACTTTCGGTAGGTGGACTTCTTTTTCACACTGCTTCGGCGTCTAGGAGGTTCGCACTAGACTGAAAAATCTATACGTTCTACAGACTATAGCGAAGCGCATAATGGACCGTATAGACGAATCACTCAAACCTGAAATTGCGAAATGGGCCGCAAACTACGATCATCGTTTGAAGCTGGGCAATAAGCCAATCTATCATCTGGAAGCTTTCGTTGCCAAAGTCATGTTTGTACAGGTAAGTCTTACTCTGTCCTTTGACATCGGTCTCACCCGACCATCAACTGATCACCTTTTTCACGCTTGCAGAAGAGTTTCCTGGAAGGATTCATGGAGTGAACGACTTGCAGCCGTTAATTGCAGTGATGTTGTCTCTATTAGTGGACTAGTAGTCCCAATCTATTTACAAGCGAGAGGATGGGTTTGTTGTACACCATGCACAAATAATGCTAAGATCGAAGCTTCTCTTGCTGCTCTTCGCCCGCTTTGCGGATAGCCCACGTCAAAGCATACGTCTCTAATGCTTGCTCATACGTGCATGTCGGTCGGCCAGCTATCAGTGCTTCTAATTGTGTCCTATATGGATCGTCGTTCTCAAATTTCGTTACAGCTGCCGGGTGGTCATTAGCTATGTAAACAGGGTAACGCGCAGCATATACTGTACTCGACCTACTTGGTTGGGCATTACCATCCTCCATTACTATCAGTGCAGGAGCGCTCGAATATAGATCGACGAGCTTAAGTATATGACCATCGCATATAATGACGAGCTCGGTATCGTATGTATTGCCATGCAGAGCTATCGAATGACTGAGACTTCCCACTGCCCCACTTTTGTACTTCCAGATTGCGTTGGTAAAACGAGGCACGCGACTTTCAGCTGGTATTGTCGACTCGTCAATCCCTAGCTTGCTCAGTTGACCAGGCTCTTCGTCGTACTCAACCGTATGCGCAAGAACGCTGGACATGACCGCGGGACCGGCGAACAATAACGAAAGATTGGCTAGATGGGTAGCTTGTTCGACGATGGCTGGAAGGGCTAATGTCAGCCTCCTACGCGAAGCTTGCGTATTTGAACGACAGACACACGACCACACGACACGGTTTTGTTCCACCATGAAGGTTTGCGCTGTTAGAAGAAGTAAACTTAGCTGTTATGTCAACACCTTCAGCGGGGAAGAGTTGTCACTTACAGCAAACTCATAAGCCATGTTGTACCTCGCTTGAGTAGACATGATCTTCAGGTTCTTCTCATTTATGATTTGCATTGCGGCGGATACAGCTTTCAAGGAAGCTAAATGATATCCTACGCCAACTATGGCGGGACTTTGCTCCCATGCTGCAGCTACGACTTCTTGTCCCGCTTCCTGGGTGAACTCTTTCGCTGATATTGGCTTTTCCACGAGCCAGTGTGCCACTTGTGAGAGTCCGTCTATCCATGAACAAGTCAGCTAAGGACATTCACTGCGAAAGTACTAGACGATGGTGACATACCTATCAAGCGTAAGTCAAGGTCGGCATCAGGCTGCGTACTACCGCGAAAATGTGGCGGTATGCCAAGTATAGCGAGATCTATTCTTTTCTCGCGCACATCAGGGAGAGCTTCATGAAGATCCTTCCAGACTTTTGAGTTGTCATAGCCTTGCTTTCCAGCTTTCAGCTTCGCGTCTATTTGGACCTGAGCTTTTTTGGTATCAACGTCGATGATGCCGAGCACATTAAGTCGTGACCCGAAGATACTGAAGAATCGGTTAGATAACCGAAGTGAACAACGTTGGTAGATGTAGGATACCTTTCAAGTCGAGCAGAGTGATTCCAGCTTCCTTCGACACTGCCGAAACTGTATGTGTAGACCGAACTCAGCTTCACGTGTCGTCATCGTGCCTACGACCCGGGTAGCCCATTTATTCACTTGATCTCGCCAGCACCTATAAGTAGAACGTTATATGTATCACTCATGATAATCATGTTGCTGTGGCATCAGTGTAACATGCTTTAGCAAGAGCTGCAGACGTTTGACATGCTCGATCAACTGCTTTTCAGGCTTTCAGTCGCTGCAATTGATAGAGACTGTAGAGACCTGGTTGGCACCGCAAGTGCGTGGTCGGTACTTGTGATTGTCTGGATACTTGATGACCAATCACTTGAAACGGGACAGAGGAGGATACACCTTTCCAGATTAGCCCTAGTGTTGTGGTGGCGTTGCCTCAATTTAAGAAGTGAGAGCGCTCTCTCGGGCTCTGTTCGACTCAAACTCAGTCAACGCAGTACAATATGGGTGCGGACGGCGGAAGGTGAGCTTGGTCATTGTCCGTGTTCTTTGATGCCTCATCTCACGCTCCTCCGTTTCTTTACACAGTTTCGTGCAGCGGTCTGAGGCTGTCAAGACTAAAGCAAAGGCTCAAGTTGGTGACCGCCGGAATCAACTGCTAGCTGCTTGGTTCACCTGTGCTCTATCGAAGGTGAGTTGGAATCAACCCTTCTACTATGCTCGCTGAGAGCCTTCAGCTGACTCAGGGCTCCTTCTGCTCTACAGCGCGAGCTAGAACCGCCACTTGTCGCTGATGCTCTCGGCAAGATCTATAACAAGGATGCACTCCTGGAATACCTGCTAGCACCACCACCAAGCGCAGAAAACCCAGTATCCAGTCGACCATTCGGAGCAGATGGCCTTGCCATTGCTGGTCACCTACGGTCGCTGAAAGATGTGCAGCAATTGAAGCTCACGCCAGTTTCATCGACATCCGAGCAAAGCATCAGTTCAGCTTCCAACGCCAATTCTGGCGGACAGGGCGAATATGGCAAAGCACGATGGGAGTGCCCCATTACTATGAGAGGAATGAATGGCTCCGTCAAGTTCGTCTATGTCAAAGGCTGCGGCTGTGTAGCCAGTGAAGCTGGCCTGAAGGAATTGGCAGGTGTGAATGTAGAGTCACCGAAAGAGCAGGAGAACGACGGAGCAAAGCTTGAGCCAAGAAGAGCTGTTTGCCCAGTATGCGGTGATCAGCTACCTGGCAGCAAGGTCGAGCTGGTAACACTCAACCCCGTGGGAGAAGAAAAGGAAGCGATGGCGGCAGCGTGGAAGGCAAAGGTAGCTAAGGAAGAAAAGGAGAAGGCAGAGAAGAAAGCAGCTAAGAAGCAAAAGAAGCGCAAAGATCTAGCAGATGGTGATGACGACGTCAAGGACTCGTCAGAGACGAAAAAGGCAAAGACAAAGACAGCCGATGTTACACATTCACATCAGCCAGCGCCATCTATAAACAGAAAGCTGCCATCCGTACCAGAAGCAAAGAAACCCGTCTCTAGTGCTATCGCGAGCTTATATGGCAAGAAGGACGACAAGGGAAAGCTTTCTCCGTTCTTTGCTGGTTCATATTCTCGCTTTTGACGTGTTTCGGGGCCTGCATTTTGTGCATACTGGTAATTAGAGGTAGTATGTTGTTGTAACTAGTTCCTTTTTTTATGTTATACTGTCTGTAGCAAATGCGGCACCGTACTTCCATCCGTGTGACATAGAGACATCGGTTCCTGGAGAAGTCGCCCACATGATATTGTCAACATCACGTTTACTTTTTGGCCAAGCTACATTGACACTGATCACAACTTCGCTGGGACTGTCTCTTGACTGAACAGCTCCCTAGCTTCTTGCGTCTGGGTCCACTCAACGATGCATCTAACCAATCCTTCTATTTCAGATCTACTATTTGCAGCATGCAAGCAAAGGCGTATACGCTCTTGGCCCTTCGGAACACTGTTGAACCGACACATCAGCTCAGTGACTATGACTGGATGAGCAGGCATGTTGTGACTTACGTAGGATGAGCTATCGGTCTAACGAGGTATCCTTTCGAAATCAGGTATTTAGATAATGGCCTTGGATGCCGGGTTAGGACGGGTACAATGGGCGATAAGAAGCCTAGGCTTTCTTTTGTCTCTTGCTGTGACGGAGGTAGATGATGAAGGTACGGAACGTTGACAAGCGCAGATTGAAGGAGACTTTGGGTATGCTTTGCTATGCTTTGTAGATTGCGTCTGGCCTGCAGTAGTATGCGCAGAAGAAAGACTGAATCAGCTTCTTGTTACAGGTTATGCTGTGCGTGAACAGCGTATAGCTCACCTCGTCAGCCTGGCCATTCTGCATGAAAATGACAGATTCGCGCATCGCTATCACAGCTAAGTGAGACATTGCCGTCGAATATATTAGAGGTCTTGCGTAGTTCGTGAAATAGCTCCCAAGCGTAGGAGAGCATATCAGTACTCCTGAGGAAGGACGACTGTGAGTATTTATTCGATCTATACAGCAGACATAGGCCATGCGAAGCTCACCTCCGCCACATGACATGGCTTTCCCGAAAGTATGCAGTCGTACGAGTATGCGATCTTGTACGCCTAGCGAATACGCTAAGCCTCTCCCTTGTGGTCCGCAGAGACCTGTTGTATGAGCTTCGTCGAGTATGAGATGGCAATTTCCCTTTGGAAATGTGCGTTCGACAACATCTAAGAATTGTACCAGAGGTGCTACGTCTCCGTCCATAGAGTATAGACTCTCAACAGCTACGTAGATTTGATGGTTGCCTGACTTGAAACCATCTTGGGCTTGTAGTCTACCAAGTATGCGTTCTAGATCTGAAGGATCATTATGCTTGAATGCGAGCTTTGTACGCGCCCTAGAGTGTCTCATGCCATCGTGGCAAGAAGCATGTATGAGTTCATCGTAAACTATCGCATCTTCCGGTGCAGGTAGGCAGGAGAATATGCCAACGTTGGCATCAAATCCCGAGTTAAAGAGTAAAGCAGCGGGTCCATCGAAGAAGGTGCATAGAAGTCGTTCAAGCTCTAAATGAAGCGTTGAATTGCCGTCAAGCAAGCGGGACGAGGCGGGACCGTACAGAGGGCCATTGTGAGAGGATATTGCAGTCTTGAGAGATGATAGAAGTGGTTCTGAGTGTGAAAGAGAGAGGTAGTCGTTTGAGGAGAAGTCGACGAGGTCTGCTGGATTGTATGCAGGCGGTTCTAGAGAGCGTAAGGTACTCTTCTCCCGCCGCCGATCGAGTGAGGCAGCTAGCCGCTTGTGCAGCCCATGAGCTTCAGGCATACGCAACTGAGAGGCAGTAGCCTAGCGGTCGGAAATGTTGCACTGATCTAAAGGCTTTTTGGCTCCGTTTGCATTGAAGAGACTCATCAAAATGTCCGATCACGTACGGTGCGAAATCGCCGTACCCCATTGTGCTTCCTCGTGGTCAAAGCAGAGTTGTATGACCTTATATACCGAATCTTACAGCAACATTTCGTCTGGAAACAAGTGGCTGGCGTGCGATGCTTAGCTCCGGGAACGGCAAGTTGGTACGTGTTACAAAAGCGAGTCTTTGATATTCTGAATCACGTGAGCTGCCCATTTCATTGAAGCAGCAGATTCTGTTCGAGGTCTCTCTCTTCCCAACTGAGGATGCATGCACTACTCGAGTGTCGCGAATGTATATGCCACCAATCCTTCGACGCCTTTTTTCTATCACCTGCTCGCTGTCAGGAGGCTCTGATCTGCCCGGGCTACAGGCGAGCCAGCTTGAAGACCGTTCAGAGTTTGTACCCTATTTCGACTACGGTTCAGCATACCACGATGGCATGCTACACTCTTCTACGAAATTAAGTGTTCGCTTAAGTGTGGATATCCGTGGCCTCTAGTGGCAAGCGTGCCCTCATCAGAAGCTATTGGTGCAGCCAGCGCAGCATCATGGCAGTGTCATGCAATTGCCCTCTGTTTCGAGACATACCAAGAGCCACTTGACTACTGTCCCTCTCTTCTTGTCTGGATCGATTCACCAGGTACACGCGTGAAGACATTCCATCGCAGACGCTCCTATTTATCGCATTCGTTGGCTGATCTCACGGCTGGCAGGTCTTTCTGTTCTCTAAAGCAGCTATCTGACTTGGACAAGAGAAATACTAGTACACGCATACGGAGCAAGAAATCGGACAGAAACCCAGCACTCCTCCAATGACTGATCTAGCTGGAGGTAAACAACAGCCCCGTGTATTCAGGCGTGTGCGCAGCTGTAATAGAACGTCCCTAGGTGGTAAGTCCTGGTTTCGAGAGCTCAGTAGTCAGCTAAGCCTCCCGGTACTGTGGCAGAGACCTTGGTTATGTGTTCAACTATCTTTTTGAGAGTCAGGAATCCGAGCCATAACACCATATACCCATTCTCCCCGGCACAGGACTCGCTCTGCAGTTCCCGCTTCAGCTGCTCCTCCCGCTCAAGGTCAGTATGTGGACCCGATGTACCCTTCGCTTGGGCCTGACTTTGATTGTATATACGTGCGTACAGCTGTATCTCATCTTTCAGAACCAGATGATCCCACATTTTACGATGACACCCTAGCCTGGGACACTGTAGGACATGTTCCGAGACAGCACCGCGCAGTTGAATCTGGTTACTGCAGCGCAGAAGGAGAGCCGTAAAAAACGCTTGAGCTGGTCCTATAGGTGCTTTGTTTCTGTCGGTAAGACGAATGCTGTTGACGCACTGTAAAGAGGTTTTTCATAGCTTAATTGGCCGTTTGCTCCTCAGGGTACTTCAGACCTAAGTAGAGTAAATAGGTCGCTAAGTCTGAAACTACATTAAACTCCAGGGCAGTCTCGCTATGCTAACTACCGCGGGTACACATATCATGGGAGAGATACTCACTCTGACCCGGAGTAGCTGTCCATACGAGAGTGACCAGCAGAAGGTCACGTGAGAGTTCATCATGTGCCGTATCTTAGTCAGCAGAGAAAAACGCGCATGAATGAGATGGAAGGCTGGGGAAAGCGGGTGATCGAGGTGGAAATGCAGGAGAAGGAGACCGTACCGGTAGAGGTTGCATCCACACCTACCCAACCTCAAGTAGCAGTCCCGTATTGCTCCTTCACATCAATCACATCAGATTAAGCTCAGCGCACTTCGCAATCACAACCATGTCAGGACTCTCAGAGGCACCAGACTACAACAAGCAGGTCTACTCGGACAGACCAGTCGGCGTCATCTTCGAGGAGGATCCAGACAAGCACCCGAACTATGTGAGAATACAGTGTTCCTGTAATATCTTGTCACGTATGTGCTCATGCGATTGTGTTCTCGCTTCAACAGGAAAAGCAGGGTGACCCGGACAAGGTCCCGGCCGACGAAGAGAGAGAGGGCCGACGTGGTCGAGTGAGTCTGCCTTCTCAAGCAATTGCAGTTGGCGTGGTCTACGAACTGACGATGATACACAGGTCCCTCGAGAGCCATCTGGAGCTACAGGAGCAAGATCCTCCTCCTCCATCTCTCGCTCCCGCTCCAGGCAGCCCAGAACTGCCTTGCGTGACGAAGGCAGCGGGGAAGCACGCCACGCTTCCATGTCGCCCTCGAGAGCCATGGGAACTCGGTCCGTTTCCATCGACAGGACTGGCAAACCCACTCAGCCAGTATACAGGAAGCTCAACACGCTCGAGGGTATCGGAAGCTCTGTCTCTCCCCAAGTCAACCCCGAGGCATTCGACAACCCACGTGGAAGAAGCTCCTCAAGACCTGCCGACGGTGAACGCGATACTAGATTCCCAGTTGGATCCCCTACTGGCGCAAGATCAGTCTCATCTAGCCGACAGCCTTCTTCCTTCCAGGAATCTCTGAATATCTAAATGGTCATACCATGCTGGTATTGTCAAGTCACCACTGCTGTTTAGCCTTTCTGCCGTGGAAACTCTCGGCATTCCATTGGCCCGCCTTTTCGACCGCCAACCTCCAAGTTAACAATCACCACTCAACGAAGGAAATTGGATTACAACGGATTCACAAACGAAGTAACTCAAGACTGCTCTTATTGTAACATTAAAATTCCAAAAGTCTGTCTATCAAAGTATGTCGAATACGTGCTGAGCGGTCGGAGATCTCAGAAAGTACCGTTAGTACATGAGTAAGATAGTCCTGAAAACTACTGCAAAAGGAAAAGGAAGGAAAAGAATGAGGGACGTATTGCTGCTGAACGGATCTGTTATGCTATGCGGAAATACAACAAAACACATCCCATTTTCAAACTCTAATGAAATGTATTGACTGTCTTATTTGAAAGTCGAACACAAATTTCTTGCCATCAAACCTATACCGGTCCAACTTATTCCCGTAACCTCACAAACATCCTACTATAGTCATCCAGTATGATATCAGCAATCTCAACCTTGAACCTCCTTCCAACATGTATGTCCTCAAATTTAGGATCCAATACTAAAGTAGCCATCATGCCACCCAGTTCGGGTATCATCAATCTAACTACAGTTTTCAAACTTGCAAAGTCAAGTTTATGATTGATTACTTTCCCACTTAAGCCATTGAATAGCAGTTCGGCAGCTTTAGGATTCAACGATGGATCCTGTCTCAAGTGTGACAGTTTCTGCTGTAATACGAACAGTTTCCAGAAATTCCTTGATCTTTGATCTAGTTTCTTGAGTAGCTTGTCGAAGGGTGTATATTGTTTGATATGTTCTTCAATATCAGCATATGAGAAAGCTGGTTTGCTAGCTTTAGCATTTCCACTGTCTTGTTTGATGACACTCTTCAACTGCCAATGTATGATCATATCGTTGAATCGTCTCAAGGGACTCGTAGCTTGTGTATATCCACCCGAGTTACCTTTGATTCCCATTGTCCAGTGATCAGATGGAGTTGAAGAATAGTATGCAGGCAAAAATGTTATTCCTTTCTCGAGCTGCATCTCAAAACTCGTCAGACCAGATTCTAAATCTCGACTACTCAGAAATTCTTGCAACGCTTGAGGTGTAGAAGCGGAAGGAGCGTCTTGTGCTCTATATAGAGCAGGCACGTTGCGTGTGCTCAAATGCGAAGCTGCTATACGTCCTGCTAAGATCATGAATTCTGCCACCAGATTGGCTGAAACACTTGCGGAGCGGGTGGCCGAATCCTCCGGCACAGAACCGGGAAGAGTGAATGCTAGATGTGGAGGTTGTTTCGCGGCGGAATTGTGTAGGGTGAAATCTGTCTCCAGAGAAGCGAAGAAAGGTCGAGGTCCCAGAGCTAGACTTGTCTCGCTTGTACCGCGTTGCCATGTGATATGACCAGATTTCACTCGCTGCTTGAGCAGACCATGAGAGAGCTTATGAAGGACGTCGAAGTCGCTTTTTGCGGATAAAGGAAGGGTCGAGACGGTACGGGTGTACTCTTGAACAGGCGGAGGGGAAGCTGTTGGCCATGTCAGAACTAGGCCGCTTGACTGTGAAGCTGCCTCAGGCCGGCTGAAGCCTAATATATCGTTGACTTTGTTATATGTTGTCGTACGGACATTGTTCACTATGCCCGGACGAACTGTTTTCTCTAGTACGTTGCCGTTCATGTCTACTTTGGCGCTGAACGTGAGAACTCGTTGTCCCATGCCCTGCGCATCGCTACCTAGACTCCACTTATAATGCTTCATAGCAGCATCTGGGAACATGGGTGAAACAAATTCAGGGAGGTAGACGGCCGTAGCAAAGGAGCGTGCTTGCTTCGCTAGATTGGAAGTGGGCGAGAGAGAGGAAGTAGGATCTGCGATATGTACGTGTACCCAGTATGCTTCCGGGTCTGACGGATTATTCGAAGTGGAACATGGCTCGACGGAAATACCATCGTCTAGTTCCGATGCACCAATGTCATCGATGACATATACGGGCAGCTGTCCGAAATCATGCCGTTGCGAGTCGAGTCCATCCAGATTTTCAGACGGTTCGGAGTCTTTCGGCTCATAGCTTGATAAAAGCTGCATTCGCCCACTCAGATCCGCTTCTCGATCTCGAAGAGTCAGATTCTCCCAATCCTCGTATACACCTATGCTCTTCAGAAAATCGATGGTGGGCTGTCTGGCTTGCATGGTAGGCGAAACAATGTCGGATTGCGGTTCTTGATGCTCATTTGACGAAAGAGCCCGACGTAACAGAAGAGATGCAGCTGACTCGAAGGGATTCGTCTGCAGCTTACGCCGCATGTCAAGGGAGTTTTCGAGGAATCTGATGATCTTGATATCGCTAGGTGTCCATTCTAGCTTATTCGTTTTGACCTTAGATTGCTTGCCGTCCGCTGTTGAACCAAGATCATCGATGACTTTCTGTCTGGTACGCGCTATCGCTTCTCTCTTGTTCGTTGCCTTGGTACAGAAGTGCTCGACTTCTTTCGCACTACGGCGGATCCATTCCCTCACTTGCCTTAGACGTTCCAGCTCCTCCTTCGGTCTCACGCGAAATTCGGAGTTTAGAAGAGTCCCGAAAGAGTGAAGGACAAAATGTTCCGAATCATCCATCAACGCATCATGCAGAGCCAGGAGATAATGACGATGTCTCTCGCCTGTATTGTCTGGATCTTCGATGTTGATTTCACCTTTTACGTTGAAGAGCGTACTATACGCATCTAGCGTCGTGATGTGTACATCTTCCTTTCGAACGAAATGTTCGTATAAGCTTCTTGGCCCTTTGGCAGCAATTGCAGCTCGAGCCTTCTCCTGCTTTAGCTTCATATCTCTTAGTGCAGCCACACATTGTGATTTTGCTGAAAAGACATCCTTCCATCCCTCTGCACCATGATCAATGCCGTAATGATTCCAGAGCAGCTCATCATCCAGAATAATCTCACTAGGTGGACTCGTCTCGCTTGACGGTTCACCTTCTTCCTCTAGATGTTCGATGAATTCCTGTGGCGAAAGACCTAGAATTCGAGTTGCTTGCTTTGCGACCTTGACCGGCACAACGCCTGGAATAGTGAAGAGTATATCTTCCTGTCTGACAGAGTGCAGGACGTTGCCAAAGCCATGTACCAAGAAGCGACGTCCGCCTCGAGGAGCATTGACTTTGTCTTCTGCAAGATAGATCGCTCCTGAAGACTGATTGAACCTGCGGAAAAGGTAATTTACATTAGATCAAGTCAATACAATTGGTATACAAGATTGACGCACAAGCGCATCTGGACCCAGTCACCAGGCTTCAGCTGCCTTCTAGCTGCTAAAACCGAAAGGGAAGGTAGGCCATCGCCATCTTCGGAGGGATCTTCCTCCTCGAAGTCTTCCTCATCAGGCTCTTCCTTGGATCCATATCGTCTTGAAGCAGCAGAAGTTGAGAATGGTCTAGTATATCGTTTGACCGGTTCAAACTTTGCTTGTTGCCTTCTAAACTTGCGTGGCAAAGGTACATTCGCAGGAAGTACACCCTCGATAAGTCTGCTACTCAGATATTGATGAGGATTCACTTTAGGGTTCTTACTCTTGGCACTTCCAGGACTACGCCAGCCTCTGAAATGCCATAATGGTGAATGTCCGTGTAATGCAGCTTGGACAAACTGTCGTGCGAATTTCACATCGCTGTTTCCGATGCTGCTTGCTCTTGAAGGTGTAGTGGAGGTGGAAGGTCCCTGCTTGGCGGCTCCTACGACCGCTTGAGTAGCTTTGGAAGCTGCATGGCGATGGGACATGCAGCACGGCCCGATACTGCTTTGCTACGCTAGAGAGATAGGTGATATCGCAATGTGGATAACATGTGTCTTCCAACAATGCGACGATGATGATGATCGAGAAATCCAGCGGCAGCTTTCAAGACTTGGTTACCGAGATGATGCTTCTCTTCCCTTTCGACATTCGCCCTTCGCAACACATCCATCTTAGATCCACAACGCACCTCGACACTCTCGAAATATCATCATGTCTGCCCAATTCGACAAGGCCGGTAAGTTTGTGCTCTGTTGCCAGTGCTCCGCATGGAACAGGCTTGAACAAGACACGTCGACCGCCTGTTCACATGAGGCAAAACCCTGGCTGAGGCTAGCACGTAATCTCGCCAGTATCCATCGTTCAATCCCTGCCAAAGGACGGTCCAGTCAAGCCTAGCCAGGCTCAGCAGCTCGAGGTGAGTTACGTTTCTGCGTCATACCCTCCGGCAAAGATGCAATGCAATCTTCCGTTTGCAGCGGCCTGGTTCGGTATACGATAAACGCTGACACATATACCTTACTATCTTTCAGTTCTATGCTCTCTACAAGCAGTGCGCTCTATTCTTCTTCTTCTTCCTGCGTGACCCGTCTTTTGCAACTCACTGTATTTCATGTCTCTCAACAACCACTTCCAACCTCCTACGCCACTATGTAGAGCTACACTCGGGGATGTTTCGACTTCAAGACCAGGCTTGATGGACTTCACTGGACGTGCAAAGTGGTCAGTCACCTTCTAGCGAATGTGATAGTGCCCACCTTCGATCTGACCTTCAGATACTCTTCCATAGGGACGCTTACAAGAAGAAGGAGGGCATGAGCCAGGATGACGCCAAGGTTGCCTATGCTGCCAAGTTGAAGGAGGTGTGTAGTCTTTGTCTCCTCGACACCGAGGTAGAAGCTGAACCCGCGCTCGCGTCCTACACCAGGTTCTCGAGGCCAGCGACTCTGACGAATCCAAGGCTTACTTGAAGGAGGTGAGCTGGCAGTCTCGCCGTATCCTTGGGTGTAACCAAGTAGCTGACACCACTTGCTTCCTTTTGTCAATCTTCACAGCTTGACGAAGCTGGTGCCGAAGAGACACCTGCCTCCGCATGAGCTTCGCCACGCGTGAGCTTTGCACATCCAATTTACATGAAAGTCGTTTGGCGTGTATTGAATTAGCACCATGACGAAGCAAACATGAATATGAAATTCGAGGAATCTAATACCTAGCTACCAGTATTAGTGACTTGCTTCGTAGTGCATGTTTGCCTTGCTTTTTGCCCGTCTGCGATCACGCCCTTCATATAACAAGCACATTTGCGAAGCTTGCCTTGCCTTTCAGTTTTAATCCATATACTTTGTGTTGCACTATGTCAGAAAGAGGTAGAGTGAGTACATTCCAGCGTCTACAGTGCTGTACAGTTCACAAACAAGCTGACCCTGCTGCTTCGGACCTTGTAGGGCGGCTCTTCAAGAGGCGGCGGTCGTGGTGGTGGTGGCAGAGGTGGTGGTGCCAGCGGCAACCGAGGAGATAGAGATGATGGACGTGAGAAGCGAAGCAGAGAAGCGATCCTAGATCTAGCGAAGTGCGTAGATACTCTACACCTCATGTCTGCTCCACGCCTCTTTCGTGAAGACGGCCCAATGCAGGAGAGTGAACTCGTCGATTGACATGGATTGATCTTGAATTGCAGATATGCCGACAAGC
Source organism: Cystobasidium slooffiae (assembly GCA_019775285.1). NCBI lineage: Eukaryota > Fungi > Basidiomycota > Cystobasidiomycetes > Cystobasidiales > Cystobasidiaceae > Cystobasidium > Cystobasidium slooffiae. The sequence continues at coordinate 108,867 of JACWFZ010000026.1, read as the reverse complement.
GGATTCGAGTGAAGTTCAGCGGAGGCAGAGAAAGTGAGTGGCCTTTCATAGTGACCCTTAGATTGTAGAGCTATCGCTGATCCACCGTATGCTCTCTTGCAGTCGAAGGAACGCTCAAAGGATGGGATCAGCTTCTGAATCTCGTGCTGGACGATATCGAAGAACTTCTAGTCGGTAAGTCGACTGACTACAGTCACCCTATGGAAGTCCAGCTGACACTTGTCAAACCTTCTCACAGACGAAGCTACAGAAACAGAGCCACGCAAGGAACGCAAGAGATCTGTCGGTTTAGCTGTGATACGAGGCACTTCGCTAGTCGTCATTAACCCAGTTGAAGGGTAAGTCTTTATTGACATGAAACAACAGAGAGGCATGATAACGGCCGCCGTCGTATCTGGAGATAACTAATGACCGTTGCTTTCTATATGATACATAGTTTCGCATCTATTGCCAATCCTTTCGCTCAGGAAGAATAGGGACGTCCTCAGTGATAATGATTGACACGCGTGTATTATACAAAAGAGTAGGAAGGCGATGATGAGTGATAAAGGAACAACGACGAACTGTTCTTACTGCAGTACTTAAAAAGGTCGACTACGGCCATAACAGAGCAGGATTGTCCGACATCCCCTTACAGGCTTTGTTCCAGCTTAGAGCTTATTGAGCATCCGAGCGACAGGCTTCCGCTCTGATGCCTTGGGACCGGGGAGATTCCAAGATTTAGTAGGGAAAGCATATTCGATAGCTTGCCATGCATTATCGACGAAGGCAATCTCGATTTCATCGCGAATCTTCTGTGGTAAATCAGCCATTGCGGTCGAGCGGCAAGCTCTGTAGAAAGAGGAGTACAAGATGGGTCAGAAGGCAGTGCATAAGACCAATCTTTTCACACTCGTCAGACGACTCACTCGGGCAAGATGAGGCGCTTGATACCTGCACGCGCGGCTGCCAGGCACTTCTCCTTGATACCTCCGACAGCACCCACTTTGCCTCGTAAAGTGATCTCACCGGTCATGCTGTCGAAAAGTGTCCATGGATATTAGCTTTTGTGCTGGGTGCTGCTTGTCACCATGCGACGACTTACGCGAGTCGAGTATCTAGAGGCTGACCGGAGAACAAGCTCAAAAGGCAGAGAGTCATTGCTACGCCAGCCGATGGACCATCCTTCTTGATAGCACCTTCAGGCATCTAATTTTTGGTTTCAACCAAGGTGACGAGTCAGCTGCTCGCCCGTTATGATGTTCAGCCAGGAGGAATCCGAAAGCTTACATGTAGATGGATATCGATGCCCTCCATGATATTCTGATCTCTTTCGGCTAGGCCCAGATCGTATGCGTTCGCTTTGATCCAGCTGAGCGCGATATGAGCGGACTCTTTGATAACATCGCCGAGGCTACCGGTCAAGCGCTGTGAAAGGAACATCGTGAGCAAGGGCTTACTGTGCAAAGCCTTCGCTTGCGGGTGACTTACTAGGTTACCCTGTCCTGGCATACTTGTTGCCTCGACAAAGAGGAGGCAACCATTGCCATCGCCAGTGTATCCCAAACCGACTGAACAACCAGGTCGAGCATGATTCTCATCATCGAGTTGATCAGGCAACTTGTAATTATGGCCTAGTATAGTCTCCAAATCTTCAACCTTAACGGTAGGATCATAACCATTGACCTCGAGTGCGCCAACGGATTGTTTCTGATCAGGAGAAAGTTGATCTCTTGCTCTTGCCAATTCTACGGCTTTCCATCTGCATACACTTCCGATACGTCTTTCTAATGTACGTACTCCACTTTCATGACAGTATCGATTGACAATAGCTAGAATCGTATCGTCATCAATCCTGACATGTGCAGGTTGAAGTGAGTTGGCCTTCAGCTGCTTAGGAAGTAGGTACTTGCGTGCGATTTGAAGCTTCTCAACATCTACATATCCACTTAGGTGAATGACTTCCATCCTATCGAGTAGAGGACCTGGAATGGTATCGAGTGAATTGGCAGTAGCGATGAAGAGGACTGAACTTAGATCGACTGGATGATTGATGTAGTGGTCTGTGAAAGTATGATTCTGTTCTGGGTCCAAGACCTCGAGTAGAGCGGCAGCGGGATCACCTCTTGTACTGCTACCGCCTGCAATCTTGTCGATTTCGTCGAGTAGAATGACTGGATTATTAACGCCGACTTGGCGGAGCTTCTGGATGAATAAACCCGGAGCACTGCCAACGTAGGTACGTCTGAAGCCGCGAATGTCGGCTTCGTCGCTGATACCTCCCAGTGCTGCCCGTGAGAAAGGTCGGCCCATGGCTGTAGCTAGAGAACGCGCAATTGAAGTCTTGCCTACACCAGGTGGTCCGCTGTGTCGATGTATGGAATGGATTTGTCAGCTGTCATCGAAGCACTTTGTCCGCGAAAGGTCGTGAAAGCTTACACAAGGCAGAGGATAGGGCCTTTGTCTCGGAACTGTCTAGGCTTTTGCTTGACAACAGGAGCTTTCTTCTTAGTGGGTGAAGATGGCTGATTGACGTCTTCGCTTTTTGGTGCCGGTCCTATCATTTTTCTATCTCTGGGCGAATCCTCTCCCTCCTTCTTATCATCATCTTTGGCCTCTGTGTCCTGAATCTGCTTCTGCTTGGCCAAAGCAGCCTCTTTCTCCTCCTCCTCTTCTTTCTGTACTAGCTTAGCTTCATCTTCCTCCCACTGTTCATGTTTCAATCTAAGTACAGCCAAATACTGTAACAATCTAAGTTTAACATTTTCAATACCAAAATGATCATCTTCAAGAGTTTGTCTTGCTCTTTCCAAAAATTCCTTATCAATTTTAGAATGATATGATTCAGGTAAATCAAAAGTAGATTTATTCCAAGGTAAATTAATCATCCAATCTAAATAATCTTTTGCTTTTCCAAATTCAGGTGACATTGGAGGAATTTGTTCTAATCTTTTCAATTCTTTCAAACATAATTTCTTAGTTTCATCTGGCATTGTTTTTGATTGTTTTATTTTTTGTTTGATTGTATGTAATTCATCATCATCTTCTTCTTCCTCATCTTCGTCTTCTAGATCTTCATCGGTAGTGTTAGAATGAGAATGACCCTTGGGACGTAAAGAAGTAGGAGGAGGAGTAGAAGGGATACCTAAATCATCCGCTTCTTCCTTCTTTAAAGCGCGTAATTCTTGAATTATAGAGTCCAATAAGCCTTTAAGGACGCCTTCACGAGCTTTACGTTGTTCAGCTCTATTAAAGCGTTCATCCACTCCTTCTCTAGCTTTCAAACCAGCGTTCAAAATATCCAATTGTGCAATTGCATTTGAGACTCTCTGATTTGCATTGGTGATCAATGAGAGATGATGTAGTTTGATAGAGAAGGACTCAGGTCTTGAAGTAGGCAAAAGTGACGATATCAAGATATCAGATAGTTCATCTGCTGTTTGTGCATTGAGTCGGTTGATGCTCGCTTTGAGAGACTTCAAAGCGAATTCAGAGAGCTTGGGTGCAATGCTGGGTAGAGGAACCTTTTTTGAGAGAGGCTTGCCTTTGTTCAAGGGTGAAAGTGCGGCTTCTAAAGTCTCGAGGATACGCTGTGCTGCTGCACGGAGGTTGTCCGCTAATGCAGGGTCGACTGGATCTTCCGAAGCTGCTTACAAGACGTAGCACCGTAGTAGAATTGAAGAGGGAGAGAGTATTCAAAGGGGAAAGCGAAAGTGAAGCAAAGGGTATCAGCGTCGATTCCCATTAATTACGGCAAGAACAGGGCGGGTCATGAGGGTGCCACCTCAAGTTCGCCACAGACATACGAGCTGGGGCGCGCATCCTTTCGAAAAGGGTCCACGTATGGCGGGAAAGAACTCACCAGGTCTCCTAGGAAAAGCTTTAACTTGAGCTTCAAAGAACGGAGTACCCGTCAAAGTAAATCTATCAATTCTGATTCTAGCCAATCCTTCTAAAATGACTAGATAGCCATTCTCGATTTTACCATTCACTTGCACTTCCAGCTTTTCTACTCTGAGAATACGAGCGGCTGCGGGAACATCATATCATTCAGCTATAGTGATGTGTGATAGGGTTATGGCTATACGATGGCACTTACCACATGCGTCTACGTGGATGTGATGATTTGAATAAGGATAGCCGGTCGAGCCGGTGTACAATGCCGATCGAGGATGATAGGGAGACAGTTCCATGGATCAGCTAAATTGTAGAATGGTGAAGGAGGAGCAAGGATAGTTACTTACACTCGCTTAGTTGGTTTACATCAGGTTTAGCACCATCACCTGATGCAGTGTTACCATTACCAGTATTGACAGTCAAAGGTGACTTGGGAGGCGGCGACGATGATGATGATGATGATCTAGGGCTTGCGTCGCCTTTCTTAACCAGAGCTTTCGAGTTATTACTACTACTACTGCTTGAGGATGGAATACTAAAAGGAGTAGCAGCTAAAATAGCAGCTTCAGGTCTACCCTTCTTATCAGCTTCATCCAAGACAGCTTCCAGCATATTAATTGAATCTTGACGGAAGAGTTGAACTGCTAGATTGGACGAGGGCAGTAGGACACTTCCCTGTGGGAGTGGTAGGACTGGAAGAGTGCCATTTATATCGTCGATGTTGAATGAGGGACGTGGCTTGAACATGTTCATGGTGGTCAGTATATGGGATTGGATTGTAAGTGATGGAAGGGAGTCAAGAGAGAGAGCGAGAGAGCTGTGGCGTGCTTCAAAGCAGCAGTCTTGCAGGGCCAGAGTGAGTTGGTGCTTTCGTCTCCCTTACATGACCTTACAGACAGACAGACAGACACGGAGCACTGCAAGGGCATGGACACAGCATTCCAACAAGATAAACAGTAAAACAGCATGCCAGTCGCACGAGTAGCACATAACACTGCAGCTGTGCTTGTGCTACCATGCACGTGTTCGAATAGGATCGAATCCTGCTTAGTCATCGCTCTCGCTTCGGCCAGCCGGGTGAGAATGGAGGGCACGTCTCTCTTCTCTCTCTCTTTGGCTCTTGACTTGCATCTCACATCTGCACCTTATAAGACTTAGACAAGACACACATACACACATACATCAACAATGGGCAAGAAAGCAGTAGTCCTAGGAGCAGCAGGCGGTATTGGACAGCCATGTGAGTGTGCTTTCATCTCTCTTCTCGCTTGCATGCTATGCACTGTCTCCACTTTGAAGAGATACTAATTCTCACGAATATCACCGCAGTATCCCTCCTCCTCAAGCAGTCCCAAGTACTCACAGACTTGGCTCTCTTCGATGTGGTACCCTCTGTCATTGGAGTCGGTGCTGACTTGTCGCAGTGAGTTGACTTCACATACACGCCATCGATGATTGACTGGGATAGCTAGCTAGCCCGCGGGAGTGGGAGTCCAACATGGAGGCACGAATACTGATTGCTCATTTCATACATAGCATCAACTCATCGAGCGTACTCACTGCTCATACAAAGGACAACGATGGCCTAGCTAAAGCTCTCAAAGACGCTGATATCGTCGTCATTCCCGCTGGTGTTCCTCGAAAGGTGAGGGCTCGCCCTCTAGCTGCAGTCAGTGCAAGTTTGGGACATTATACTAATGTAGCCCTCTTATAGCCCGGCATGACCCGAGATGATCTATTCAAGGTAAGCAGATAACACTCTCTTTACTGCTATTCTCCACTTTTATTGCTTCCTCACTCATGCATGGTTTGCAATTCTCTCAGATCAACGCTGGCATAGTATCAGATCTAGCCACCGCAATCGCTCAAAACTGCCCTAAAGCTTTCATCTGCGTAATTTCAAACCCCGTAAACAGTACTGTTCCTATTGTTGCTGAGGTACTCAAGAAAGCTGGTGTATTCGATCCTAAACGGTAAGTTCAATCTTCTTCATTGTCCTTCTTCTCTCCCATGTATCCTCGTTCCTGTTCCTTCCCTGTTCTCTCTCTCTCTCGGCTTGTGGTGGAGCCGGCCGGTCCATTCCGCCCCCCCTCGGAGAATCGTCCTCCCTGCTCGAGGCATTCCGGAACTCTCCACTTGCAGTTCAAAGGTTTTTAGAATGCTCATTCGGAAGTCAATATATCACTGACGCTTCATCGATTTCCCGTTTTCATCAATCACTCTACCGAAATCTCGAACACATCCATCGGAACCCTCCAAACTCTCGCACGTGATATCCATCTATCGCCTTCGGAACTACATACTCCCACTCTTAAAACAATGATATCAGACTATTCGGAGTAACTACACTAGATATCGTCCGAGCATCAACATTCGTCACAACCTCATTAGGTATTCCAAATGATGCACCTAAATATTCAGTTCCAGTAGTAGGAGGTCATTCAGGAACTACGATTGTACCTCTGCTATCACAATCTGAACCTAAGGTTGATGATAAATTACTCAACAATAAAGAAGAATTGGAGAAATTGGTCAATAGAATTCAATTCGGTGGTGATGAAGTTGTCAAAGCTAAAGATGGTGCTGGTTCTGCTACTGTGAGTCGTCTTTCCTTTAAAGCACTCCCTTCCCTGGTGTCATCTGTACGCACAAGCTGAAACATGTCATTGTTGTGTGTGTCGTAGCTATCAATGGCTTATGCTGGATACAGGTGCGTCATCGTCTTATCTGGACACGACGGCCGAAACGGCATGACTGACATGCCGTCTCGCTTGTAGATTCGTTGACTCCCTCATCAAGGCCAAATACCTAGGACAGTCCGGTGTCATTGAGGATTCTTGTGCGTTCATTTCCATACTTTGAGCTCTACATGATCTCCACGAGCTGACTTGCCGTTTCGTTGTATTATCTTTATTCACATCCTCAATTTCGTCTATGCACCACTGCCGCACCCGCATACTCTAACTAATCCTTTCTGCAACCACTTTTCAACGTTGCCATGTTTGGAACTCAATCAACAGACATCCACATTTCGGCTCACCCTAATGCAGCCAAGGCCCTCTCAGGTCTAGTTGGTGAATCAAGCGTTGAAGGATTAGCTTTCTTCTCTCTACCAGTCGAATTGGGACCAGAGGGTGTGAAAGACGTCCATTCACTAGGCCAAACTACCGACTATGAAAAGAAATTGTTGGAGGCTTGCGTTTCCGAATTGAAGGGTAACATTGAGAAGGTAAGCCCCACTTCACTGTTGACATACTGTCATATACATCCAATAGCTTATGATTTCTCGTATTTGCGTTTATCAGGGATCTACCTTTGTCACTTCAAAGGCTTGAATCGCTAGGCTGTAATTCAGCAATATGAAAGCAGGCAGGGAGGAAAAGAAAGAAAGGAAGAATAGGCTCGGGTTATGCTCTTGGAGATGGTTTCTCTGAAACAGCACTTGGCAGCGAGCGTTGGGAAGTGCCTGCTTATACGTTGTTGAATTACCCGCCCATGTTATAGCCATACTTTACTACATATATCATACCACCTCTACCTTTGCCAGGCGTCTCCACCATAGGAAGCGTCTGACATGGTAAGCGAGTGTAGTGAAAGGGAGTTGCCTCGATAAGCAATCAATCGAAATGAAAGACAGCACAGTCATCTCATATATCCATCTACATATGATTGCGTTCTCAGTGATACCGCTGCGCTTACCTAATACCCGATAAAAGCGAACTTTTGCCAAGCACGCAGAGCCCTTAAAATACAGCGAGCGATCGGAAATACATAATAACGGCATCGTGAAAAGAGGCCACATGCATGTCGTATCAATCCTGCATTTTGACCTGCTTGCAATTGGTTAAGCAACCAACAAGCTTACTGTGATACTTCATCGACTACTGTACTACCACAATGGATGATCCAGGTGGGCTCCCTTCGCCGTCCCAGTTCTTATTGCGGGAGCTGAACTTTCCATGCCGGATTGCCTTGCCTTTGCCGTTCACGCCTTGACGACATCCAGGTCTTCATGCGAGACTGAGAGCAGATCATGAAGAGAGACATCTGCGGAGGTGAGAGCTGGGACTTTCCTGAATCTATCTAAGCAATTCTGCTGCTGGAAGCTGAATCATTGGTATGTATTTATGCACTACAGAAACCCAAGACATCACTACACCGACGTACAGCCACTTCCAGACGAGGAAGATACAAGCTGGCAAACGAGCGAAGAATTGACTAGCAAGCTTAATCCTCCTCAGACTGCTGGTGATCACATATCAGGCTATCAAGTGCCAGGCTACAGACCTCCTCCTGCTATTCCAGAGGATCATATACCCGGATCAACTCATCATGGAGGTAAGCTTGCTTGCTCGTCACACTCACTTTGCTTCGCACGTGCGAGTTTTCTCCCATGGTGTTTGCAAGAGGCCGAGATGTGTAGGAGATGCTGACAAGGAGTTCTTTCTACCTTTATCGTCAATTTTTTCCATTTCTTCATATCATCGTAATTTTGTGTGTTTGCATACGATTAATGATATTCAGGCCTCGGACTACAAGGCGCCGAAAGCGATGCAGGCCCACCTGCCGGAAGCGAAGGAGCCAAGAGATATCACATGAACCCACATCTTCAATTACAATGCGGTCCAATGCTACGTTATGATACCGTAGATGCAAGTGGTATCTATCATGCTTTTGCAATGATAGTATCTGCAGATGCAGGAAGCGATTATACTCAAACTCCGTACATCACTTACCGGTTCACTCCTGGCTCTTCTAATATCTCTGCCAAACAATACAACACCACAAATGGAAGCAGTACAAACGGATCAAATGGTGGTGGTGGTGGTGAAATAGTCAAGAAACAATCAGCAGAGAAGATTTGGACTTATCATGCTTTAGCGGGACCTAATTCATTCTGGAGAATGAAGATTGAAATTCCCCTTACTGATATCGAGATGAAAGTGAATTATTCAGTCAATGGTGGACGAGAGCTCTCTTTTTACGTACCTGCTAGAACGCAAAATATGAGATGGGTCGGTCATTCGTGTAATGGTTTCTCAGCTGGTAAGTCTAATCTAATCCGCTAGATCAGCGACCAAGTGATTTTATGCGCACGCTGATACTATTGTGGCTTTCCCTTGTAGGCGTCGACACGGAAGCTTTCAATGGTGAGTTTCTTATGAGTACAAGTTCAGCCATGGACCAGAGCTAAGCACGAGAGTCTGCTTTTTAGGACCTGATCCGCTCTGGAATGATTTACTAAAGAGACACGCTCAGCAACCTATTCATCTACTTGTTGGAGGTGGTGACCAGATCTATTGCGATGCTATCGCTAGAGAACCTGAAATCACACCTTGGATTGACGAGACTGATATGGACAAGAAGATGCAAAGTGAGGCTTCACTCGCGACTCTCATCTAGATTGCACCGTAGCTGACGAGCTCATGATGGTGACATATAGCACCTTTGACGGACGAGATCAAGCTTGCTGTTGATAGATTCGTAAGTCCTTCACAATTGTGGCACCGATCCGCTCGACAGGTAGGCTGATGTCTACATCACTTTCAGCTCTTCAACCACTACGTAAGATGGACTTCTAGTATTAAGCCTGCCACAACGTGATACTCACCTATCCTGCGGTAACTTGCAGACGACATGGTTCAGAAGTGGGGCTTTCGGTCGGGCAATCGCCACAATACCGATGGCCAATATGATGGACGACCATGGTAGGCGGCACTTCTGCCTATTGTTATGACTCACACTGATTCCAGATTCCGCTTCCTATCGGTGACTGATTTTCACACGATACTAGATCTCAGTAAGCTCCCTACACTTTCCTCGCCATGAGACCCAGATTCTGATTTGTCAATTTACTGTTTTCTAGTTGACGTATGCTAGTCTTTCCTAATCTCATGGTAAGGCGTCCCCAGCTGACTTGTTTTCAACAGGGATTTGGCAGTTACCCGGATGATTGTAAGTTACGGCACTGTATTCCGGTACGTCCTGACTGACAAGCTCTTATGTAGTGCAAACATCACCTGTCTTCTCGCATATGTAAGAGCTTTCCAACCCTGTTTTTGCATACTGAAACTGCCAACTAATGCTTCACGACAGCGGCTCGAGAGGAATCTTCTTCTACCATCTTTTCCAGCTTTTCGTGGTCAACGAAGTAGACGGCACCGATGCTAGTCGCCCGCATCCTAATTTGTCATTGATTGTGGGAGGACCAGGGCCATATGTACCATTCGACAACCACAGTTTCCTCATCTGGTGCGTGTCTCGCTTATCATCCGCACGCGGTCAATCATACCAGCTTGGCTGACCATTCAAGTCTTCCATTATCGGTGTTCACGATACAGGCTTGGACCGACTGTCCGCATGCTGCTGCTCGATTGCCGTACTGAGCGCAAATTGACTCAAATCGTGTCAAAATACACATATGAGCGAGTGTTCGCGGCTTTGAGGCAGTTGCCAAGCCAAGTAGAGCATCTTGTGGTTCTTCTGGGCGTACCTATCGCGTATCCGCGTATGGTATTCATCGAGGGTCTCTTGACCAGCAAGTTCAATCCCATTACTGCGCTTGGAAGGAAAGGTGTACCTGGGTTCTCTGGACTTATCAATAAGTAGGTTGATGCCAAGGCATTATCGGAGAATAAACTTAACACTCATCATCTGCAGGTTTAACAAGGACGCCGAGCTTGGTGACGATCTCAACGATCACTGGACTGCTGCTCCGCACAAGGTACGCCTCGAGACTCCGCACAGGAGCCATTCTGTCCACGCTGACCCGCTTTCGCACAGCCCGAGCGCAACTGGCTTATTCTCGAGTTCCAAAAGCTGGCAGTGAGCAACAGGCTGCGCATCACCTATCTCAGCGGAGACGTCCATCTAGCAGCAGTTGGCTATTTCTTCGACAAGCACAAGATCCCACACGAGCGAGACCCCAAGTATGCCGTCAACATCATTTCAAGTGCAATCGTCAACACACCTCCTCCCGCTGCTCTAGTAGGGCTACAAGGAAAGCTAAATAAGAAGGTGCACAAGACTTTACATCATGAAAATACCGACGAGACTATGCTTGATGTATTCAAGCATGATACCGATGGTAAAACCTTGAAGAATCCACACTTTATGGGTCGCAGAAACTACTGCATAGCCCAAACGAATGAAGCTGGTGATTTGTGCTTTGGCATCATGGTTGAGAAAGAGCAAGGTGTCGGCGAAACGAAAGAGTGAGTCGCAAACTCTTCCTCTCCCATCTTCAAAGGCCAAGTTCCTCATCTGAATTCTGCCCTTCTAGGTATCCTGTCGTAATCCCTCCACCTCGATGGTAGTCAAGGTACCTACAGAAGAACGGACTCGCGCCCGCTTTGTCTGGCAGATGAGCCCGCTACTGACCAGAGAAGCATTGGTGCTCTGGCTTTACGATATCGGTCCATGCGGGCACGGGGAACCTTTTGAAGATGCTGCTGCTTATTCTTGGAACAGACTGTAACCTGTAGAGGGTCTGCCGCTCCAGCAGTTGAACAGTGTGTGTAGCGTATACCCTCATGCATCAAGGCATAATTTGGTGTTATTTATGTTGTCACTGGTGTAGCTCTTGTAGGTGCGTAACTTGAAAATAGCATCATTCTATTGTCATCGAGATATTCGATTACCGCTTCACGTGTCTTCAGATTGTTGAAAAGTATTCGCTCAGACTTTTTTGGAAAGTATTTCTCTGTCCACCATGCTACATGTCGATGGAAAATATTGAACGGCATGTCAATCGTGGATGCCAGATTTAGGAATTGCTGAGGGGAAGATGATTGTGTCAGTAACGAAAGCCAGCGCCGGACAGGAGGCAGAGACATACATCGATAGCTTCCACAGGAGTACGGTCGTATCCTGCGAACAACGCCTGTACCGTGTACCGTGTCAGCTGATCAGGTACTGTCGTTGTGGGCTGGATCCACGTACTGGATTCGCTAGCAAACCACGGGCGCTCATGGCGGCATTCACGCCTGTTTCTTCCTTCATCCGTATGCTGTCTTGAAGAGTGAATATGTCGCCATTGCCCACAACGGGAATGGCACCTGTGGCTTCTTCGCGTGCGAACTTGATGCCTGCCCAGTTGGCTGGCTCAGTGTCCTTCTGGTGCCTTGTTCTACCATGAATGCCGATGTATGATGCGCCGGCGTGTATTGCTGTTTTCACAAGTTGCGATGTGTTCCTACAGTATTATAGTGAGGTTCAGCTTGCAGATTTCCGGGCGGTTTATGGCGGGTAGGGATCTGGCTCACTTGGGATCCCAATCCAAGCGGATCTTGATGCTGATAGGAAAGTTCGAAGGGACGCGATTCCGAGCCATCTTGACCATGTCATGAACTAGCTCTGGCTGTCGAAGGAGATACGAACCGATTTCCTCTGCCAGGTGAATTTTACATTAGGACAACTTTCGCCACTTACAACCCACCACGGAGTGAGGCTCACCCTTGTAGGCCCAAGTCTGCGGACTATCGTACGTATTAGTCACATCATATATACTAGCTACGATATTAACGCGGCGTACCATCCACAATTTAGGTCGACGCCGTCGACAAACGGGTGTACAAGTTCGACAGCATTTGCGAAATCCACGCTGTTCTTCGAAGCAAACTGAGCTACAAGGGCCCCTTTGAAGGTTCTCCCATCTTGAGTGAAGATACCTCTTTCTCTGTCATTGGTACTGAATTCTGCCTGTCTTGCTTTTTCAGATCTTGAGTACTCTCTGGCCAGCATCATGGGCGTATATATGATATGCGTATCATAGCGGGAAAAGACCGTTCTTGCAGCAAGCTTGGAATAGCGTACCATAGGAGCTGTATATCAAAATATCACACACCCTCATGCATCAGCTGGCCAGCTCGCAGGTCGCGTACAGTAGTGGCTGCATGCAAGGTCGATCGAGTTTGACAACGACGACAGCTTACCAGCTACATTGATGTTCTTGAACTCGGTGAGCATTTCGTGCGGTGGTATGACCTCCACATGACTGAGGTCCTCAATCTCATCGTAGGGGTCGCCATGCCGGAACGGCTGTTCAAGCACCATTGAGTCGGGTGTGACTAGCTGTCAATTTGGCTTGATGGCGGAAAGACAAGCTGGAAGCCACGTGAGTCTTGAAGCTTTTACCATTGCGTGGCAAGAGACTTTATTCGGGTCTCTACAATCGTAGAACGTTAACATGGAACCGCCAGTCTGGTTGTCGCGTCTAGCTTCCGACACTGTCAGAACACTCTTCTGCATTGCACATAATTATGGATATCTAGGACTGTTGGCTTCTACTGTACAAGGGAATAAGCCAAGTGTGGCACTTTAGAGAGTAGTAAAAGACATTTCATCTCTGTGATTACTTGAGCCTCTTTCAGACGGAGGATTCGAGCACAACTCAGGGTGGCCAATTTTGACTAATTTCTTGTCGTATTGTCCATCACGGTAGCCTTCCACTATACGCTGTAACAGCTCCGATGTAGACACACCATCCGTACGCCTCGTTGGTAGGAAGCGGCCTTGCTCTTTCACGAAGCGATAGATATCGCTTTCGCCTGGAGTCGTTCCCTCATATGGCGCTTCGTCGTGTGCTACGTAGTCAATCTTGTGCTCATCCAAGAAAGCCTGATCTATCACCCAGGGAGCGTCCTCGATGACCTGTATAAACAGTTATCAGTCTGGAATTAGGCTACAGACGAGACAAAAGATACAGACTTACCTCGTCGACCCAGCGGCAATTCCTGACACTCTCGTATCTCTCCGCGGAAGTCATCACGGGTATAGCCTTGTGCGCTCGCACTAGCTCGCTTGAGCAGACTCCGACAAGTAAATGTACATTTGGAAATGCTAATTTTGCTTGTCTCAGAGCTAGTGCATGACCATAGTGGAACTGCAGTTAGGGGGCAGGTTGTTAGCATGCATATATCGTGACAGGCATGTGAGCATGGCAGGGAGTATGCAAGGCTCACCAAATCAAAGACACCATCTGCATATATGCGTACTGGGCGGTCCGTAGGAGGCTTGTTGATCTTGTAGTTTCTCTCTACTCCATCTGCTCCAGCTCCGTCGATAGCCTGTCTGACGCTCTCCTGCAGGTCTAGCGCACTCATCTTGGCCAGGAAACCATGAGGAGCAGGATGATGAATAGCTTCCTTTATCTCCGGAATCACTCTAGTATCTCTCGAGCCTGATCTTGACGTTGATGATGCGCCTACTTCCGTGGGACTACCACGCGGCGAGCCAGGTGAAATGTGTCTACTCGAGCTAGGCGCATGTGGTATTTGAGGCGCAGGTGAGTCGGGAGGTGCGAGTGTCGAACCCATTCTCTCTTTTGAGCCCGGTGCTATCGAATCCACCGAGATAGACGACGAAGAAGGCAAGTTCTGCAAGCGAGAACTGCGTGAAGCCAGTCCGTCGTAGTATGATCTGGGGTAACCTGAGCCTGATGTTACTGCGGAACCTTGTGTTGCTGTTGCTGAACTGTCTGCTGCACCGCCGGCATGAACGTGATGGTGAGGTCGTCTCGATGACATGGGAGCGGAACTGATGTCACCGTCATCTGCAGCCGGCCGTTTGGAATTTCATTGGAATAAGAAAATAGAGTTTCCAGAGACAAAAGTATAGACCAGTCGATGCAGCAATAGTATGTGGGAACCCTCAGTCAGCATAATCGCTTTAAAATGATTGTTCGTCTTTTATCGTATCGTTTCGATTGCCTTTTATGCCGGTAAACTCACAAGTACTGGCGGTGGATTCATTGCCGTCTGCACTATCCACCATCATAGGCGAGGATCTCCTAGGTCTATTCGCACTTGATGAAGTAGCTGTATCCAATCCAGGATTGCCTAGTGCTTCATCTCCTGCAGCTGCTGGTTGCCTTTCTTTCGAAGTTGCAGTCGGGCCTGCGGGACGAGTGGGAGCTGTGAACGAGCCAGTGTCGGTGTCATCTGCACCCATTGCGTCTTCTGTAGTCTCTGCATTGCTCTCTTCTGAAGCTTCTCGAGACCTGCTTGAATCTCCAGCTGTTCAAGGAGTGCAATAGCACATAAAGTAGTAGCCAAGCGGAACGGATTAAAGTGGATGGACCGTTTCAGCTTTTGGACAATCCGCAACCACCAATGGCGGACATGCAACTCACGCTGAGAAGGGTTCTTCTTCCGCCTTTTGAGAGCTACTGGAGCAGGCTGTCGCGATGCCATATTCAACGGTGATTCTTGCTGCAAATGATGCAAAGCTGAAAGGGCAAGAAGCTCGAGCGGGAAAGTGTTGCGGTTAAAGAAGCGGTGCGGCAAACGGGCGAGGCGCTTCGACAGACTCCAACTTGTTCATGGCAAACCTCATAGTACAACAGACACACAAGACAACCTGATGGAGCTGAGTGCTGCTGGAGTCCTACCCTTGGAGACTATCTCGGTGGTCGCTTGTCCTGCGGGCCTGCTTCATGTTGCATGCAGATCCTGGTCATCTTCCAATGCGAAACAGATCGTGGAGCCACTGCTGAATGCCCCACGAGAACACTGGCAAATAGCTTCTGCAACAGTTTCTCGAAGTGCACACTACAGAGCTCTGTGCTTTCTAAGCTCTGGCATAGCATTGTCCCCGGATATGCTGGCTCTACGGCTCCAATTCTGGCGGTTATGTGCTCTGTAGTACCTGACGCGAGCGACCCACACTGTTTCTTTGGCTCGCAGCGCTTAGCCAGCGCGACGAACGACTTTTGAGTAGCTTAGGGCTACAGGTACAACGGGCAGCGTGAGTCCCAACATTCTTCTGCGGATCTACCCAGGGTAAGCCGCGCATCCTCCTGTCTCGGCATCACTCGTAGCACTGTTAAAAGTATGACCAGCCATAATAGTTGGAGCCGTTGGCATAGCCAAAGGAGATGTAATCCCAAGTGACTGGGATACGTCCAGTGGCATGGACGTCGAGAGCTCCGAAACAAGCCACGGAAAGGTCGATGCTGTAAAATTTCGAGAGATTGGTGGAAAGGGTGGCCATATCAGAACTTCTGAGATCAGTCAAGCCCTTTCTTCCTGTACTTACTCGTACGTCCCATAGCTCTCGCATCGATCCTCGACTAGAGCAGTAACGCTCCTACCGTTGTTCTGGTTGGTAACCCTGATGAGAGCGCCGCATCTGCCATTGGGGTACTCGGCTGCGCTAACGGCAGCGATGTACTCGGTGTCGAGGTGATGGTTGCCGCAAGCGCCATGATTACCATTCTGGTCTGTTTCGCGGTATAATCGATTATCAGCCTAGGTACTCGAACACTATCGGCTGGGACAACAGGAGAGGAGCCTGAGGGCAAGATCCAACGCATCGGAGGTTGATTCATCGTGGATTTTGGAAGTCGCGAAGAGACTTGTTGACTACGCTTCAAAGAAGGGATGTCGGTATTCTCGTTGTTGTGCTTTTGCTTCAAGTCTTGAGGAAAAGCTCGGATCTTGTGGGGTCACAAGATCCGAGCTTTTCCTCAAGACTTGAAGTCAGTTTGTCCGTCCTCCGTTATAACTACCGAGTGTTGTGGCAGGACGACCCATGTGCCTTTTACGTGTCGGTACTCGGTTCGACTCTGAGACACCATATGGCATTCGGAAGGATTAGATAAGCGATTGTGGCTTACAATAGTAGGTTGCCGTGCCGGTATAACGCTTTTCAAGCTTCCGCTCCTCCAGAGGCGCTGCTGATGCCACGTTTGCGATAGCGGCGAGTAGGGCGGCTGCGATAGAGATGCGGACCATTGCTTGTCTAGACGGGAGCTGATTCTAACTTGAAGAGAATTGAAGAGAGCCGCGAGAGAAGTAGGTGTGAAGGGCCAGGCTACACTCTGGACAACATACGCCATGTACATGCAGCGTGATGTGCAGCCGAATAAACAGTCACTCGTTCTGCATTTTTCTGTCATCAGAAGTTCCGGGAAAAGATTGCGAAATTGCGACTGAACCAAGTTTATGAAGTATGATGATTGCAGACCATCAAAAGGTTTGACAAAAAAAAGGGGGAGTTCTGGTAGTTGCTACAGCTGTTCTGACCTATCCTGCTTTTGTGCACAAAGCGGGGCCACATTTTATGGGGTTTAGACACAACGAACGATATATATACCATATATACCTATGCTACCCATCTCGAAAACCAACCCTCCCTGAAAATACGTAATATGCTATAAAAGACCAACTGGTGCCCGCAGAAATAAATATATTAAGAAAAAGAATGCTTGGACGAGGAAACGATTGATGCGAGCGCCGTATGCTGAGTTTGATGAAGGATGCTGTCTAGATGATGATTGATCAGAGAAAGTGTGTGCTCACTTAAGAGCTTGCGACTGATGTGGATGCCAATCTAGAAGGTGTGCTCTATGTAAAAGCGAATTTTGGGGGTTCTGTATGTAACTGTCATGGCTTGTTGAGCTGACAGAGGTTTCGATAATTCTACCGAGACTCCCCCGTCAGTTCAGCAAGCCATCGAGCTTTCAAGACTTGGATTATCTCCCTTGACGAGAGATTTAGTTGTAGTTCCAAGAGATGGGTAAGACACCAGCGGACATGTCTCCTAGGGCTTGGAAGGCACCGGTGGATAAGTCGAGGCTGTATGAAGCGGAACAGTATTAGTGAGTCGGCCTACATAATTGCGCACGTGACCGAAATCTTGACTTACGAAGTACCTCCGCAACCGGGGCAAAGATCAGCAACGGTTGCTGTGATACTTTGGCCATTGTTCTGATTGGTAACAGTGACGGATTGACCGCACTTGGAGCTATCGAACATGCCGCTGTTGACGGCGACGATATAGGAAGAGTCGCTGTTGACATTGCCGCATGCACCAGCATTACCGCCTTGAGCTGAAGTAATCGATATAAAGATTCCATAATCAGACACGTGCTCTGGAATCGCGTTCCTAGCTACCATCGAAGCTTCGAAGAGAAAGGTACTCACTGTAGTAGGTAGCTTGGCCAGAGTATCGCTTGGCAATGTTTCGCTCCTCAAGAGGGGCACCGACTACCATGGTGGCAGCGGCAGTGAGAACAGTGAAGACGGTAGTGAAGGAAACCATGTTGAAGTTTTGGAGTTGAACTTGGAAGAAGTTATATGGAAGTGTGGAAGACACGAAGGTACTATGTGAAGTAGAGTTCTGGATGAAGAATAGAGAAGAAAGAAGGAGACTGTGGATAATGGCCGGCTTTTATAGTCTTCCATCCTTTGGCGGATCCTCATCAGGTATATCCCAAAATCCCATCTACGCGGTCACTGGAAAACTTGTAACGACCTCTTTACCAGCTCACAGCACTGGAATCCACGACACTTAAACTCTATAACATGGATATGACCACATCACGGAACGTTCAGTAGCATGTGTAGCTACCAACTTATCCTCGGCGCAAATTCGACGAGGGTCTGATTCTGGATGTCTTCCCGGCGGCAAAAGCGACAGAGAGATAGAGCCGGGAGCGTCTATCTCGACCGCAAGAGCGCGCCGAGCGGCTTCGACTTTCGTTAAAAACATGAAAACAGTGACTTGACGCGTTTTCCGGTGCCATAGTCACTGACTGAGTATGGTCCGCAGCCAGTGATTCATGAATAGCAAAAAACGATTGCGTACGAACCGAAATTCGGGTGCCTGGGGAATAGGCGAGATTGCACACCGGACAAACGCCCTATCTTCCCTAATAGGCAATCAGAGATCCCGTCAGACTTGCTAATCACGCTTCAGAAGTCAGCGGTGTCACTGCCCTTGTCTTCGTCAGCTTTTTCTGGCGGTTGGTAACTTTTTATCTTCGCCACACGCGGAACTATTTCAGAGAATTTGTAGTGACTGCAGCACTCGCCAGGCTTCTGTACAGCACCTGGCTTTCCGGAATATCGAATGAAGCAAGCTCTTCCCAACGGAGCGGCGGTGACCAACAGATGGACTTGAGATGGTAGTTGTCGTCACGACATTGTCCAGCGCATCATCACTTCCATTCTTGCAAAGCTTATTTAAGAAAGCATGGTGACTTCGGACACCTTCGTACGTGATCGAGTAGAACTCCGGCTCTGCCTACTGTACATCACATAGAGCATTGGCTTCACTATGAGCATGCTTGCATTTGCGGGAAGCACTTGCTCCATGCGACTGAAGCCAGCTATCCGCCGTGTGTCCTGTCGAGCTGCGAGCTGCCACACAAGATGGCCGTCGGCTCGGACGCGTAGAAGAGATGGCGGACGGAACAGATGAAATCAGAGAAATTATGGTCTATCAGTCCAGTCGTCGTAAATGTTCAAAACTCCCTCTCACATACGAATGTGAGGGTGTGACTAAAGTTCCGCCTCCGAACTCCCCCTCGCCTGCGACATGCTTGGAGTCGTTTAAACGAATTGCGAAGTAGGCTGATGGATCATTTGGTGGTTCGAAAGGCTTGCAGGTTGGCAAGCCTTTTGTTTCAGGCACGGCACACTGCGCCAGTCTGTGAGACCACCATGCACCCCACCAGTATGTTCTGATGAAAATCGCCAAGAGAGACCTCCAGGTAATTGCGCCAGCAAGACATTCGTTGAAAGATTGAAACTCATGCTACAAAAGAATTAAAAGTAACTAAATGCGTTTTTCGTTAAGTGAAGAATAAGTCAGCAGAGGCAAATAAAAGTGTAACCAGCTCCTGACCTTGGCGCTGGAGCAGGCCCTTCTAAAAAGATAATGTCATACTGAACCAGTTATGGTTGTCAAGCGAAGTGGCGAAAAGGTGAGAAAGGTGGCCAGCTTGCAGGCGTGTGATATCGCACGGAGAAGTCGAGTATTGAAAATATGGATGTCCTGCATAGCCATCGATATAAATCTTTGCTTGATGGCGTTCGCGTTCCTGCCCTGTTGTTCATCTGCCGGTTGATATACTTCCGATGTTTTCGAAAATGTTAAACGTTAAACTGCTCTAAGTCCCAGGCGCATACTGCTACTATTTCAGGTCTTGACAGTACACGACTTGGTTTGCTGATGTATGTTGCTTTCGCCGTTTTTCCATTTTTCCAGTTTCCCAATTTTATATTGTACGTCTACGTTGCAGCAGTCTTGCTGCCAGACAGATGCCGCATTTGGTGGCTCTGATGCTGCGCCAGATATAAGTCTACTCAGCATAGACTATGAGCGAACTATGCGGATTGCCGCAGCTTCTCAGCCAGTCGAAAGCCATTGCGATATCGTCGTCTGCAGTCATGAGAATCTTGTCGCCTTCCTCATCTTCGTACTTCAGACGAAGCGATGAGGCGTCCAAGCCATTCGTCCTAGCTCCGCACAGGTGGATCTTGTGAACGACCTTCTTCGACAATTCCTGATACGTGATTGACGACAGGACGACGATGACAAAGGTATCTTCGCCATAGTTGACTTTCACCTTGATAGCAGATGAAGGCGATAATGGAGTTTGCGGAGTTGGAAGCGAAGGTTGAGGCGTTGACTGTGATTCACGTGAGTAATGGCTCATATTTCCATTGGCAGTCGTCGATATCGAAGAGGTCGGCGAAGTGTAAGCCAAGCTCTGAGAATGGCTTGACTCCTCACTCGACCGATCCGTTCCAGTGCTACACGAGCTGAAACGTTTTGGCGGCACAGTTGTACCTGACCCAGCCGTAGAGGCGATTGTGACGGTGCTGGAATTTCCGGCCATATTGCGTTTCAGTGGCATTGCTCCCTGACCGTTTGAGAGCTGTCTTCCGATCTGCGCAGGCGCAAAGTGTGAAGGATGAACATTCTCCATTGGATACGGCGACCATTGCTTGTCGTTCGGACCACCAGCTTGCAGCTGTCCAGGAGCAAGTTGGTAAACATGCGGACTGCTTGCTGAGCGACTCCTTAAAGGTGGAGGTGCATTATGTATAGGCATGTTGCCTTGCGAGTTCTGTCGTAGCATGCGAAGAGGTTCGTTTCCGTGCAGCGACAGCTCATCCATTTGTTGACCGATACTTTGGCCTCGGTTATTGTTGAAGGCAGGTGTATATGTGGCTGTTGACGAGGCGGAAGACCCGGTAGCAGAAGGTGAAGGATTCGACCACTCATGACTTTGCTTCTTTCGTAAGGCAGATTTGCTCGCCGAGTGGCGCAGACTCGGTGGGCCTTCCAGCGGACTGCCACTTGTGGTGGACGAGAACGCCGATGATTGCCCTGGCAGCGAAGGAACCGAAGGGTAGCCGCCACTGGGTGTTTGACTTCTCCATTGATTGATGACCGCAGAGTTGGAGTCTTCAGTCTGCGCGCGAGGTCTTGAGCTATTCATGCCATCTCCATTATGCCTGGCTCCGGGCGGCAAAGACTGAGTCGCAACTCCGCGCCTTTGCATACCAAGACTGGATGATGATCTACCCGTTGAGGCTTCATACTCAGCCGGATATCCCTCATCACCCTCATCCTCGAAAGTTCCGCCGTAGGGGTTTTGTCCGTATCCCATCGCACTGTGCAGACTTGTGCTCGAACCGCCAAAGCCAGGAACCATTGGTCCCATCTCGCTCTGCGGCGTATTGGGGAATTGGCTGTGTGGTGACGCCAGCCGACGCAATTGACCAGCCGAGCGAGAGCGCCTCTGCGCAGCCATCTCTTCAACTGCCTTGTTGACAGCTTTGTGCCACTGTGTAAGCTGATCTGGAGTTCGGCATTTGATGCTGAAAGCCTCGTCGAGCTGATCTCCTCTCCACTTGATTTCCAGCAAGTATGAACCTTTGGAAGAAAGTCACGGAACACGATTAATACTGTGCAACAAGCTTCGGTAATGGAAGAAGCGAAACTCACCAGGATTGGTATGAGGCTTAGCTGAAATGACGTTGTTGATGAAGATTCTTCCTTTCAGCTGCAAAGACGGTTTCTTCTTCGGCGGTACGGGTGTACTGCTCCCCGATTTGCGAATCATAGAATTGCTCTTGTTGACTTTTGTTTTGCCCGTTTGTGCAGGAGAATCTTTACAGCATAGTATGATTTTCTGGAATAGGTAGACGTGGTACTCCCGCTCGACTTCGGACTTGAGTACGGAGAAAGACTCGTGTAGTAATAGATCCCCAAACGAGCTGAGTTCGTGTCCCTCTGCAAGTGCTCAGTCGTCAGTCAACGATCACTTCAACACCGACAAGCGTTGTCATTCCTGAACAACGACGAAGAAGGATCACTCACTCCAGTCTTCGACTAAGCCGCGCAATTCTTCAGCTGCTTGCTTATTCTCCTCCTTTCGCTTCTCTTCATTCACTTTATCTGCTATTCTCTTCGCGGTGTCTACACCTTCTATCAATTCCTGATAGTAAGGCCAAGTGGGATCTGTCGCTTTTGCAAGAGTCTGCACAAAGTCGTCAAATGTATACACAGACATTAGCTTGTTGTAGAAGTTCCAAGGCGTTCATGTGCGGGAAATGCTCACGTCGAAGAGGAGGTGATATTTGAGCAGTCGTTGGACAGGCTTAATATGGAACATCAACAGCTCGCTAATGTCCAGGATGTACGAGACTCTCGCAAGTATCTGAGCATCCGTCTTCATTACAGTTTGAAGTAGTTCGGCGGCCGCAGGGTAGTTGACGCAGTATGGTTCGTAAACACTGAATGATTCCTCCTGCGCAGGCAAGAATTGCACATTCTCTGTCATCAGTATCGGGCAAAGTTGACTTGTCAACAAGTTATTGCTCACCATCATTGAGAACAACGATCCGAAACGCTGTGCTTCTGCTGGTAGGCATGCATTTGTTTCGACTCCTATCAAGAATCTCCTCGCGAAATCCACTATATTGTTCAAGTTCAAGAACAATCCATGTATGGTATCTTGCGAAAGTAATTGTTCATCAGATAATTTACGAGCGTACTCCTGAAAGGCAGCATTTATTGTGTATTAGCAGCAGTAGGACAGGGAAGCAATGTAAAAGCATATGGCGAGGTGACTGACCTGCAACACTTCTAGATCCTGCACGTATTTTCTTTCCGTAGTCAAGATCTCTTTGACTACATTCCCTCTAGCACCTAACGATTTCGTATCTGCATCCAATATAGTCTGTTTCGATATCAGATCATCTTCATCTTCTTGAGGCGGCAACAGGATGCCTCTTTCTTCTAATAAGTTGAGTAATTTCGTTACATTGTTGACGACCTGTTAGCGGAATATTGATCTGGTTCAGTAAATGTAGATCGTCGCTCGTTCGGAGGAACTCCTTTGCGAGAAAAGGCTAATCATGCCACCACCGCATGGTTCCTTGATGAAGAGATAGAAGAACAACGGCGATGGTGGCGAGAGAGTTCCAAGTCCACAATGGGGGAAAGTTGATATGAAGCTAAAGACTCACCTTGACAGTACCATTGGTATCTTGTGAATACAGCTCACCGACTCTAAACATATCCTCGTCGTTCCACCCTAACTGCGTACTGCAAGCCATGACGAAATGAGCAGCAGCTCTCTGACAAGCCTTGAAGTTATTCGTTAAACTAGCATCTGGATTGACATCCAATCTTTTTTCAGGGTTTGTCATATTGAAGATATAACATAAACTTGAACCTAATCTAAATGCTTGACATATTTGACTGACTGGATCACTTGTATCTGTTGGTAGTAGACTTGAAGTTGAAGATGTTGGAATTGATGGTGTGATAGGTGACAAAGGGGATGATAAGTCACTATTGCTATTATCTGGTGTATTGCTATTTGAAGATGTTGATGTCTCCGTTGTTGGTGTATCTAAATAACGTTCTGCAAATCCAGGAACGCGTCTTAAGCGCTTCAATAAAGCTATACACATCTGATACAGACCGCCAGCAGCGTTGGCTGATCGGTTGGCAGCGGAGTTCATAGCGGCGACGGGAAGGTCTATGCCATTGCTGTGACCATTGCTATGTATATACGATGATGACGAGACGGCTGATACGTTGCCTCCGTGTATTGATGATGAAGATGAGCCGGCAAATGAAGTGAATGACCGATCTGCCATACTTGGACGCGACAGGTGACCATTGACGTGATTAGGGCCATGATGGCTAGTACTACCTCCGTTGAAAGCTGGATAGCTAGACGATGACGATGTTGATGGTGCTGAGCTCGTACTACTCGGAGGGAGGGATGCGCCTCTGAATGAAGTCGAGGCCATGGCGCGGCGGTGAGGCCTGCCTGAAGGATATGTAGGATCCTAGCGAGGGTATAAGGCCAGTTTCGCGAATTGCGACGTATCGCTGACAGAAATGCTTGCCTTGAGAAATGAACTGAATTCAAGACGAAACGCGTTGTTCTCTTCTGTTCGTCGTTTCACGGTCTTCTCCAGAATGAATGGTGGAAATGGCTAACTCCTGCTCGCTCTGTGCTCACGAGGATGGGCGGAAGGACGCCGTGAGGAGACTTGGATGAATGGAAGAGTGAGGCGAATGAGTGAAAGTGATGGTGTTGATGACCGAAGCTGTGCGATGTGTTGTGTGGTATATACACACA
The DNA here is from genome assembly GCA_019775285.1 of Cystobasidium slooffiae. Classification (NCBI taxonomy): domain Eukaryota; kingdom Fungi; phylum Basidiomycota; class Cystobasidiomycetes; order Cystobasidiales; family Cystobasidiaceae; genus Cystobasidium; species Cystobasidium slooffiae. Next base: position 84,593 of record JACWFZ010000026.1, on the reverse strand, counting down.
AGATCTACACTTGCGTTGTGAGTGTCGATGTTTGCTTTGCTTTCGCTTTCTTTCTTGCAAAACGAGGCGCGTGAGCTTGAATTGGATTGAAGTTTATGATAGCAATCAGAGACAAGTAGGAGGAACGCGGTGGAAGTAGGGCAAAAGCCGTTGTACGAGATGGATGGGACTACAAGCTTGAAGTATATAGAGTTATCCTCGTCAACCGTGTCTTTGGTGTGTGTCTGCTCCCTTTTGTTGGAATTGATTCACTTGCTGGTGACGGGAGCAGGTTGTAAACAATAGAGGGGTGGTGGAGTTTGAATGCACGACACTGCGAGGCGATGGCAGTGATGGATACTTGATGGTTATAGTAGCTACTCCTTCACTCCATCCTGCCCTCTGATGTCCAGCATTGTCGAATGATCCCCGGCTGATGGGTATCCAAGTGAGATGTGTGTGTGTGTCTCGTCGATGATGCTCGAGGAGGAGGAGGACACACTTCGATCAACCTCGCAATTAGGATACATGAGGAATGGAACATGAAGTCCAAGGCATGGCTTATGGATGAATGTTAGATGTGTAATGTAATGCTCATCCACTACTGCTATCAGATAGACCTCCCTGCACACGCATAGCAAGAGTTACACGGAGCCACAACGAACGCCCTCCATGTCGTTGCGCTCCCAGCGCTCGGAGGATGCAGACAGCTATCATCACGGAGGAGGAGTAGTGGTTCATGGCAACAACCACAACAACAACGACGATGCACAGGTGTACAACTATGCCCTGAGAGTGGTCCTCCTCCAGCATGTCATAGCTAGCAAGCCGCCTGTAGCTCCTGCTGCATCCGCATCAACACCCATCATCAAGAGAGACAATGTGATGACACAGGCCGCAGGCAACAGCAACAGCAGGCCATCCTCTCAAGCCTATCCAAGCACGACTGGCAGTAGTAGTAGTACTAGTACCTGGTCTACTCTCAGCTCCCTCTCCTTATCCGATGTCTTTCGTTCCTCCTCTTCCTCGTCAAGTTCATCGTCATCACCTCGATACCCTGAACGCTTTCTCAAAGTATTAGAGGCACGCATACAGCTCATCTCCACAGGGCATGACAAGCAATACAACGACTTATTGACAAGATATACATTCGCCAACTTCTACGGAAAGCTTAAGGACCCCAAACATACGAGAATACTGAAAGAATCACGTAAATTGGATGAACTGATAATGATGTTCATAGCTACTGCTACTGAATCATTAAGGAAGAACACACCTTCTACAAGTGACGAATGGAAATATAGACTAGATGAACATTTGGAATGCTTCGTCGATATACTCGGAACGGCTTTAAGGAATAAAGATCTAAGACATGTACCTCCGGAATTGATTATGAAGCTGGAGACTTTGAAGAGCAGGATATCAGCGAATAGACCTGTTCCTAATACGTCGAGTAATGGGGAAAACGGACAGTCCGCGGTAAATGCAGATGGACACAGTAGCACAAGAACGAGCATGACATTGGATCCTGCGAATACTGGTGGTTCGTCAAATATGACGCCGGTGCATTCAGCTGGATCGTCAACAAACGCTCCCATAGCTTCAACATCAAGCAGTGTCTCGTATAACTTAGCGGACATACCAGCTGCTCGCCAGTTGGGTATGGTCTTCGAGATCAGTCCTGAACAAGTACAGAGGGACATTAACCATCTGCGCAAGATATGCACCGAGAAGGTAAGCATTAGTAACATTATCTGCTCCTTCCTTCTACTCGCAATTATGCTAATAGCTCGTTCTTGTCGATACCTTGTGCGACGATCAGAACGCCTTTGCCGATTTGAAACAATGTATAAACCTCATCTCGATGAACTCTCCCTTTCCAGCCTGCAGGGAAGATTTTTTGACAGAAGAAGCGTATAGAGAATGGCGGTCTACAGAACTAGCGTCCCTGCAGTCTGAGATGCTTTCAATACTCCAGCGCTCACCTGAGCTGGTGAAGACCTCCTCATCAGACGGAAGAGGCGATGACGGTACATCTGCCTCCACGTCTGCAACTTCGAATAGTGGAGCTAAAAGAACGAGTGGTGCTGTGATTACGGAAGCTGGAGAAGCGTATATTGGAAGAAGAATATCATCCAGCAACATAACGAACGGAAGTACCAGTAGGACTTCGTTACCTATAGCTGAACAGTTCGCTTCTACGTTATCATTCGCAACTGCTTCGAATAATGCCGATGAAAGTATTTCAGAAGGAAGTACTTATTCATCTGCTATTCCATTCCCTTCAGGGAGTGCTTCGAGTCCAAATACGTACAATGCAAAATTACCTCCCGAAGATCCATTCCCTTCAACTTCCACCTCCACCTCATCATCATCTTCTACGACTCAACTCACTTTTATCCCACCTACATCTCCACGTAATGCCTACATTCGCCTCCTATCAATCATGTTATCATACGATCTAGAAGCAATGGCAGATCTAGATCCAAGTGAAGAAGTCCCCTTACGGATTTTAAGTAAACTAAATCAAAATATACTTGAACAATGTTTCAATCAGTGGAGACTATCTCAAAGCACGAGATTTGTAGCTTTCTTAAGTGAGATGAGCTTAAGATATTCAAGAGGCGAGATGCCAGTGGTGGAATGTGTTACAGAAGCGCTGGGTGATTTTGATGCGCTCAATGAACGGATACCAGTCGATAATTGGCCTATTGTCGATGTGAGTATCGCTGCATTGTCAGTTGAGATGGACAGTTTAGTTGACTTTTGGCATTGATAATACAGCGCGATGCATTCCTGTATACTGTCTCGACACTTCTGGACGCCCTGCTGAAAGGTTTCTACGAGACATATTCGGAACAGCTGCCTCAACAAGCTGCAGCGTCAATTTACAGTGCAATACTTCAACTTTCCGACCTCCCTATATTCGACGAAGCAGTACCGCCCGAGGAGCTTTCGAGCAGATTAGACATGCTCAAAGATGCTATAGAACAAGTGTCAGAGTATTTCTACGGTCAAGAAAGAAGTGCTATCTTCGCTCATCATGCGCAGCATCCATCGTCGATACCATCATCAGCCTCCGCAGCAGCGGCGCACGAGCCTCCTGTTGAAGCATTCTTGGACCTGTTGAATTGGGTGAAAACGTCAGCTAAAAGATACGACAAGACATACCGAAGCCCCCTGTTCGGTACTGTAGATATACCACAGCATTTCCTAGAAAGAGTAGTGGAGCTCTACATACGCGAATTAAGCTACAAATTTGAGCAAATACGAGCTTTACAACAGGCGAAACCATTATATACGACTCCTAACGATGCAACGAACGAAGAAAAACCTCCTATAACAGATGGAGAGGTCATGGCGCTCTATAGAGGCGTAAAGGAGATAACGGAAATGCACAAAGCTTTCTGTCCGAAGTACGTTCTCTCATTCCAGACTTAGTGTGTCCCAAACTCTGAACCGACTCCTCGTTCTACAGCATACAGCTATCGATATCATTGAACGAACAATTTGGACCTTATATTCTGCGCTGGCTCGCAGAGACTGACACGAAAACGCTCACTTGGGTACGAAATGCCATAAACTTGGATTCCTTCAAACCCGAAGACAACAATCTTGACAATGAGCAACATGAAGGAGAGAAATATACTTCGTCGATTCGGGATCTTGTGGATTCTTGCAAAGGTGCTCTACAATTCGTTACGGATTTGGACTGGCCGGATGAATACCAGAATGCAGTGTTTATAACCCGATTGTCAGCAGTGAGTCCGATTCTGTTTGAGTCAGGTGAAAGTATTGGAATCCTGTCGCTTATGTTGAGACACTCAACAGACCATCAGCAAAGCCATTGAGCAGTACTGCATTGCCATCGAAGAGCTATACATGCGCGAAATGGCTCCTCGTAAGAGGGACAGTGGCGCTGAACGGGATGAGAGAACCCATGCTTGGATCACACGTGCAAAAGCACTTTATAATCAAGACAAGAAGCTCGTTATGTATCAATTCCAGCCCACTTCGTGCTTGAAGCTGAACAATATGCATGGGGCAAGAGACCTTCTTGACAAGATGTATACTACCGTGGATGCTGATAGAGTTGCCGTAATCACACGAGCTAAAGCGCCTGCTGTACCTGCAAGACAAGCACAACGTAATCTGTTTACGGTCAAGATTGTGCTCGGTGAAGGCCTGGCTACCTCCGACGGCGTATCCCGGGTTGATCCGTTTGTCACTCTATCCGACGAGCGAGGCATGCGAATCGCCAAGACGCGGACTTTATACGAGACGAAAGAACCACGCTGGTCCGAGACCTTTGATATATCGGTAGAAGGCAAGATGTGGATCGCAGCTACGATTTGGAACAGGAATTTGGTCGATGAGCACGAGCTCTTAGGAAGAACGTATATAGCTCTCGATCCTGCTGTTTTCGGGGATTATTTGCCTCACGATCTTTGGCAGGATTTGGATACGACAGGTCGGCTACTCTTGCGCGTGAGTATGGAAGGAGAGAAGGACGATATACAATTCTTCTTTGGACGAGCGTTCAGATCTCTGAAAAGGGCAGAGAACGACATGACAAGAATGATTGTCGACAAGGTGAGTCTCACAACTTGAGGCTAGTCAGGACTGCTCTCTAATTGAGGGCTTCTCCTGCAGATATCCCCCTTTATCAGATCCTCTATATCAACAAACTCGCTGAAATCGCTGCTGAAACGAGGTGGCTATACTAGCTATCTCAAGGACCTGAATCTTGATAAGGCGTTCGAGAAGGCTCGTATTGAAAATGGTATCGAAGGTGTCAAACAGCTCAAGAACCTGATCAAGACACGCGATCCAAATGCCCCTTTGATTCCGCTTCCAGCCCATATGATTGACCTGGACAAGGAGAAAGCCTTGCCTACTCCCTCAGGCTCATCCAACGCTGGGGACAAAAAGAAACCTACCGAGTTGAGCGATGCAGAGATTGAGGAGCCACTAGCACCCTTGCTTGTCTACCTCGATCAGAGCTTGGAAACCTTCAGAAGACATTTAAGCGAGTCCGCTTGGCAAGTCGTCTTGACCAAAATATGGAAGGAGGTCATCAGCGTTGTCGAAAGTCTGCTTGTGCCAGCACTGTCGGATCAGCCTACCGAAATGAAGCCGTTATCGGATAAAGAGGTTGATATTGTCTTCAAATGGCTCAAGGTGTGTATTCGATTTGCGATTGTAGCCGACCGGGAAGCTGACAGAAAGTCCACGCTCATCAGTTCCTCACCGACTTTTTCCACGCCGATGGCCAAGGAGTACCGATGGCCGACCTGCAGAATCCTCGCTATCGATCAGTCATGCTTATCAGGCTTTACTATGACTGGTCTACCGACAACCTCATGGAAGAATCAGTCCGGCTCACAAACGAACAACTGAAGGCATCCGCCAAGGTCAACGGCGCTACACGCAGCAAGTCAGTGTATCAGCAACGTAATTTAGGAACTATAAGGCAGAGAAAGAAGGAGAAGCACGAGGAGGCAGACTCGGGTGCCGCTGAAATGGTTATGCGGATTCTTCGAATGCGGTAAGTCTTAGGTAGTAAAGGTCAAATTGCTTGACTTAAGGTCTGACATCCACCATCACAGACCGCAAGCCATCGACTTCCTTCAGCAGCAGATGGGCATGCTTCAATTGGTGCAAGACAAGCAGAAGAAGCCTACACGTCTACTGGGCTCTATCAGAGGGCGCGGACGAGGCAAGGGTGGGCCTAGCAACACACGACAGCGTATGGCTCAACATCATCCACTACCGCCAATACCATCTCCACAATCAGGCATGCGTCAGCAGTACACGTGATAGTTTAGTGCAGTAGTCTACCAAGATGTAGCATAGTCCATAACATCTAATCAACCGCCTACGTACGGCAATTTCTGGCAAAGCTTGCAGGCGATAGCAGATGACGACCAGACTTTGCTAATTGCTGCATTTGCTAAACGACTATACCGATCATCTAATTTGCTACACATGCGTCTACAGTTCGTCTCGCGCGGGAACGGTCGTTGTCGGTGTCGGCGCCGCGCTGCTTGACGGGGTCGTCACGGGCGTGCCACTTGACTCGTTGGCAGCTGCGCTCGTACTTGAGCTCGAGCTAGCTGTTGCCGACTTCTTTGGCTTTCTGGGTGGGCGCTTTAACTGAAGTATGCTGACTTGGCTCGAAATATCCTTCCGCCTTCTCTCCAATTCGGCGACTTTGAGAACAGAATCTTCATTCTTTCGCAAGGCTTGCTGCTTCTTGTCAAGCTCTTCCAACCATTTTTCTGCGCTCTGGATACTATTCTCCAATGTCTTTAGCTCTGCCTCGGTGTATTTAGAAGGCTCGCTAGCCGCCGTGTCCTTCTGTAGCTGTTCGGTAGCAGAGATTAAAAAGGCTTGTGCTTGCACCAGCCCCATACGGAAGTCTTTGACAGCCTCTGGTCTTGTTATGGCCTCCTTCATGCGCGTGTTGGGTCCTGATGCAGCTCGTCTAAGGGGAACAAAAGTCAGCGCCCTGCCATTACGCGGTGAATAGCTGAACTCACTCAAGCTCTGCCTTCGCGGACCTCAGCTCTTTAGTCGATGCGGTCTCTGCCTGGTCCCACATCCACTCGCTAGCCTCCTCAAGCTTCTTCCTGATCTGGACTCTCTCTGCTTCAGTAGAGGCGTCAACGAAGGCTGGGCTCTCCAGCTGGTCGCGAAGCCGATAAGTATAAGCTTCAAGACCATTTCTGGCTTCTTCTCGGTCTCGTTTGCGAGTCTCGGCGGTATCGAGATCGCGCAACCTGTTCAGGACAATCCCGGCATTAGCTGTTAGTACTTAAAATGCAGAGCAATGCCTTCGTACCTTTGTCTCGCCGATTTCTTTTCTTGCTCGGTCATAGGCTTGAAGTCTCCGGCTACTTCTGTGATAAAGAGCTTGATAGGCCCTTTCGGCTTGGCTTGAACCGCAGTCTCATTATTCTCTGATTTGCCCTCTTCGGCTTGGTCTCCTTCTGTAGCTTCCGCCTTTTCCTTGTCTTTGCTTCCAAAGAAGCCTTTGATCTTGTCTGCCACACTGGCCGATTCCTTGCTTTCCAAGAGATTCAATTGAGCCGCCGGAACGGTCAGAATATTGGAGTCGCTGAGGAGTACTGACACAGTGACGGTAGCATTTTGTCTCTCGGCGTCGGTGAGATTGGCATAAGCGCTAGTGAGGCCAGCGATATGGTAGTCCGCAAGCTTCTTCGAAGACACTTTGTCCTTGAAGACAAGGTCGAAGTCTTCGGTCTTCCGGAGGGTCATCGTCTTCTGTACACCAAGCTTCGAGTTTGCGGGGAAGAGGGTCGAAGTAATAGTTCTCGCGCCTGCACTATCCGCCGGATAAGCTACGTCGACTGCATAAGGGTTAAGACCAGTCAAGCGAATGTCCTTTGTCCGATATTGTCTGCTGAGTGCTGCGCCGTACAGAGCTGCGCCCATAACAGCCGCTTCGTCCGCGTTGAGATTTTTGGTAATCTTGTCGGCGCCCACTAATGCAGTTACGGCATCCTGGACCATGGGTACACGAGATACGCCCCCCACTAGAACTACCGATGACAGGTCATTGATGCTCAATCCTGCTGCCTTCAATGCGTCTTCAATTGGCTTGGTGAATGCAGGCTTCATGTCTTCGCACGCGGTCTCGAATGCCTGTCGGGTAATCTGGCCTGCGAAATCGATGTCCTCTGCCAATCCTTCGATCTACACAGACACATGTCAGATGCAATCAAACTGGGTGCGCTGTTGACAGGCGGGGACGTACTCTAGACACAGCTTGCGCATTTGCGCTGAGGACCTGCTTGACTCTGCTTGCCTCCTTCATGAGTTTGGCCTGAGCACGTTTATTCTTCGCCAGCGGCTCTTGAAGCTCGCGGCCTGCTCCGGTCAGATATTGAAGCTCTAAAACATCTCGGATCCTTCCATCCATGTGTATGCCACCAGCAGAAAGGTCCCAACCGATACCCTTGATATCAAGTGCAGTGACATTCTTCAATATCCTCGATGACGGATCGTCCTTGACTTCTTTCGTTTGAAGCGCTACTATCGTAGCCTGGATACTGCCTGCACCTGCGTCATAGAAAAGATGGTATTCCGGACTCTCCGAAGGGAACGTCCTTGTCATAGCGTAGTTGATGGCTACTGCAGATCCGTCATCCAGTAATGCCAAAGGCTTTAGTCCTGCTAGCTCTATGGCGTCTAGCATTGCTTTTCTTTCAGCATGGGTGAAGAAGGCGGGTACCTAGGGCCATATCGATTTAGTCCTTGTATAAAGGCTCCCAAGCACTACAGATCTTTAACTTACTGTAACGACAGTATCCACAACAGGCTCGCCGGCAGCTGCTTTCGCCAGCTTTTTGGCATGCGATAGTTGCATAGCTAGGTATTCTTCAGGGTGATTTAGAAGAGTGGACTCGGCTTCTGTAATCGTCCTGGGATCTCGATATTGGATCTTGTTGGATGTGGTGTTGCCATGAACCTTGGTTCGGTGTAAGGTCTCGTAGAGATTGGCATGCTGGTGATTTGCATCTTTGCCTATAAGTAGCTTGACGCTAGGGAAAGTCGAATCTGGATAGCGAGAGGCCTGTGAAGGAAACAACCGTCAACAATGGATATTGTTGCTTCAGACTACAAGCTATAACTGACCAGATTTACAGCATCACCGCCTATCCAGCGGTCATCGCCCTTCAATGCTGCAACGCTTTGTATCTTTCGTTTCGAGTCGCTGCATAGACCGTATTAACGCGTCGAGACCAAGTATAGATGAAAGGCATGTTCAGCACACAAGCTAGTGCATAGCTGATGAGTAGAACACCAGTACAACTCACGTATTGAGCAGGACATCAAAGGGAATGCCCGGTTTGAGGAGGGATACCTTCATCCATTCTGTTCCATAATCGATTGCAAGAACTCCAGCAGCCTGGGATGCCGACACAAATGCGACAAGGCCCAGTAGAAGCGTGAGCAGCCGCATAGTCGTCTTGGTTCTGTCTAGATACAGTAATAAATCTTGATGAGTTGGTCCAGAAACGAAGAGCTTCTAGAAAGTTTGCAAGCAACTTTCCTTTTCGCCACGCTGGTCCACGTGTCGACGTGGAAAGCTTTCCACTCTGTCTTCTTGACCTTCCATCGACTCTTAGGACGCCATTGCGTAGCGACAAGGCAACGAAGCACGAGCAAACCGCTAGGTCAACGAGGAACCGTTACTGCAACATTCACACCCCGTCGCGATGGTCGACCTACGTATTGGGACCGGCTTTCTGCTCGAAGCAATCTCGATAGCAGTTACGCGTAGCTGCTCAGAGGAGCGGTTACTTCGCCTCCGGAAAAGAAGCAGCGTTTGCCCACTCAGGTTACTCCTGTCGTTTCCCTTGTAATTGCATCACGATGGCCCCGCTCACTTGGTCCAACATGTCCAGATGTTCATCACCTCCAGATTCGCTTCCACCGCCCTGACTTGCAGGCACAGCAATATACGGCTCCCGTGTGACCTGGAGCCGTTCAAATTTTGGACTACAAGGCATTTGAACCTCTGCTCCTCAGCAACTCGTATGGCAGGTTGCGTGATGCCGCGGGTGTCAGTATTCGTTGGCCTTCTGATCAGCTTCTGGGCAGCCATGTCTACTGCCCTGCCCGTTTCGGAGTCTAGCTCTGCTGCTCCCTGTGACGACGCAGCAGGTAGTCCTTCAGTAGGCTATGTCGGATTACCTGAAGAGCTTGCAGCACTGTATGCGGGATCGAAGAAGAAAGCCATGTCTCTGAGCGACAAGAGTATAGACAGAATGGGTCTGAAGCAAGCCGCTGCGATTGCCCAAGCTGCCAGGTGTCCCAGTGTGAATCGAAAGGAGTGGCAGTGCGGTGAAGCCTGCTTATCTATGCCTGATCTGAAAATTCTGTGGACATATGGTGACAATCGTGAAATACCTTACAGTGAGCTTTGACTGACGGCGCGAGCCATTTCTCCCAAATACTTTGCTGAAACAATCTAGCATGCTTGCCAGTCTTCGTGGCTCATTCATCTGCTATGCAAGCCGTCGTGGTGGCACACGCCGGCAGCAACTTCAAGGCCTTGGAGTCATGGCTTATTGACTTCAATTTTGATCCCGAAGAGGCAAGCCGTGACCTGTACAATGGAAAAGGCGAAAGACCTAAAGTACACGATGGCTTTCACGAGCTTTGGAGGCGTACCAACAGGAGAATCCTTCCGAAAGTCAAGGAAGCCCTGGAAATCACTGGCTATACCAAGGTTCTGTGTATAGGCCATTCACTCGGTGGCGCTGTAGCGCAGATGGATGCAGTATACTTGCGCAACAAGCTGCCGAAGCGTATGAGCGTGCAATATGTAGGTTTCGGTGCGCCTCGTGTGGGCAACAAACGATGGGCTAGCATAGTGGAATCGACGCTTGGCAATTCGCAAGTTCATGTTACCAACTCTGACGACGTCGTTCCGCACACGCCGCCTTCGAAGCTTGGATTCAGGCAGACTGGCAACGAAATATGGATTAATCCGGAAGAGCCACAGCCTATCTTGTGTCGAGGCAGAGAGGATGACCGTTGTGCTGCAGGAGTAAGCACTAAGACGCTCGGATGGGGCGCACACGGTGGTCCGTACTTTGGCGTGACCATGCAGTCTGAGCTCTGCCAGTGACCAATAGTTCCTTTGGCGATCGTTCACATTTCTGAATAGCAACACATCATAGTCCGCACACATTTGTATTGCTACACTGTTACCACGTGGTTCTGCTGTACACAATTTCACTGACAAATTGCGACGGCCTTTATGACTGCGATGGTGCAGGACTTGCACGTGCACTGTCTGCTCGGCCTGGAGGTAGCTTGCGTTTTTTGCCGGCGGATCCAAAGCTCGCTCCTCCTACACCCATAAGGCGCTTCAAGCTGGAAGGTGGGAACTTGGTTCGGCAGGTGGTGCAGACAGGCAAAGGGCTGCAGAAGACTGTGACGCCAAGTGAGCGAAAAAAAAAGGCCGGCCATATTTGAGAACAGCTTACTTGACAGACAGACTGAGCACACGTAGCCTATGTCAACGATCTTCTTGTGGCAGAAGCAGGCCGCTCTGAGATCGATCTGCTCTTGAGTTGGTAGGTGTAGATGCTTTCTGACCGCGATGCCGGGCAGGAAGGCCATCATCAGGTATTGAAGTAGGCCAGACCGTCTCTCCAGTCGATAATATGAGGCCTTCGTAAGATGTGCTGCCTGCTGTAAGAAGACAGCATCGTCCCCGTAGATCTTACAAACATCGATGGGAATAGACTGTTATTCTGGTCAGTTCTCGGTCGGGATCTACGGAAGTGGTAGGTGGGACATACCGCTTTCTGGGCTGCAAATATGCAGTTCATGATTGGTATGTATTGGTGTGAAGCTTCTCCAGACACGCTCATCACAAGAATGCGGGCTTTCAGAGGTGGAAACGATTCATCCTTGCTGATCCGATTAACGTCTGAAATCGAAGGTCAGCACACAGATGATATAAAGACAGTTGCGTCTACCTACAGCACAAAGCCTTCGTTAGGCAGCTCGCGAAAGTCACCGATTCTGTTTAAAGAATTAGCCTAACGCACAATCTGTATGTCGGGCAAAGGTCGGCTTACTATCTTGCATGCCGGGTTTGTATTCAGTCTGCTTTTCCGTGAGACGTAGCTGACTTGCTATAGCATCATCGACTGCTCTGAAACGCTGATACGAGTTGGCATCGTGTGTTGTATCCTCATCGATTGCTGGGGGCAGGTGAACCGCTCCATGGGTTGCTCTCGGTCCCTTGATGTGGTCTACCGAGGAGTACAGAAGGACGCTGGCAGTATCAAGAGTGTCAGGACATATTCATACTATGGTTCAGATGACGGTGGACGAACCTTTCTGTCAGACCTGCACTGTATATTGCTAAATGATTCTCATGTCGAAGAGCCAGGTGTGCGTTGCAAAACACAAGCACGCTCTTCAGGGCGCCGTCCAGTGATAGAGCTCCAGCCCCCTCATTTCCATTGTCCTGCGAGCAAGCGTGCCACGCAAAAGGATTTGTATCAAGCTGCAATGGCTGATCAGTATTGCATCTTCAAAAGGCTTCCAGCTGGCTATCAAGCTTGGTGATCGCAGAGACGACGCAATCAACACTTACTATTACGACGAGCAAGTCTGAAGCGGCTACCGGATCCGCATCCACGCCAGTCGAAGCCATTGTGCTTTAGTATGCTACCGCTGCGTCATGATGTATGTAAGATGTCCGAAAGCAAATGACACGATGTCGCGGACCGCGAGAAACAGCAGCAAAGGTATGTGGCGAATACCGGTAATGGCAGCTTGGCCATAAAGAACAAAGCCGTGACAGCTGAGCTCTGTAATGTGTATAGTAGGTGGACATCAACAACAGAAACTTCCAAACTACATAGCATTCTATTCAATCGTGTCTAGCTTGCAAAAGCCTTCTCTGTGTCTTGCACCAAGTTGCTCAATTTGCTTCGGTCGATGAGAGCTACACGACCTCTCATTTCTACGCCAAAGTCTTCACCATCGCCCATCTGCCCTCTTTTAGGTGCATTGTCGAATGCGTACTCGGTCCACATGTCTGCACCGGCGATTTCCGCTATCGTTTCGTCTTCCAAATGATATAGGTAACCCTGGGCGGCTGACTGGCTTCCTTTGTTTGACTTGTTCTTCTTCTTCTTTTGCTTAGGAGCATCAACATCCATTGAGTCATCTTCTGGGAAATCTTCTGGACTGGCTAGGAAGGTCTTCGAGACGAACAAGAGGTGAGTGAAGTCAAAAGGTGCGCCCTAACGGTAGGAGCAAAGTGTCAGCCGAAAGAATTACGAATGGACGCTCCTGCCGTGAGTACTGACCGTTGCCTTCAGCTCCTCGTCGAATATCCTGAACAGTGGCGGTACGACTTGCGCTGGCATATTGACAAGCCGTTCTTGCAGCACAATACCAATTTTCTTGTTAGAATCTTGTAGGGCCGCTAGGAGTTGAGCCTTGTTTTCTGTTTTCCGCAGCAGGTATGACTTCAAAGAGTTGATGTATGGCTTATCCTGATAATTTGAAATCATGTATTTCATTAGCTTTCAACGACTGATACCGCAGAATGAAATCGTAGACAAAGAGATGCAGCACGTACCATTTGCCACGGCAAGACACCAATAAACGCCAAAGGGTCGCTCTGTTCGCCGTCCGACTTGATGGCTGTTCCAACATCCTCTTCTTGCTCGATGACATGATCCGCGATCCCGGCCATGTCCAAGTCCTTCGCATCGTGTGCGAATAACTGTGTTAACAAGGTTTTGACAGATAGGTAGTCACGTTCTATGAAACCGAAGAAATCAAGATCCACATTGACGAAGTCCTATGTTATGATGACCTGTCAGCGGATGGGCACAAAGCGACAAGGGTAGCTGTCCTACAATGTCGTCCTCGGATTCATCGTCGGACGAGGCTTCTTGTCCAGCCTTGCGCTTCTTCTGCTTGCTATCTGATGATCCAGACTTGCTGGGTTTCTTGGGTTTCTCGGACTTGGTCAAATTCGTCGAAGCATCAAGCTTGACTATTTTCGCAGTACTTCCAGCTGATGGTGCTGGTGCCATGGCAGCTGCTGCTGTTGTTGCTGTGTAAAGGGAGTATGTAAAAAGTTTCTTCACTCCGTTTCGATCACGTCGGCCTAGAGAAGAGCTACGCAAGAACGTACTCGTGCAGGAGCTCTTTCTTTCGGTGTGATATACTGATAAACAGATTGTCGTACCTCCGCACGGCAAGCCTTATCTTATGCTCCCGAGAGCATGTAGAGCGGCAATACAGCTGCGGCCTCGCGCCTGGCCGGTCTCACCGCTGCGTACTCCAACAAGCTTCAGGCTGCTTCATGCGACGCCATCATCGGCTAAACTGCTTCCAGCTCAACAGCTGCGCGACGAGGCAATCCGAACGAAGTTCATTAGGGTGGTTGGCGACGCTGCTGGAGGTCTTGGACCTGTCACATCGCGCAACAATGTCCTGAACAGCATGGACAGAAGCAAGAAGTGGCTGATGCTTGGTAGGTCTGCCGAAGGTGCATGGCAGTAAGTATCCCAACATTCTGACACCACCCAAATTGATAGTCGACGAGCAAGAACTTGGCCCTGAAGCAGCAGCTGATCTGAGAACATCGCCGAATACCAAAGTCGGTATCTGCAAGATTATAGACAAGAAGGAATTGTTCCAGAAATCCAAAGAGCGGTCCACCGCTTCTAAGCAAAAGAAGCAGGCAAACAAGAAGGAAGAGAAAGAGTTTCAATTTACTTGGGGAGTAGCCGTGAACGATCTGCAACATAAGGTCAAGAGGGCTCAGCAGACTCTCGACAAAGGCGGCCGAACTTCACTTGTCATTACCTCGCCGAAAGGTTCGAAGCCGCTATCATCAGCCGATAAGAAGATGTTTACAGACATGCTCAAAGACATGCTGGGTTTCACAGAAGGCAAAGCAAAGATTTGGAAGCCCGAGGAATGGACAGGAGGAAAGACGTCTATCTATCTTGAAGGCGTCAAGCAGAGTCAGCCAGAAGATAAGGCATCGACACCGTAAAGCGCACGGGCAGAAGTGAGATGATTATTTAGATGTAGCACGTTTTCTTTGCATATTGTCGTTACCGCATAAATCCCTTCAGATTCAAAACCTTCTCTACTGTTCTCACCGTCAGACTGACTCGCCGCGTGCGCTCCCAAGCAGAGGTATCATTCGTCTCGTCACCTAGCTCCCACCGACTTCGCCGAGACGAAACGTCGTCCCAATTTACGCATTTCTGTAATTCTTCCAGCGAGTCGGTCGTTCTCGCAGCTATTCCATGCAAGTATTTGGCATACATGTCCGACCGCAGTATAAACAATGACCGACGGGGTATCAGTATTGAGAATGCTGGTTCTGTCTTGTATGTCTTTGCGCCATCCGTTTGAGCTGTCACATCCGCTTGGTCACCTTCTGTGTATTCAAATATGTCCAAGATTGTATGGCTGCCCAAGCTCAAGGTGGTGACTGTTGGGAAGTACGCCGGTCCATCTTCATGTGGCTAGCTCCGAAGGACGGTATTAGCCTGGGCTAACAGTGGTAATCATATGTTCACCTACAAAGATGCCTTGTCCAGGGAGATATTCGTTTACAAGTACCTGGATTGCGAGCATCAGCAATTTACATTGTTTACCTATCGTGGAGGATGCGCACATGATTTGGCAGTTTGTGCTTTGAATCCTTAAAGGCACCAGTCTCCGCTATGCGCTCAACGATTCTTGGGAACTGATCTGTGGATACCCAGCCGGGTAAGGGGAAGCGAATTGTGCGAAATTGGATACAGGCGCCTACCTTGCATGAAAGGCGGCATACTGCTTGGAATCAAGGCATTCTTCATGACACTCCCACCCCACACCATAGACCTGCAGAGGTGTATTAGAGTGGATAGCTAATCTGCTACAACACTACCAACTCACCTTCGACCCTTCACGTCGCGCCAGCCTGTCGGCTTTGACTTGTACTTGCGTGTCGACTCTCCGGTGGCGTCGTCTGCATCATCGACAGCAGTGCCGCCGACCTCTTCTATCTTCGTCAACAGGTAGGCCTCTTCGGACTCGGAGACGAAGGCTGGTATCAGATAGCACTCGGGCACAGGTGTCTTCAGTTTCGTCGAATCGTCCATTTTTGGACTAGGCAGGAATCTTGCGGGTAGAGCTGAAGTCAAGCCGGAGAGACGTGATCTTGGAACGAGGACACCGCAAGTGGACAAGGAACTCAAAGCAGCTTTCAAGGCTCAACACAGAGACAAGCAATGCTAGGGTCCTCATGCAGCTAGTCTCGTCAATACCTACCAGCAGTCCATGCACCACTTCCAGCGGATCGCAGCTTCCGCGCAGACCATCAAAGCCCAGCTCTTTGATCATGAGCGCATCATTCAAGAGCGCGACGGTGTAGGACTCTATGATGGGTATGCAGCTTCAGGAATTTACGTAGCGAATTGACTAGGTATCTAACGAGGTGACGTCTCAGGAAGGAAAGAAGTGCCGCTTTTGACGATGGTCGGCTGTACCTCACGAATCATCGCTTGATATACGTCGATTCATCCGAGCCATACCGCAATTCCCGCTACTTGGACCTTCGCAGTGTCAAGCAGACCGAATACTGGGTCGGATTTTTGAAGAGCTCGCCTAAGATCACTCTGGTATTGGGCGACACTACACCAAATACTGATGCGGAAGATGCTCTGGACAACGAGGAAGCTTTGCCTGTTTCGGCGCAGCCATGGACATGTCATGTGTGCGGCTTCCGTAACACTGCCTCTGCGGGCGTCAAGTGTACCTTGTGCGGAGTCACGAGGTCCAACTCTTCCACCCCAGCACAATCTGGCAAGCCCTCACGATCTGCCACTCCAAGCCAGAGCAATCCTGCATCGCGCCCTGAATCTCCAGCGGTCGTACCAACGATTGATGTCGGCCCCTACATAACCTGTCCAGCTTGCACCTACCTCAATCATCCATCAATGCAACGCTGCGAAATCTGTGATACCGCGCTTGGAACGGTGAGCACACGCGCGCGGCGTGTGTCCACTCCTGCTGCATCCACGGCCACTCCAAAGTCGGAAGTTCCGCCTGGCACACCCACATTTGTGAAGCTCAGCTTTCGTAAAGGTGGCGAGAAGCCTTTCTACTCTGCTCTGAAGTCGGCGCTGCAAGCCAAAGAGTGGGACTACGCTAGACTCTACAAGGGCAAGACTCAGGTGGCTACCAGTGCCGGAGAACCATCGCTCACAACTTATGGCATAGGTGAGTCCCTCTCTCGATAAGCTCAACGACAAAGTCCAGTGGCTAATACCTGCGCAGATGGCATTATAAGAACCATAGATGTTGACGCGCGAGACCGCGAGGACGATATGCAAGAAGCACTTGGAGACCTGGACGCACTGAAGAAAAGAGCGCAAGAAATGGTGAGACCCCTGTCAATTCTACCGCTTTCATTTCCGCAGCTCGTACTGAATGCATCAATCTACAACAGGTACGCATGGCAGAGGCTTTCAATGCCAAACTCGCCACTGCACAGAAGGAAAATGATGAAGAAGCAGTGTCCATTGTGACGCAGTCGCTCAAATCGCTAGGACTTGATGCTCCTGTAGTAGCAGGCGCAGACGATGTGGAGGAGGAACAGTATCATCGGAAGCTAGCCACAGAGCTCGGGTCTGTTCTTCTTGGATCACACAAGCAAAGCAGTTCTACAGCGCATTCATTAATGGCGGAAGGGGATCCGAAGAGGGAGATAATCGGTCTCGATGAGGTCTGGTGTTTCTGGAACCGTGTCCGAGGTGTCGGTAAGTCCGCCTTGCAAGTTTTGAAGCCATTGACCCGTTATTGACCATCTCGCTCGCATGCCAGCTCTGGTATCACCACAAGATCTACGTGATGCAGTTTACTATCTTCCCGAGGTCACGCGTCCGCCCATCAAGCTGCAGATCTTCAAGTCGGGTTTGAATGTGCTTCACTTGCCAAACTTTGGTATGGAGGCATTCACCAAGCGCATACGTTCGATGCTTTCGCATCCAGCCGACCAAGTCATATTTGGTCTGACCACTCTGGACATTGCCCGGCAAGAGGGTATTTCTGTCATCTTGGCTAGCCAGATGCTCGAACTTTTAGAAGACGGAAAGCAGCCACCGCTTGTACGCGATGAAGGAGACCTGAGAAATGGCGTGCGGTGGCAACTTAACTTATTCGACGAGCTTGAGCGATTGGCAAGTGAATAGTCTGTCATCTTTGTAGCTTCCCTCCGTTTGTGTTGTTGTAATTTTGAAGAGCGTTGATCAGGCGGTGTTGGAATACTGCCATATTTGGACATCGGCCAACTCGGTCACTTGCTTGAATATATAGCCTTTACCTTCTGCCAAAGCGAAGAAGTCGTAGTCTCCCAAGGCTCGTGGGCGGTAGGCGATTGTGATGGTATGTTGCTCGAATAATTGGCAAAGATCGCATATCGTCTGCAGCAAGACCTCGTGCGAGTCGGGATTGTAGAGAACGTCTGCAGCCACAAGCCAGAGCGAATCGCGACCTTGACAGCTTTCAAGCAAGCGTGCAGTGTCTTCGGAGCTGGCCCATTCGAGAGATTGCATCTGAATGGACGAAGTTGTTTTCGCATTGGCGTCCAAGGTGGCTTTCAACGTCGATTCAACGACTTCAGACAGATCGGTTGCGATGATCCGCCGGAGATCTTCCTTCAGGGCTTGCTCAATCGCCAGCGAGACCAAGCCACAGCCCGCACCCAACTCGATGACGTTGGAGGCTTTCGGCATGCCAAGGCCACCTTCGAGTATAAGATTGGCTAGTATTACAGAACCGTGCCAAAGGTGATCCCCGATAATGTTGTCCAAAGGACGCTCGATTACTCTGACAGACTCTTTGCGTGACAGAACTACTTCCGTTGTGCTGACTGTGATGCCATAACGTGAGTACTCGATGGCTTACAAAGACAGTTGTGCACAAATACATACCTCTTAAGGCCGAATGAGCGCCGCTCTTTGATGCAAGCAAGTCGAAGGGACCGGCATACGTCGGCACAACGAGAGCTACGACTTCCTCCTCAGGGAGATGGAGGACCTTTTTGACATTTACAAATTGCATTAGGGCACGGTCTTCCGGGGTGAGCCATGAGTCTGCCTCTGGCCGATGATCCGCTAGCTTGAGGAGTAAGTAAGCCTGACCCGCTTTCACGCTGCGTGAGCGAGGATCTGCATATAATTTGAGGGTTCGCTTGTGTAGCAGGCTTCTGCTGGAATTGATTACAATCGAAGCAGACTTGGATAGGCTGTCTTCCACGTGATAAAGACTGCTTAAAGGCTCTGAAGCTTCAATTTGCAATGCGACTAGAGTACAGCATGTTAGCATAGTCAAGTGATTGCGAAATAGGCAGCGCACTCTCTGTATCCGGATAGGACGGCAATTCCAAGCCTAAGTCATCGGTGAGCGAGAAGATGATTTCAAATGGCTTTCCAAGTACAATTTTGGCCGGCGGCAGCTTGACAAAGCGTAATTTGTATGTCTTGTTGATTGTCATGATTGGAAGGACTGGAGACACATGAAGGGATGTACGTTCATTCGCAAGCAACTGCAATGTGGGCAAGGTTGTGGAGTCATGCCTAAAGTTACCCGAGCTGCTCGCTCGCAGAAAGAAGCTTTCTCTCGATCACGTTGGAAGCGAAGCAGAGCCTTGTGAGGTGGGATTGTCCTGGCAAGTTACCAACTGTCTAATCACTCTCCCTCTTGGCCACCGTACTTCACTCACGCTGAGATACTCCTGCAAGACTCAGCCTCCTTGAACAAGTTATCCGCCCATCTAGTACGGAAGCTGGGCAAGACTTAAACCAATGTTACGAACTTTCTGCAAGCACAGACAGCTGGCCTTCACCAGCCTGCTGTAGATATGGACTATCCGTTCACACATTTCGATGTTATCGTGCCATACAATGCCCCTATAGGAGCCCACGGTGTCAGTCCAGCTTTTTCTCGCCACCGTCTGGCACCACATCATATAGCTAACCCTGCTTGGGGCTTCAATCAGACACTCAGCCTGTTGGAGCTGGCTAGAAGTATACTCCTGTCTTCAGGAGGCTCGGAACCGGAACTAGAAGCATCGGATATTGCGCAACGGATAGCCAGCAAGAACACGTGAGTTCAGGCAGCCAGCCTTGCGGCTTCTTTTGGTTAGTATGCTGAAGGAGGCCCCACAGATTCCTAACTGCAGGCCAAGGAGAACGATGGGAGGTGAGCTGTAAACTGCTTGAGATGTCTGAGCTGGACTGAATTCCATCTCCGTAGAAAACGCTTCGCGACGTTCTGCGCAGCCACTACTGCTTCATTGCACATTCCAGCTCAAGTGACCGTCGTCGTCTTCGCTGGTCTTGTGACCCTACAGTGGAGCCTATGCTGAGGAGAAGTCACTCTAAGAAGCGCGCTCTCGACTCGACCACTCCCGTTTCAAGCACCGTCAGTCCACGAAGCACAACGAGCCCGGTCGCGCCGGCTGGAGATATGTCGTTTGCGGACATGCCGCATCAAGGCATTTCGTCGTCAGGAGTAGCGGATACAGACGACATCAGCGAAGACGAAATCTCTGATCCACTTGAGATTGAGACAACGGAAGTCTACGAGCTCCGAAGGAGAGGGGATGGTCGCGTCTTCTACTGCCAGAAGTGCGGACCTTACACACTGCGCAGGCAAAGATGGGACGGAGCCGTGATCACCAAAGGGGTAAGTTCACTTCTACGAGCTAAGGAATCAGCTCTAATTTGCTAGAGACTTCAGCTGGCAAAGCTAGTACTGCTTCTTCGTGGCAATACTATTGCTGGCACGCCGCTTAAAGAGCTGTTTGGACTGGAAAAGCAATCAGGTGAGGCACAATCAGCTGCAACTGGGTATACTGGCTAACTTAGCATGCAGCTTGGCCGCAGACTATCAGCATAGCGACTGCTAGGGATGTCGTCAACAAGGCAAAGCTGCCATTGCCACCCGATGGTGTTTTTGCAGACGCATATCCCGCTCTACCAGACGACGCACCACCATTTGTGAGCCGCGATGCTGTCCCCGTCAAATGTCGATATTGCGGTACAACCATCGGCAAGCATGAGTTGCGATCGCATCTTCTGCGCCTGCAGGGCACATGCCAGCTCCAGCATCCCTTGCAGTTACAGAGATATTTGTCACTCTTGCAAGAAGTATCAGATGACACTCCCCGCACTTCTGGTGATAGTGAAGGCGAAGAGGATAACGAGGAAGTTTCGGACAAGCTCGCTAGGCCTGTTATCGGATCGAATTTCACGGCCTGGACAGAGCTAGAGACGGAAAAATTCTTCTATGCATTACGCAGATTCTCCAGATTTCGCTGCGACGTGATCGCTGAGCACATTGGAACGAAAACCGAATTGGAAGTTGCCGAAATCGTGGGAAGATTCGAAGAAGCCACGATCCTGCTGAAGGCGCACGGCCCTTCGATCAATGTTCCGAACCCTCCGGCGGCAAGGCAGATGAGTGAAGCCTGGGTATGCATGGAAGAAGCTCTAGCGGAAGACGTCACAATATGGGAGGAATTCGTTGAGCAGACCCGTAGAACGCCAGTCGACTACAGAGATGTAGCGCAACGTTCAATTGCAGATCATCATATGCACTTACACTGCATGACCTGCCCAAGACATCGATGCGACGGCAAACAGCCAAGTTGTGGTCGATGCCTGCACGAAGGACTCACATGTCAATGGCCGGGTCCGAAAGTATCCACTCCTGAGCAACCTGAACAAGCTTCGATGTAAGTCGCATTGCACAACTTAGGAACAGCTTGTCTGACTGAGCATACGTTCAGACTTTCACAATCGCTGGGTCAAGCATACTCCGACTATGGCCGGCGGAACTCTGGACAAGAGTAAGTGAAGCTGTCCAGGGTGCCCATTTTTCGTCTGTGTTGACTTTACGCTTGTAGTTTCGCCCGGGCGGAATTTTTGCATGGCCTATCATGGCTTCACTTGCTTGCACTTGGAGAAAGGGTACACATCGGTGCTTTGAAGCCTCGCCTAGATCTCGTATGGTGGAAGGCTGCCTCTGTTGTACGGAGGGAGCAAGAGCACACACTCACGTCCAGCAAAAAGACGCCGCCTCTTGCCAAGGGACGAAGCTGGGGTCTGAGAATGCACGTTGCCCGAGGACTAGCTGAAAGCGCAATCAACGGCGAGCACGTTGCTCTCGAGGAAAAGGAAGCGATCTTGCAGTATCTAAAGCAGACACTTTCCGGCAAGGAGAACGAGCTTCCCTTGGTCGATACGATAGCAAAGATGCGCAATCTGCCTGAAGTGGCTGCCCAGAGAGATAGAATCGTAGAAGCCTTTGCTCAAGACGAGGCCTTCGCGGCTCGACGCTCTCGGAGCTCCAGCAAGAAGCTTGCCCGTGACTGGTCTGAGATACCACTGTCATACGTACCAGACTCTGTCAAGGAGGAAGCGCCCCAGAATAAAGGCATACACGAAGACTTTCAGCAGGCTCAGCATCAAGTTAAGGCCGCAAAGCTGAAGCTTCCGGACCTAGGTCATGCGGGCGAACTGTTCAATCTACGCAACTTGGGCCTTCTACTTGAGTAAGTTTCTTTTCTTGGACCTGCATCGCAATAGATCCAGTAATTAGCTAACCTTGCGCGTGTAGTCTTTACAGGAGCGGATCGGATGACATTGCGTATGTTTCAAGGGTGGCTCTTGATATGCTTTATGCACTGGTCCGCAAGCATACGACTCGAATTTTAGCACTGTCGATCAACATTGCTGAGAGCAGAGATGCGCCGTACCGCATGGTGAGCCTGTCACTGCTAGATACTTTGAACATTCCTCTCGAATACGAACCTGACTTGTCATCCGACGCCAGAGTCAGCCACCCGATCCTGACTCTTTTCTAGACTGCGTCAAAGAAGCCGACAGGCTGGTCAAAGCGATGAATACCAGCTCACGCGAGAGTCCCTTTCCCCCGGTCCTTAAGGCCTACCTGCGAGGAAGTCCTACATCGGCAGCCAACGACAGATTTCTTTCTATGAAAAAGCCAACTGTGTTCTCATCCTCGGCAGGCGCGAGCGAGATCGTAAAAAGAACGATTTTCGACCCCGAACCTCTCAACGCTTACGCTCTAGACACCTGGGAAGGTGATGTGGACTTTGCCGACGAGGTAGATGGAGACTTGGATCTCAGTTCCTCTAGTGAGAGCGAATGTAGCGGCTCAAGCGAAGATGAAGCGGATGCTACTGCTAGGGACCATGAGGCGAAGCTAGCGGAAGAAGACACACTCGAAGATCATCTTTATGAACAATCTCTTTGGGAGGGTTTGAACAGCGGTGGTGGACCCAGACTCGACGAAATGGCCTCTGACGAGTCCGACAGTGGTTCTGGCCATATCACGTCTGCTGCTTTTGACTTAGATAGCGAGAGCGACACCGACAGCGGAGCCGATGTCTCTGGCGACGATTATGCGAGTTCATCAGATACAGAATTCGAGGGCGGAAGCGGTGCTGCAGAACTTGTGGAGCGGCCTAGGAAGCGACAGCGTACTTCAAAACTTCAAAGGGTTTCTCAGGCACCTTGGGCTGGTCCTGTGTATTCCACAGCCAGACCTAAGCGCATCTACCGCACGCAGGAGTTTATTACTACGTCGGATGAAGAGGACAACGCATGAAAAACGCATCAAATCTTGGGTATGAAGAGATTCTATAGGTGTAGACTGTATGTGGGTAATATTCCACAACTGTAGGATTGGCGAAAATGTTCTATAGCCGTACAATTTATCTGAAGAATGTGTCTCTCGAAGGTCTCAAGCAGGAAGTAGAATCATATATAGGTAGAGCAGCCTTGTACGTGTCACTCGTCTTCATCTGACACTACAATCCTTCGCGCTTTTGTAGTTCTTTTGGAGTAGAACGGAGTCTGATCCACTTCCTCCACTTCTTCATCTTCGTCCTCCTGTTCAACGGCTGGTGAAGGAGAGCGTGTTCGTTTGGAGGTTGTCTTCCTTGCTCTATTAGTTTGAGCAGGTCTCGCAGCTGCTGAACTTGACGAAGCTACCGGACCTTGGCCATGTGCACCCCTGCCGCAATTGAAATATTGTCAATGCCTTGGGCAATGACGAATAACGATGACTCGCTACGCACCAAAAAGCGTTCCGCAGCTTGCCCTGTATCGAAGACATGGCAAAGTTGCCTTGTACAGCTTCCTCTAGCCTGCGGTCATACTCGTTCTGCGGAGTGTCGGATGTTAGTTCTGTAAATGAGAGAATACGTTCGTAGCTGTTGAAACTCACAGAAACAGCGACTTGCTGTGAGGTCAGCAGCGAGACAGCAGCATCGGAGAGTGCTGCTACTTCCTCTGCCCTTCTCTCGTCGCGCTGAGCTTGCGTGAGCTCCCGGCTCGCCTCGTTGCGCCGAGCGTGATTGCCGTTGCAATGGTCGCAATAACCATATTCTTTTGCTGCCATATTTGGCTCCTGTCCAGCCGGCCGAGGGATCCAGTGTATCAAAGTGTTGTTTTTCCAACACTGGTAACACCAGATGTGGCCGTCGAGGATGACCGGTGGGAAAGCCTTTGCCTTGTTCGCGGCTTGTCGCTGCTGCTTGCGGTTCTTGATTTCTGGCCAGCCAATGTACTCGACTTTGACGTGCTGTGTACAATCAGATTGTCGATATCAGCTATCATTATCAGCTACCCTGGGATCATCATTGGTATGTTGCATACGCCGTCTTTATTGAGAGTGACCTCGATCTCCTCGCTCTCCTGTATTGCCATCTTTGCATAGAGGGGTCGCATCTATTGGTTCATGAGGACCACTCTCAGTGACGTGCCGTGGAATGTGTAAGGCAAACGAAAGGAAAGCTCACTTGAGGTTCAATGTTGGTGCCGTCTGGCATGTAAATGCCTTCCTCCAGCACTACACCGTCTTTCTTGTAGGCCACAAGCCTTCCACCCTTGTAACTGGCTTTCGGGGGCATGATGAGGGAACGTTAAGTAGCTGTATGCGAAGATAGATATGAGCAAGATGCACAAGCTAATCTTGACGTGATGGTTCTATGGTGATGAGGAAAGCTAACGGCAGCCACTCTCGGAAATTTTGACGAGAATCGGCGATGGCCGTTTTCGCGTGCTCAATGCACTTGTCACGTTGTTCTTTCGTACGCTCCATGCTTGAAATAAGAGTCGAGATATATTAATTAGGTTGACCGCCCACAAGAGTGAGCGGTGCGAAGACAACCCATGAGATCTAAATTTAAGCCCGCTTTTATACCCTACTTTTGGAAGACACCAAAATGGAAGGCTTCCAATTTCTGCAGCTTCCAAGCTTACCAATTGGAAGGAGAGAAACGATCGAGAGAAATCAGAGATGAGTTCTCTTGTTCTACAGAAGTCACATTCGAGTTCCGTGGTTGGAAGGTTGGAAGGGAAGCATATAACTGTTGACGTCATAAGGACTCATCAACTTAAATGAAGCGATATGAGTCGAATTAGCTTGTTGTACCATTGATCACGTGGATTTGTTATAATGATTATAGACGGTAGCATTCGCTGCGAGGCACGCTGCATTACTTGGTCAAGTAATGCAGCAGACCTTGCAGCGAATGCTACCGTCTTTGGCCAGCCGACGGGAAAGACCACGCATAGTACAAAAGCTGCTTTGTATGAGCATCAGCTTATCTGCAATCGTCAGTCGTAAAGAAACAGGCATGCGAGCAAGTCAGAGTGGGGAGGCAGACCTGAACTGGGTACTGAGCGATTCTCAGCGGGAGGCTGCAGGTGCAAAACAGGTTGAAGTCTAGCATATTTCATTGCTGCAAGTAGTGTAATTGTTTTAAGGTATAGATACCGAGCCTTGCGTTTGACCGTAGGAGATTCGAGTAGCTTGAAGGACCGATCATTTTCATGAAAGGGTCGAAAGATGTACGAGACAAGAAAGAAGCCTAAAAGCGTATCTTGACTGTAGTATACTCTTGTCGATGTGTCCCTTGAGGTACTTAGATCTTGGCCTGTCCCTGGTCGATTCTGGCAATGTAGGCCAAGAGATCGACGACTCGGGCAGAGTAGCCGACTGTAGGAAGAAAGCACAAGTCAGGAAAACTCTAGAAAGACATTAAGAGCTAAAACACGAACACTCATTATCGTACCATGAGATGAGTTTAACAAACTTATCATTGAGGGCGATGCCTGCCTTGGCGTCGAAGGTGGAGGAGTGGTCGTTTCCGATGAAATCGGATGATCTGGACGCGAAAAAGGACAGGAGACACGTCAGAAGACGCACAATAGCGCAGTGAGTAAGCATATAATATACTTACACTAGCTCTTGCTCGGTGTATCCGAGGATTCCCTTCATCTCGCCTTCGGAGGCATCCTTCATGGCCTTCTTGATCTCCTCGTAAGAAGCACCGGTCTTTAGGCGGGCGGTGAGATCGACAACGGAAACGTTGACACTATAATAATGACAGATATGTAGCATACAGGTCAGCTTCTGACTTGCTGTAAAGTTATTTCGAAAAAATGCGAAAAGTTCGCCACACTCACGTGGGGACTCGGAAAGCCATACCGGTGAGCTTGCCGTTGAGCTCAGGGATGACCTTGCCGACAGCCTTGGCGGCACCAGTGGATGAGGGGATGATGTTGGCAGCAGCGGCACGTCCACCTCTCCAGTCCTTGTGTGAAGGACCATCGACGGTCTTCTGGGTGGCGCTGTGCAATAAAACGTGATTCAGCATGCAATTCGGTACTCGCAGAGACTGCACTGAACTAGCCTGTACGTACGTAGTAGCATGGACGGTGGTCATCAAAGCCTCCTCAATTCCGAACTTGTCGTTGAGGACCTTGGCCAAAGGAGCAAGGCAGTTTGTGGTGCACGAAGCGTTGGAGACTGCAGAAGCACAAACCAAGAGTGTCAGCGTACCATTGACAATGGAAAGCAGGCTCGTACTGTCGAGCGTTTACTCACTGATATCCTCCTTGGGGTCGTACTTGTCCAAGTTGACTCCGCATACGAACATGGGAGCATCAGCTGAAGGAGCAGAGATGACGACCTTCTTGGCACCACCCTTCAAGTGAGCGGAAGCCTTGTCCTTTGTGGTGAAAACACCGGTGGACTCGACGACGTAGTGAGCGCCAGCTTGTCCCCAAGGAATGGAAGCGGGGTCCTAATATGCAACAATGAAATGCAATATATCAACGAGTCAGATTTGATATCGCTAAAAGCACTTTGAGGGAGAAGATTCCAAAAACCCGCACCTTCTCGCCGAAGACGGAGATCTCGTTGCCGTTAACGACAAGCTTGCCGTTGGCGTGGTGAACATCACCCTTGAAGATTCCGTGAACGGTATCGTACTTGAACATGTAGACCATATATTCAAGGTCGATGAAACTGCGGGGAACAAACGGCCAAAATAAATGAAAAGGCGAGAGAAGTCGCAGGAAAAAAAGGCATCCAATTTTTTTAGCTGGTCTGTATTCCTTGCAAGTAACCCTGGTATTGTAGCATTTGCTTTTGAGACTCACGGATCGTTGATGGCGACGATCTGAGGATATCACATAATTACAGTCAAAATCACGCTTGTCAGCACCAATTCTCTCTCTCTTTTCGCAAACAGAAATGCATGTAAAGAGCAAATGCTAAGGGTGGAGAAAGCGGGCTTACCTTTACATCCTTGCGGTGGATGGCATTTCTGAATACGATACGACCAATTCGGCCTGTTTTACGTTTGATGTATATTGATTTTGCGGGATCGTGTTTTTGGCCATGGAAGGTTGAGGAAAAAGATAGGACCAAAATGCACAAAGGCCGAAGAGATGTAATGGACAGCGAGAGGGAGTAGCGAGCGAGCAAAGGGCACTGTTAGTGAGGTTGTTGACTATAGCGTTGCTGTACTCTATGCGCACCGAATCTGCAGATGGAAGCGCGAAGTTAGCAAATAGATATCATCATTATGAATCATGCAAGCGTTGAGGAAGGGCAGCAAGCGGAGAATGGCAAAAGCAAGAGACTACTCACCCGTTGATGCCGATGGGGACAGGAGCGTTGGACATGGTGAGTGAGTGAGTGAGTGGTATGCGAGCTGTGCAAAGGGTGTTGTGCTGCTGGTGCTTGCTGTGGAGTGTGAGAAGAACAGAAGAGAGAGAGAGAAGCTCGAGTCCGCTGTTCTGCGTGCGGGATGACCTGTCCGCTGCTCCACTCACTGGCGGCACAGGCAAGGCTCCCGGGCAGATCCGAGGGTGTAGACAAGGCAGAAGGATGACCCGAGATGCTCCACTGCACTGTGTATGTGTGTAGGAGTGCCTGAATATTTGTTATTTCACTGTGTGCGTGCTGCTTCGTGTTGCTGTCATACATTGCACCTCGTCGCCTTCAATTGGCCACATCCTGTACAGCAGCTAGACTAGCTACAGTGCTATCCTCTCTGTTGCTTGCTTTGCTCTATCCATAGTAGCACAATACATTGAAGCCATGGCTCCCATACTATCGTCCGTCATTGACTACATCGACACCTCCAAGCCATCACTATGGATAGCGACTGCTTCCATCCTGTTCGTACGTTGGAAGACGCCAGCCTTTCACTTTGCTTTGCATATGACGATGCTGATCATTTGCAAATCATCAGAATCCAGTTTACTGGAACATAATGGCACAGTCAGGTTAGTATAGTCTAGCTGGGAAGTGGATATTAGATTTGACTCTTGCTAAAGCTTGTTCCTGTGCCTGTGCTTCTATCGTCCTACAGAGTACCGCAACAAGACTCTCACGAGACTCACAGGCGGAAGACCTTACCTCGGCTGCTACGTCCTGGCAGTATCCATCTTCTCACTAGGTATCTTACGAGACCATCTGTACGTGCATAAACCATCCACTGCTTGCTCTCAGCTGTCCTATCATGCTGAACTTGGCTTCTTTTGCTGGGCATCATCCATGCTTCCAAATGACACGTGCATGCAACAAACGACAATGTCTCTTGAAACAGATACAATTTCGCTCTAGATGAACAACCAAAATACCCTCTTTTGATGACAGAGAATGTCAAATTCCTAGCTGGTGCTCTTTTCGTCGTTGGATCTACGCTTGTAGTCACTTCTATGTGGGCTTTGGGTGTCACCGGTACTTACCTAGGTAGGGTTGCTGTTCTTTTACTTATCCAGCGCAATGATTACTTCCACCATATCAATTCGCTAACGCTTGTCCACTCGTACTCTCAGGTGACTACTTTGGTATTCTGATGGAGGTGAGAGCCAGAATTGTCTTGAAATCGTAAGTCAAATGCAGGACAATCGCCGACTCACTTTATTGTCCTTCGCAGGACCGAGTCACCTCCTTCCCATTCAATGTAACCAACAATCCCATGTATGATGGCTCTACATTATGTTTCCTCTCGACGGCATTATGGTAAGTTCGGTCCTCAAGAGGGAGCCTTCTTGGGTGTGGGAATACATTGCATCATAGGGCGCCTGTACTGATTTGTGCTCCGTCCCTTTGGAACTATAGGAAAGCATCTCCTACTGGCATTGTACTTAGCGTACTCGTATATGTGTGGTATAAATTAGCATGTTTATTCGAGGAGCCATTCACGGGCAAGATCGTAAGCTGCCTCTGCTTGGTCTGTTTGATGAAAGAGGTATTGCAGAAATGTTGACGCGCGATTTCACAACAGTACGCAAAGAGGGATCAAGAGCGAAAGCAAAAGGCGAAGAAGGCCAAGTAAATATGAAATGGTTAAAAGCTGCTCTCCCATTCCGTTGGGTATTGCATGGATGGGAGATGGGGGAGACTCGAAAGTTCTAAGATTCAGAGAGGGTTTAGTAAACAAAACAGAAAGAGCAGTCAACCTGCCGAAGCGATAAGACGTTCGCATCATAGATTTTCCCAGGGGAGGAAACACAAAAAGTAACATTCAGTACTAAGTACTAAAGTTTAGCAGAGGTTTAGCAAAAGAAAAAGACGTTTTAGGAATGCTCAGGATGACATCTCAACATGTAGCTAGAAATATATTAGATGATAGACTAGAGCCAAGTAGATAGCAAATTGATGGAAACTTCTCACTATGACGGCGTGCCCGAGAGCTGCCTATCTGCCCTTCAACTTTGCAGACCATGCCCTCGCTTTGCTGCTCGTTTACGGCCCAACTGCCTGTTACGGCCTCTCGTGTTGTTTCTTCTGCACGAACCGTCCAAGCCAAGGCTGTGATATGGCATGCACTCACGAAACATATACAACACACCTCCTGACTTCTCTGAGTTAGCCAAAGATGTGCCTTCACTCAAGCCATTGTAAGCTAGCTACTTTCTGGAGGCCTCTTGTAACGCTCTTGTGATTGCCACAACTATTCCTGACTTGCGAGCCCTCGTCTGTCTACAGCATCAAGCTCAATAAACAAGGCGGACCTACTATCGACTTCAAAGATCCTGAAGCACTGAGGTATGCTGTTACTTGGCTTGCAGCAGCCGAGCATGCTTGCAGCCTCAAGCGGAGACCTTCACCTGAGCCTGATCGAACCTTTTGCTTTATGGACTGCTAGGGCACTGACTACAGCACTACTACTACGAGACTTTGGAAGAGATGTATACCTTCCTGAAGATAGATTGTGTCCTCCGGTGAGCTCGCCCGTCTCTTGCAAAGGCAAGCAGAGAACAATGGCTGACTCTATGTCTTCCGTTACACTAGGTAGCTGGGAGGTGCGTTGTACCCAATTGCACCAGACCGAAAGATGTCCTGCAGATATCCTGACATGGTTTCACGATTCACGAAATCAGACTCGATTATATTCTCTACCTCCAAGATGTAGTCAGACATCACCGCCAGACATTAGCCGATTTCGGCGAAATCAATGCAATTACTGAGGTAGTTGGGCTGGATATGTAAGTCTGCATGCAATATGCATGCAATATCATACTTTCCTTCGAGCTGACTGACTCGCTGAATCGCTTCCACAGCGGTGTCGGCGCTTCTGCTATATATCCCATGCTGTTCACAGCAATTGACGAACGCGTTCGAATGATAGGAACAGGTAGGTCTGCAACTTGACGCTGCTCTCCGTATGTATTCAATTTCTTGCGCTGACAATAAATGCGGTGATAGACATCAACGACGAGTCCCTCACAGCTGCGCGTCAGAATGTGGAGCATAATGACCTAACGGACCGAATAGGTCTTGTCAAGACTTCACCGCAAGAAGGATTCTTTCGGGCTTCTCTGCAGGACATGCCTTTGTAAGCCAGATCCGGCCTTACAAGTAGCCATGCCTACGGTCTGACTCAGCCGAGGGTCCCTTGCTCATAGCTTCGACTTTACAATGTGCAATCCTCCTTTCTACGTCTCCGACGAAGAGATGGGGCGTCTGACAAATGAAAAGGAGCTTCCACCATATGCTGTGAGTTGCCTCTCACGCCTCCAGGCTCGACTGCGTAGGTACATGTCGATAACATCGACTCTTTCTCCAGGCCTGCACAGGCGCGCCGAATGAGATGGTCACGCAAGGTGGTGAAGCCGCTTTTGTAGCGCGGATGATACAAGAAAGTCAAGCTTACAAGGATCAAATAATGTGCGTGTAGATATACATTTAGGCAACGATTTCTTGTTAGCTGACAATCACTTTAGCTGGTGTTCAAGCTTATTAGGCAAAGCTACAAGCGTCATCAGCCTCGTCAAGGAGCTAGCTAGTGTCGGTGTAGGTTTCGGCCGGTTGTGTTGCCGATGAGTTCTTCGCTGAGCCCTTGTCCTACAGTGTAACAATTATGGACTTATCGAGTCTTCGCCTAGCCATACTCATCGTTGGATTCTACTCTGGTCATGGAGTGATGTCCGGCTATCCGGTGTTAGTGCAAAGCGCTCGTTTACATATAGACGCTCACCTCTTATTGTCGTGATCTTTCAGGAATTGGCCCGCCACTTGCCTCCATCATCGGCTCTCACCAAATCGCTGCCTTTGCCGAACGAGTTGTCCTACTTCTGTCATGCTGGTGTGCGGATAGAGGCTGTATCTCTCGCACTCACTACCTTTCTATCTGGGTTAGATCTGCAAGTGGCCGTCCTAGACTCTGACCGGGAGGCTAGCATTTGGCGAATACAAGCCGGCCATGCGAGCTGGACTCGCGCAGCCAGACGAAAGCAAGCTCGGTCCGAAGAGCAAGCCCCAACTAACAATAGAGGCCTGCTGCTGGCTTGTGACTTGTTGTTGGATATTCCAGTATCTGAACCGGAGGCTCAGGTGATGTTAAAAGCCACTTGGAGACGAGGATTAGATAGACAAGCATTCGAGTCGTTCTTTTCGACGTGTGTGCGAAAGCTTGCGGCTATTCCTACCACTTAGCTCAATGCTCTACCCGCACGAAAGATAATCACGTCGTTCGGCTCGTTTATCATAAGGTCAACAAAATGTGCACCAGACATAGAAGCGCGAAAATAGATCGAACTAGAAATACACGATTAGGGTAGTGAGACGGATGGCATCCCTCAGGGATGGGGTATAAACTGAGTAGCGTCACGCGGGATGGTCTATGTAATAAGCAGAAAAGGTATTTGTCAAGGGAAGAGCCCGTCAACTCCGTGAAGGCTGCCGACGAGACCTCGTGCCTTGTATCGCATTGTCTTGCTGCTGTT
Organism: Cystobasidium slooffiae; assembly: GCA_019775285.1. Classification (NCBI taxonomy): domain Eukaryota; kingdom Fungi; phylum Basidiomycota; class Cystobasidiomycetes; order Cystobasidiales; family Cystobasidiaceae; genus Cystobasidium; species Cystobasidium slooffiae. Next base: position 52,467 of record JACWFZ010000026.1, on the reverse strand, counting down.
GCTGTTGCGACATTTGCTGCATGTGCTGTCCTTGTTGCTGTTGGGGATTATACGATTGTTGCAGCTGCTGTGTAGGCATAGACTGATTATGCATTACTTGCGAAACGCTCACACCGCCAAAGCCGTCTTCTGGCAATTCGCCCTCTTCCAGCATTTGCAGAGCTTTCGTGGAGAACTGATACTCAAGAGCGTGGTAGTTGAATGTCATCTGATCATTCATTCGTTGCGCCTTATCGGCTTCGATATGATGGTATTGTGGATTCAATGGGTCTTCGCCCAGTTCTTCTTCGTTAGTTGGATGAACGTCACTGCACGCGCGACCACTACGTCAATACGGGGACAATGGACGGATGTATGGCAGGACGTACCCGCAAGCCGTAGGAATCCAGTAGCTCAAGTGCACATAGCGATTGAGAGACAGCAGGAACTGGTCTCTTGGCCGCAGATCTGCGGTAAGGTTGCGAGGCATGCGCACCTTGAAGGGTCCAAGCTCATTATTCGAGTGCGGGTCGCCCTCTGTAGCAGAGGTATCTGTCAGCTCAGCTGCTGCAGAATTGAGTAACAGCAACACACCTATAGGTATGCCTCGCAATATCGCGTAGGACTGACGGACACGGTCCACAACGAAGTAGCCGTTAAGAGCGGTCACGCCTTGCTCCTGTCCCAGACCATCGTACTGACTTCTAGCGAACTCGCAGTATTCGACTGCAAGTGATGTGCATCAGTAAAGATAGAGACTCTGAAAATTAGATGATTCATGAGCCTACTGAGTGTCTTTCCTGCTCTTTCAGCTCGCATTTGAGGATTTGACGGCGGCCTTACGAGACCATTCGGCATAACGGTCATTGGCGATGGCTGGCTCGAATTTGTGTTCAGCAGATTCTCGGACGCCTTCTTCTTGGGCATCTTTCCAACGCTTCCGCAAATTTTGGCGAGACTGTCGTGCGTATCTTGGGTACTGAAACCGTGAGCAAATAGCCAGTCTGCGAAGCTGAACATGTCTTTCGCGGAGGCTTTGACGTCTTTAGCAGTCCGGATGACCTTGTTGACTGTGATAGTGGGGAAAGGAGTCATTCAGTTGAAAGTCCAGTAACAGCTGGAATCGATTCAGACATACCTTGGAAGTCATTCAAGAAAGCATCGACGGCTTGCAGCAGGTAGGTAATACCAACATGGTCAATCCATCTCTCGCCTCTCATCCTTGCCTGGTCTGCCTCAGGACCCTTCGCCATGTCCTCACAGCTCATTTGGAAAAGCTGTACTGTACTGTCGAGACCCTCAAGGGGTGAGCCATCATTGGCGACCTTCAAGGGTTTTGTGCGAGTGGCGGCTTCTTGTTGCTGATATGCACGGAGCATGTTGCCTATGGTTGGATTTTGACGGGCTCGCTCAAGCGCTTCCTGCGCATACTGATTTGCTTCGTTGCGTCTGAGTCCCAGTGCTGCCGATTCTTTGTTGCGAAGGTTCTCCGTTGTCTTGCGCTTCTTCAGTGTCCTAGCAGCTGCGCTTTCCACTTGACTAGGTGACGGCACAGGTTGTGAAGGGGTCATGGCCTGCATTGGCATCATATTGGACGGTGTTTGCGGGTAGCCCAGTGTCGCAGGCGGCATAAGGCTGGGATGCAGATGTTGCGAAGGAGTAGGTGGCTGTACGTATGGTGGCTGCATTAATTGTGGCGCATGCTTCTGCGGCGATTGATTCATATGCGAGGCCGGCGTGTACGGTTGCTGCGGAGTGGCAGGAAGATAGGAAGGTGATGGAATAGGCTGCTCTTGAGGAGTAGTGTATGTGTTATTCTGATGATTATTGTTGTTGTTCGAATGGGAATGATCATTCATACGGACTTGCATGGAGACTTTCCGATGATCTGCACGTGTTCGCTGAGGTGTTGTGGGAGGACCATCGGGCTTATCACCAAAGGGCGGGTCTCCTTCTTCAGCTGTCAGGCAGGCCTACGATACGAATGGTCAGGATCCAGCATTGTATTGGTAGTGGCGCCTGAGCGCATCTCAAGGTGAGGAAGGTCGGCCAACCGGCTCCCACGTGTCTCACTTACCTGAATCAAAGCCTTGCCCTCCTTGGCGGTGACGAGCGGCTGCAACTTATTCGTGGTGTACGTGTACACGAGTCCAGTTTCCGACACGACAAGCAGGAGGACCTGAGTGCCAGTCAAAGTTGATAGCTCGTATGCCTGTGTATTGATGGATCGCGTCAGCTTTCTCTAATTGTCGGTCGTGCCATGCACACAGGCCGGGCCCCCGCCCTCGGTAAACAACAACAGGATACTGACCTTCTTCATGATACCGGCTTTGCGCTTGCTAAATGTAATATGTCGCTTGCTCTGAGTAAGCACAATGGATCAGTATAAGTAGGCAACCGCTGCTTGTTGTCTCCCAGTGAGGTAGAAGCATTCTCTCACCTTGTCTTCGATGTATTCAATCTCGATCTTCCTTCTTCCTGGATTTGGCACACCCTTCTTGTTCTTGCGGCCTCCTTCTTCGTCGTCATCGTCTTCTAGATCTTCTTCGATGTCCTCTTGCTGTACGAACATTGGCATTGACTTCCCGCTTGACGGCTCCGACGATGAAGCTCTTCCAGACGACGAAGATGGCTTGACGGGCGATGAATGCAGCGAGAGGCCTTGCAGGTCCGCCAGTTCATCCTGCTTGATGTAGCTAGCCATAAGCTGCTGTGGATCTATCTGTCCACCTCCATCTGCGTCCACCATCTGAGTCCTGCTCTTCTTGCTACTCAAGTCACGCGGACAAACCGAGGCTCACTGTCGAACCGATCTTGTTGTTTGGCAGGCTTCGGTGTCAACCGAGTGTAACGACAGCGTACTACGAGCGCCAAAGTGTAGTAATGCTGCTTGAGCGCAGTCTCTTCTGGCACCTTGATTAACGTCCTTCCTTTCTGTGTGTCCTGTCGCTAACCTGGTCACGCCGCGAGTCTTTGATTAGCGAAAGCCAAAACAACACACGCCTCGATCGTTTCGAGCAGAGCGTCAACTTTATAACCTCTCCCGACTGGCATTAATCTCGACTGACGTTATCAGCTTTGACGCAATCTCTAATCTCCAAATCGCAGTGTCTTACTGTTACATCAACAAACAAACTACATCCTGACCTCATTTGGCATACTTCCGCTCTGCCAGAAAGCTCATGCATTCTTACGATGTCCTACTGATGATCGGCATTGTAGTTCTGAGCATACTTCTGACGCAGCTGCTCCTCCAATCTTCTGTTCTGCTCCTCGACTTCCGCTGCGGTTGGCTTTTAGGGTCAGCGTCTAGAAATCCGGCGGCCAATATGGCTTCACTCACTATCCTGACCAGAGACGCGGCGAAGCTTGCCCAAAGCCTTCGCGGAGGGTACTTTGGGAGTCGGCACGTCGACACTTTCCTCCCTTTGCTTCATATAGTGTCCAAATGGATTCTTGTCGCCGATTGGTACACCGTGACTTACTGCAACAGGAGGGCTTCCGTCCTCAGGTTCGTCCACGATGTAGCGGTCTGGTAGGACAGCTTGCACTGGTTCTGAAGCTGAGACCGCTGCGTAGGGGTTGTTCGTCTGTATGACTACCTTGGATGGCTTTGCACCTCCTTCTCCCGGTGAGCCGCTCCCACTTCCGCTGGCATTGGAGGAACCGGAGGAGGAAGCGACGGGTGCCATGCTGCTGCTCATTCCGCTCATTCCATAGCCAAGAAGGTCCGCTTCTCCTTCCGCTGGTTGATCGTGTCTACTCTTTTCCTGCTTCGAGCGCTCGGTGATCATTCGCAGTTCTTGTTCCTCTTGCTTCTGCCGCTGCACTCGCTGTTCCGTATCTAAGAAGACGGGGGATTCAAACATCGTCAAACATGTGCCAGTCAGCAGACCCATAGCTAGCGCTGTACTCACCATGATACAGTCGTAGAACATCATTAATCTCCCCGTTTGCCGATAAAAGGAGGTCGAGTATTTCTTCGTAAGCTTTTGAACTTGGCTCGTCTTTCGCTGCTTCTGATTGCACCCATGGTAGCTGTTCAGAGACAAATTGCTGCCAAGCCAAAGCTAGACAGGCCTATAGTCAGCGACTGTTCTGCTGGCAGATCAATCAATGGCAGTACTCACCTTTGCGGTAGAACTCCTGCACTATTTCGTTCTCGGCAACTTCCTCCGGTGGCGTAAAAGCGAGTGTCTCGTTTAGCATACTAGCTTCCGATTTCGCGACCGTTGCACGGTGTTTCAGCTGTTCTATTTGTACTGCTGGGTCGAAGTTGTTGTTTCGACGACTCCGCCGCGATGTGTATGCTTGTTGTCCAAATTCGGCTCCAGGCTCAAATGTCTTGTCTCCATCTTCAATTGGCAAGCCATCACGGGGGGCAGTAGCAGGACGGACATCTTGATAAAGGTTCATCAGAGGTAGAAGGTCGGAGTCGCCCTGGGAAAGGGTTGAGTATTCAATTAAGTTGCGTCAGGGCTTATTCAGATTCAGATCGCCTGCATCGTCTCACCTGGTTCTCCCAGACAATTGTGCCTAATGCCTTGAAGAGCATAGCCTTCACCTTGGGATCTGTCTTGGACGACTCCAAAGTAGTTTTGTAGGTCTTGATGAACTTGGTATCGGTAATTTGTACTGTCAACAACTGGATTAGCTCCGCATTCGGTCTCAGAGTTCCACACGGCACGTGTTTTCTTACACTTGAACCTGTCCGAAGTATTGCGGGTCAGGATGACAAGCAGCTTTGCCGCTCGTTCTTGAGCAATAGGAGCACCATGTTTGAATTCCTTGCGTATGGCTCTACATAATCAGGATAGGGCGAAGTATCAGTTGCCAGCTACTCGGCAGGAGGTGCTGAGCGACCTGTACTGTCACCACTCACTCCGCCGCAAGCTTGCAGGAAGCCGTACTTGTCTTCAGGTTGTCGGTAAGCTCCAGTACTATACTCCAGTCTTCATTTAGGCCACAGAAGCGTCCTATAGGCGTCACATTCAAAGTCAGCCCCTCGAATACTTATCACCGCTTTGGTGTGTGCCGAGTACGCTGAGACAGACCTATCGATTCTTGTACTATGTCCTGGTCCGTCAACTGCCTAGGCTGCCTGTTCATCATGGCTTGCATACCACGTCCAGCTTTGAGAGGTCGCTCCTGAGCTTGCTGCTGTTGCTGCTGAGCAATACTTGCGTCTCCGCCCTCCACATGGCCGTCATGCCTTCGTGGCACACCCTCTTCGGCATTGCCAGAAGGCGTACCTGGTCTGGAAGCATTGCTCTTGTCGCTCTTCTTGCTCTTGAACAGACGCATAGTGCACAAATCAAGACTCCAGCGGTCAGGATGAAAGTAAGCCGTAGTCAAGCCTCGTATCTTGGCAGTATACTGTCCCGGTGGCTGTGAAGGTCCACACTCCGATCATCCTCTTCTGCATCAGCAGCTTTGACAACACCGTCATCTTGGGCACAGCTCGACTCAGCAGCAATTTCGAAGCGATTGTGACAGCTACATCGTCTTCATCACACATAGAAGTGCAGACTCTGTATGCGACTTTTACGCCCCGTACAATGCATCGGCAGTGGAAGACCTACGCTTCGAATCCGACATAGCAAAGAGGAACGACAGCGTAGCGTAACGATCTGATAGACCAGAAGCAATCTGTGCCAGGCACCTTACTATCCTAACGACTTCGCTGCTCACATAACTGCTAGGACCTTTCTCGCAGCCCGGCTTGGGCGAGACGTGCTGCTGTCCAGATTGTCTAAGTTGCTGCAGTACAGTAACTTATCGCTGGCGCCAAATCGTTGCCGCGTTCGAATGGTCAAAGGGACCTCGAGGCATATGAAGATCCTCATCGTTCTGATCAGCTGTTGGACCACATGTTGGAGTACCCTGGTATACGCAGCCTCGGTACAGCGACCACATGAGTAAGCCTCCTCCAAAATTCCGGTAGCGTATACCAGTTTCGCGTTGCTGATGCGTGTGCCCGCGCTTGCAGCAACTTAGCACGGATGAAAAGACAGTGGGGAGGTGGTGGTAGTGGAGGTTGGGGAGGAACCGATAATGGCGGTGGGTGGGCGGGAGCAAGCGACAGCAATGGATGGGCTGATGGAGGTGATAATGGAGGTTGGGGAGGCAATGCTGGAGATGGATGGACTGGCTTCGGCGGTAATTTAGGGTAGGTCTGGTCTAGGTTCCGCTGGTATAACTAGCCGCATACTAATAAAGAGCCTCTATGTGCATTCTAGAGCGGATGATGATGGCTCTGTATGGAATCCACAACCAGCACCTGCACCTGCGCCAGCGCCAGCACCAAACCCAGCGCCTGCTCCTGCTACTCCGCAGGCAAGCACCACAATTCGTCAATCCCTTGCGGCGACTCCCAGGATTGCCAACCCTGTATCCGCTGTCCCTGCTCCAACTTCCACTTCGAAGCATGTCATCACGTTGGCGCGGCCAGCAAGTGCCAACACTCCAGCCAACAATGTACCCGAATCAGCAGGACAGGTGGCTGGCTCCGACGCTAGTGTTGCATCACTCTCAGATGGCGTGTCCTCCATTGTGAACCCGGAAGAAGGAGTAGTTGCTGAGGAGAGTTCAGCAATACCTTCAAGTGTCAACCTTTCAGGTGCACAGCAGCAGACATCCGAAGAATCCGATTCTTCACTCGCCGCCGCAGCTGTCAAGGAGAAGGGCGATTCCGAGTCACCGAAAGAAGACGTCAAGGCGAAGACAGACTCGAATACCGATCCAAGCTGGTATGTCACCTCTCAGGACTTCTCCTTAGGTAGAAGCGCAGCCTGCGCTACTATCAGCCATCCGACTTCTTTCTTCTTATCTCCTTTCGCTCTTTGTGGTAGCTTTTCTATTCTTATAGTAGTTCTCTTTTGAAGAGGGATGATAGTTCACTATTTTGCGGTTTCGGGTGATTGCATCACTCAGTAGACTCTCCAGGCGCTCCGAGCCTTTGACGTCGATAATGACAAAAGTGCAATAGGATCGGCACGGGCCTTGGTCTTTGCAGTTGCTTATTGCTTTTATCTGAGCGGTGTCAACAATGGATCTGCGATACAGATGATAACGAGTTGTTCCTAACATATTCTTCGGAACTGCATACGGTACTAACGGACATCATCGAGGTTGCATACTCGGCAGCTGGCGGTTTTATGCCGTGCTTCGCAAAGCCAACAGGAACTCCAAAGGCCATCCTCTCCATAAAGCATACCATCCTTCTTCTGCAACTATCGTCTTTGCGCAATCCCACAGGTTCTTGTATGGTGTAGGACGGACTTGAACGATTCCTTCGACTTCAGCTTTCTCCTCTCCCTTCTCGTGGACTATTGCCGCTCCTGTACCGCCCGTTCTCTGAGCATTCAATCTAGCAGCTAGTACAGCCAATGGTGTTCTGATACCTATAGCTAGGATAAGTTGTGAAATGAGATAGATGAGGAGGCCTTGCTGTTCGCCCAGCTTCATTGCTTGTGGGAGGATCAAAGCTGCTGACAGAGGAGCAAGAATGGTAGGTAGGAAAGAAGCTAGGATTCTCGATGGTGTCCATAAGCATTTAAAAGGATGCGAACGCTCATCTGCGGTCAAGAGGAGTCGTAGATTCGATAAAGGTGAAATTATAGGTGTGGAGTGGGGAACTGCAAGTGTTCGAATTGCGATGATCTCGAAGGGTAGTGTGATGAGGGTGGTAAGTGCTTGCCAGCCGAATTGGGCAATTGATCCGACAACTAGGTAAGGTGCTGCTCTTGGTAGCGTCCTCAGTACTCCGTAACCGATTAGGACGGTCGCCCAGGGTGCAATGCCGACTGAAAGACTTGGAAGAAGGCCTGCCGAAAGCAACAACTGAGCATTAGCAAGTGCTTGAAAGAAGCTAAAGGCGAGATCACACACCTTTGTATAATCCCTTTACACCTTCTTTCTGCTTGACTGTCTTCAAGACTTTCCAGAATGACATCTTGTTGGGAGCATCCTTTGGGTTGTGACCTGTTCGATTGCGATTACGATATTGCAATTGCAAGGAAACAAGTATGTCAGAACAAGGGACGGACGAGGCGACACATCTTGATGTTTGTCAAGAGCGTCAAATGGATACCTACATATTCTCCACCTTAGCAGAGCAGCGTAAGGTGGGTACCCAAGACCTATCAAAGATCCGACAGTAACGATTGGAGTTGCTCCGATAAGAATGCGCTCTCCGAGTGTGAGCTGCTCTGCTTGTGCTTGCATCTGAGCAGCTGGTATGCCGCCTCCATTGGTGATTGGCATTCTTGGTATGCCCACATTAGTGGCAGCCATCTTGATGTAGATGTGAACGAGTGCCGAGATGCGGTGTAGACAAGCATGACGAGGAGCTTTGACCCGGCAGAGCGTGTCTGCAGAAGGATTGCCGGCGTATGGAATCTGGTCAAGATGTCCAGGATCTCGCAATGTCATTCTCACGTCAAGTACGGTGTACTATATGCTACAAGCAAAATCGGCAAGGATGGGCTGTAATGGCTTAAAGTCGGGAATGTCAGCCTGCGTTTACTCAGCGGGTCAAACAGCAATGTGCTCGCATTAGTCGCCCTTCAAACTTCAGTAATGCCCCTCGAGCAGGTCGTCGTTTCGAGTCTCTCCTTCGTAAGAATTATGAGCTCCTGCGTTAAATCCCGTGCAAGTTGGCCTGACATGCTTAACCGCGTGTCGTCGAGCCCACCCTCATGCTGGCAACAGAGCAGAGGGAGCATCGTGGAGCGGCCTCGCTTTTCTGCGCCGGGATCACATTCAATTGTCGGGTATCTCTTTCTGAGAAATAATGTTGCGATGTTGATTCATCCGCATTCAAGAGCATGTTGCTGCCGTCGGGCTGGCAGACCTTTTTGCCGGATGCCGCACCGATGAGGCTTTGCAATAGCTTTTCAACCGTTCATTTAGTAAAACACTACGGGCCATCAGACACTTTCTTATTATTACTGCTCCTCCAGCTCGATACCTGATGAAGCTCTTGATGGACGATATCGCGGTCATGCGAGTGGCAAAGTGCGCCAGCTCCATGACCATCCCCAAACCACAAGCATTCCTTCCTGTGTAGACAGCTGTAGCAACTCGGTGCATCTGCTTCGACGCATTCTTTTCTCTCTTCGTTGTGACTGCCGAAGTGACGCGCCATCGAGCATACTGTCTGCACTTTTCGGCGACGTTGCCTCTTGCTCTCGCTTGCTCTTTGCCCGACCCTCCGAACAAGTCCACCCCATACGCCTACCATGCAGCACAGCAGCGTGCCAGCGCCATACAGGCACCGCTCACCTAACTTGTCAGACTCGGATGACTATGACCGTGCTTCAACTTCCTCCTCATCGAGCCATCCAAGCTCGAACACTGTCGTCAACCTTTCGTCAGGTGCATCGACAAGTGCCGCCGCCGCCGGATCCTCCCATCATCACTACCAGCAGCAACACCAACAGCAACAGCAAGCACAACGGCCACAGCGTCCTCGTCTGAACCATAATCATACTGCATCAGGCAGCTTTGTGCGCATCAAGCGGAAGAATACGCCTGCTACCTCCCCTCCTCCTGCTTTGCTCGACCAGCAGCAACAGCAGGCTTCACGAGACAATCACTCCTCGTCCTCCACCGGCGAAAGGACGCTGGACCAGATTGCCTCCAAGACATGTTTCATTTGCTATGGAGACTCAAGCGAAGACGCACCCTCTACTACAACGCCTTCCACCGCTACATCACGCACGCCTTCAAGCCAGCGTAAATGGATTCACCCGTGTAAATGCTCCCTTGTAGCGCATGAAGACTGCCTACTTCACTGGGTGCAGATCTCAAAACCTTCAGCCTCGAAGAACACACCCGTTTCGTGTCCTCAATGCAACACTCCCTATACCATGCATCAAGTTGATTTCCCGATACTCAACTTCATCGAACGAATAGAAGCTATTTGGACGCGAAACGTCAGTAAACTGCTCATGGTGAGTATCGGCATGGGAGGCTGGACTCTGCTTGGAATATATGGCATATGGAGCATACGTCAATTAGCAGGAGATAGACTTGCCGAACAACGTAAGTTCTCTAGCGACCTACAGCGTACCTTACCAACCGCTTTTCACTGAAGATTCCTATTCTTGTACCAGTATTCCAGCGCAAATCCGTACGCTGGCTTACAGCTCCGCTCGTCCTGCCAGTCATTGTACTCTCGCGCACTCATCTACTCGATTCTGTAAGTGAAGCTGCTGCTCCTGCCATCTCTGCTTTGACTAACGCAAGCATTTGTCACTATGCAGATCCTTCCTTTCCTTCCGTTGACGCTCATCCTCAACTCGACTCTCCCGAACACACAAACACTATACGCGGCTCAGCCTTACCTTCTCACCGACCTTCATTTCACCTTTCCACCTACACCTGCTCTAACAATATGCATCATACCATGGATCAGAGCGGCATATCTCGCATTGAGACGTCGAATCTTCCGAACCATTCTCGGCCAGCGTCGACCATCACCTTTAGCATCACCAGCGACCCCCCAAGCAGGTAATGACCAAGTTAATGGTCATGCCGCTGAAGTTCCTCAATTACCTGGCGAAGCCGACTTTGCTCGCAACCAGCAGCGGATGGCACAAGTAGGGGCAGCAGTAGAAGGTGTCGGAGCTATCTTCAATGATCAAATAGGAGGCGGAAATGAAAGACGCATAGTGATCACAGTATCAAATGGCATTCGTATACTAGCCGAATCGTTAGTCTTCCCCTGGGCAGCTGCAGGAATGGGTTCTCTGCTGCTGTGGCTGGCGAAAAGACAGACAGCATCAGGCAGATGGCTAGCAAAGCTGTTGGGCGTAGGAGTAGCAGCCTCAGCAGCAGTTAACAATGGAAGTAACTTACTTGGAATGGCTAACAGGTTTATGCCGCCTGTCAGAGAGTATGTCGATCCAGTGTGGTGGAGAAATGCGCTGGGAGGCGCTCTGCTAGTACTTGGAAAGGATATCTGGAGTCTCACAAGGCAGATCATGGAGAGAAAGAGAGCGGATAGCAGGAGGATCGAGAATCAACCTTTCAGAGAAGGGTTGGACGTTTAGCAGATGGTGGTCGATACAGCATTGATCAATTTCATATGATTAGCTTCGATTTCTGCATCTTCCGTTTAATTTCGTGCGCCGAAGTCTTCTTATCTACGAACCCACCTCATGTAGTCTAGTAGCTATGAGTCCAGTAGCTATGTAAAGTGTGTAAATCTAGCTATAATATCAAGTACCAGATGGTCTTGCTCACCTGCAAGCAGTGGCGAAAGACGCGCTGCTTGTTGCCTCGATCACCGCTTTGAAGCGCGTTGACTGCCTTGCAAACATTGGACTTCTTGGAGTTATGCCAGAAGCTGCAAATTGATTGAGGGTCCACAAGAATGATATGAGCGCCGACATCGATGGCTCACCGAATTTTGATGCGCATCCTGCACCCTACAGTCTCGTCTCGCCGGTGCATGCCCTCAAAACGCAACAAGAAGTGCCAGACTCTGACAATGACGAGTCCTTGGAACAGCTAGCAGAAAGGCAGGAGCAGGACTACTGGTCAATGCTAGGAGTAGAAGACGAGCCCATCGCCTTGTATCCAAGCTCACCCCGCCCAGCGGTAAGTACTGGTAGTTACTTGATTTTCTGATCAACACCATGCTTTGAAAACTGATGATCGTGGCTATTGTATGCTTTACGCTATGCTATGTTCAGACTCCCTTGGTCACGTCCAAAAGGGCAAGATCAAGATCGCCCCTCGTCTACGACCCCGACATTTCACGCGAAGACTCCGAATCACCTCTTCCTTCGCTTCCATTGCGGCAATCACCTAGAAATCCTCGAAGTGCGACACCACAATTTCACGGTGCCAGACCTTCTGACCATGATTGGTCTCCTTCGATAAGCCCAGACCCTCTAGCGCTGCCGATAGATTCCAAGACACTTTCGAAGAAGCGGATAAGAACGACAATTCCGACTAGAGCAACAGATGAAGGCTATCAAACAAGGACGGACTCCGATCACGTGACGAGTCTTGGTGATGTTTCCGCTGAACCTGAGCACGCACACGAAACAGCAAAGGCGCAAAGTGTTGCGTCTCTGCCATTCCAGAGGCTCCACTCTCCGATTTCTTCCGACCTAGGAGATCTGCCACCGCCATTGACAACGAGAAATGCCGACTCGACTCGAAAGGTGGACGATCGCTTCCTTTCTTCACCTCTATCCAGCCCCACCACAACGCCTATAGCACTTTTACCCTCAGGAGATCACTCTGATGAAGCCGCCCACAGGTCACTGGCGCCTGACGTTGATGCTCCAATGGTGACCGAAGAGCCGCATCGCGAAGGTTCTCTCGCTCCACTTCGCAATGATAATGCTGCACCAGTACGTCAATTCAGGCAACGCAAAGCCGTCCAACTTGCGCCGTATTCGACCGAATTCTCCAAATTTGCTAGCATAGCCACCAAGAATGACTGGCAAGGCATCGTCACGGCAGGATTACGACAGGCTTTCGTCGAGAAGGAGCAGGCGAAATCCAATGGTTCTGCCAAGAGACAGCGGAATCCGTCAGATGAATGGCTAGTGCATGGAGACGAAGAGGAGGAAGAGGATGATTCTGCCTTTTCAGAACCTTCGTCGGAACCCACATCACCCCGGAGGAAGCGACGCGCCACCTCGCAATCTGGCAACGACAACGAAACTTCGCTACCCGCTACGTCTGTAGAGCGATATAGCCGCAGTCATAAGGAGAAGGAACGTGATCCGATAGCAGATCGCCTCAAGGCTGCCCGTAAGCATCCCAAACACAGCAAGAACGATACACATCACACCAAAGTACCGCATGCCTCAACTTCCAAGACTACGATTGAGGATCTCGAACGCGTAGCGGCAAGAAAGTCAGAGTATAGCAGAAGGAAGCATCACCAGCTCGGAAGTCACGATGGTGCTGCGCGAGCTGCACAAGTCAATCGAGCCAAGATAGATGGCTTACTTCCCAGCGATGTGGGTAGCTCCTCCCCGGAAGATGCGCGGCGGAGACCACATACAAAACGTCTTGCTAGGGTGGCTAGAAGCGGGAGCAGAGAAGGAAGACGCCAGGCAAATGCAAGTGTGGTGCTTGGCTCGGCCTCGTCTTCGTCAAATTCTGAGAGCGACGGTGCACCTGCTAGTGACAGTCCCGACAGGCCGATAGCTAATGGCAAAGATCGATTCACACTGAAAGGCAAACGAAAACGAGCAGCTATGTTCATGATGCCAGCCGTCGCTCTGAAGCGAGCTGAAGCTGATCTCAGGTTAATGGAGAGGGAGATGGAAGAAGGAAAACAGATACGTCTGGAGGAGATAGATAACAATCCAAATCAAGACGGTGTAGCGGAAGCTGCAAGAGCAAAGAAGCGATGGGCGCGGCGCAACTCGGACCAACCATTCAGATACGTTATTGACTTGTCTACGGGAGAATCCGAGAGCGAGTCAGACACTGCAGGGCGTGAAGAAGATGCCGGTAATGACGAAACGCAAGCAGCTATGAAGGCCTGGACTAGTATGGCAGCAGGAAGAGCGCAATACAATTCTAATTCCCGTCGCCAAGATAGCGGGTACTGGGACAAAGTCATTGGCCGGATCCTCGTACGCAAGGACTCCACAAGTCGCAACAAGCCTGCTAAACGCCGTACATCAAGGAAGCGCTCAGTTGGAGCAGAAGAGACCGCAAGACCTCGTCACGAGACCATCAAAGGTCCTGGGAAGACGTCTCGTTCCCGTGCGAAGCAATCCAATCTCCACCAGCACTTCGAGCAACCTGTTTATTTGGACAGCGCAGAGAGACTATATGACATTATACGAGCTGGTCCAGCTGCTCTACGGCCGCCTCTTCGCATAGGTGCGGATCGGGACGCCTTCTGGAAGGAGCTGGCGGTGTCAAACGGAGTGGAGACTGGGAGACAGAATGCTGTACAGGCCGAACAGATCGCTAGAACCCTCCCGCAACTCCACCAACCAGCTAAGACGGACATCGTGAAGGAGAGCGACACTGCGAGGTTCGCTCGTTTCTCGTTCGACTACAATATAAAGCGGCTTCCCAGCGGGCTATGCTTTGGCACTCCAACTTACATCAGGCAAGGTCATCTGTGTACTCTGATTCAAGATATGAGACTGCAGGCTACCACTCCTGCACTAACAATCTCGCCCTTTGGGATTGGTCTGGACAGTACTATGGCGTCTGAAGTCCTCTTGGAAATGCTTCCGCGTCTGGTGGACTGCATCTACGAATATGCAGTCGGAGAAAGCCCTTCATCGAGCTTGGACTGCCCCGTGGGCCAGACTCTGCGGTTCCTCAGTCGCTATGCAATGTTGGACAGCACACGAGACCCGAATGCTACGACAACTCGAACTACTATCTTCAGCCAGCTTAAGGATTTAGAAGCCCGGCTAGATCAGTACGTGCTGGAAACCGATGCTCTGGATCACGCTCTCTCGACAACATTAGTCTCTTTTCGGTGGGCAATGCTAGAGCTGTCCATTCTGGCGTACGCGCAGGTACCTTCAACTCGAACTTCAGCGGCCAGCGAATCTGCCAAGCATCGAATCTTGGAAGGTATATCAGACTTAGTCAGCTTGTTACTGCGTAGCGGCGCCGCAACTGCCGCAAAGAGGCTAATTGACGCCTCAGGTAAGCATCAACGTGACGAGGCCGATGCCATCATAGACAGCATCTTTTGTGAAGCTTGGGTGTGCCTCATCAACCTATGTGCCTCAGGCCAGGCGATCAAGAGCTTCGACTTCTTAACATTGCCCGTCTTTTGGCGCATTGTCGAGCACCGTCTCACGGAAGAAGCAATTGAACACACCCTCCATCCCATCGTAAGAGGCGAAGTAGCATCCTATACCTGCATGCTGCTTTGTGCGCTTTCGCAAATTACGGCGGATGGCGAATGTAAACCCGCCCCACAGCTTCATGCGCATTGGCCGCTAATCACCAAGAGCCTAGACAACATCAAGGTTGCGGATTTTGCGGAGTCCTACGACATGATGTCGACCGCGAATCGCACACGCACGAGTCGCTACATATGGACGCTCTTTGCAAGGTCTCTCACGATGGCTAGCACCTGGAACTGGGGTTTGCTTGATCAGGGGAAGATAATTGGAAAAATGTTCGATATCCTAAACAGTCGGCAACTTGAGGATTTCTGTATCGATGGAGAAGCGGACTTCCCCGGATTTCTTTCGACTTTCAATGGCCAGATCGATACGCAGATCGCCAAGGAAGATACTACTTTCCACATTTTCTTGCGAGTACTGGCACAGATTGCAGCCGAATGCGAGACCAAGAGCGACGATAAAGCGAAAAGGCTTCTGGCAAGAATAGCTATGCGAATCATGCCAATGCGGGAGCATCTGCCTTACCCTCGACACGCTTCCGCTGTGTTGTCAGTAGACCGCTCCGTGCTTGTCAATCATTGCGCACTCCTCGTGGTTCTTGCTGCTGTAGATGCAACCACCTCCGACCGAAGCTTCGCCAAGCTAAAGACCATTCTGGACTTTTCAAACTCAGACACAAGAGCTCGACAAGACTACCTCAAGGGAATCATGTTCATGGGCATTGTCTACAAAGTCAGGGGTATGGATCTGTCAGCTGTCCTTTCCTGGTTGACGCACACGGCAGACTACCTATGTCAAACGTATTGTCATTGTGCAAGACGCAGAGCAGCTTTGCTTTCATTCAAACGGAAGACCATCCTTGCGCCAAAGACGGTACATCAACCCGGCAGTAAGCTCGGCCCAAAGCCTGGCTCAGCACCTGCAGTAGAGGCCGACCATGAGAAGGAGATACACACAATCAACAATGAAATGGGAGAAATGGCCATCTTGGAAGGTCTACTTCTCGGAGCAGTTCAGCAAATCATGTTGACTCGAGTGCAAGCAAGCTCGGAAAGTGCTGTGTATCCTTCGCTGGAATACCTCAATCACGGTAAGCTGCACGACGCTTGTGCGCCAGCTGATACTGATCTCACCTCCTTGCCAGCCTGGACATTGCAAGTGTTGTCTTCGCCGATGGCGCGAGATCCTGTCGCTGGGTCCCAAGTATTGCAATGCTTACAAAGGTTCATCAACTTAAGGAATGAATGCATACAACAAGGACAAGCGCTACTGCAAGGTGAAAGTCAGGATGAGTACGGGGACATGGATTTTGACTACGACGATCCCGCCTTAAATGCCATGCTAGGTATCCCGGACGCTGCAACCGAGTCGACTCAACAAGGAGACAAGAGTCTAGACGTCGCCCGCCTAGACCAGCACTTCGTCGAGATGCTCAAAGACAGCATATCACCCCGCCTCTACAGCATAATATCGGACCTCAGTGCAATCCACACTGGCCAAGATACAGGTGTCCCGGAGTTTCCTCACAAGAAAGCTTACGTTGCCAATGTGGTAGAGCTATGGGCATCCTGCGCCAGCATACTGGTGCAGAAGAGCTATAGAGATTGGAAATACTACATAGAGCCCTTTGGCAAGGAATCGTGGCAACGGCTCGCAGATATCGTTGGCAGGTTTGAGATCGGCAGCATGTTCTGTGAGAGCATGCTTTCCAGTGATGGACCAGCGTATAAGGTGAGCCGCCTTGTATACCTACACTAGCAGGTCTTGAGGTCTCACGATCTTCAATTCAGGCAAACCGCGATATTCTTCTGGAGGTCATATTCAGGCGCTTGGCTGCACCGAGTCCGCGCGCCAGTGATGCAAAGCTATTCACACGCCTGCTGAATGCGGACCCAGCACTCCTACTATGGCAAAATCTGCCTTTCCAAATTGAGGAGCTGGTACACGAATACGTGATCAGCCTGGATGATTACAGAAAACATCGGATGACCGCACTCCGAGGTATGGTTCTTCACCCTCTTCCAATTCACATTCTGCAAGATACTGATCCTCTTCTTTTTCTCACTAGCGATATTTGCAAATTGCAATAGAATCCTCGCTAAAGGCATCATTATTTGTGAAGGAATGGAACGAAGCTGCGCGGCGGTTTGTCGCGAGCAGCAGCTGGGCGACATACTGGTATATCGACTGCTAGGACTCTTGTTCGCATCTATGCGGGACTTCTTAGACGCCATTGGTCACAGCAAGGATGCTGCCTCGATGCGGAAAGAGTACGCCGCGTCTTGCAGACAAGTTGTGTTCTATCTCAAGGAAGAGCTAGGGCAAAATTTCGCGACTGAACAGACGATTCCAGCTTTAAGACTCTTGGCTGGAGTGATCAATGGTACAAGTTCTTGAGCAAGCCAATAGCAAATTTGTATGATTATAGGCGATAAATTCGCGGTGTGGGGGCATGTAACCTCGAAACAATGTAGCATAAGCAGAGTGGTGCAGCGGGTGAGAAGGCAGTGTGCGCGGAATACCACGTGAAAACCAGTAAACAGAGCTAGGACTCTGTGTTCAGGGTATAAATGACCCGTATCGGAGGATAAAGTATCGTTGCGTACAATATAATGAAGTTATCAAAATAAAAGAGTGCTTGTTCACATCTACAGCTGCATAGCGTACTACAACCTCGCGGTTTAGTGGGACCGTGACATTGCCCGTATCGTTTATCTTATCAGGCGTGTTGGTTTGACTACTCGCTCATTGCGACTTGCAGTTGACGTTGATGAGGAGACCGTTTTTGCGATGTGCAGTCAGACTCGTCGTGCTTTACGGTCTGGGGCTGGGTGATCTGTCGTCGCGACGACCACCGTTTGGTTCTGGGCTAGCCTCGTCACGACGTCGGTCGGCACCATCTACTTCGCGGTCTTCTTTGTTAGCAGAAGGCAGAGGTGAAGCGTCACGACCAGGAGAGCCACCTCGTCTGGGCGAGGGTGATCTGTTGCTTCGGCGGGGAGGGGAGGGTGATCGTCTGCGAGAGCCAGAATCGTAGTCGCGTTCTCGACCGCCGCCACGATACTCGCGGGAGTCACCTCCGCCTCGGCCACCATCGCGGGATCCGCGGTCACCATCTCCTCCGCGTCGCTCATATCGCCAATTTGTGGAAGGTGCATTCTTGGCCCACTATTGTTCGCGAAACGCAAGTCAGAAGGGAAGGGCCTGTACGAGGAACAACGGTACTTACTTGTACAGTCAATTGATAGCCATCAACTCGTCGGCCATGCATGTCGTGATAAGCACTGCAGAGTCATACACACACTATCAGGTCATGCCAGTTTAGGACGAGAAGCAGGAATATCTCACTCTTCAGCATCTCGCTCGTCTTCAAACTCAACGAAAGCATAGCCACTAGATATTTCCAATCGCGGTGGGAGAAACGGTGAATTCGAATCGTCAGCGTAGGTTCGTTCGTCTTCTGTTGTCGTCGTGCCGGCCGCAGGATCGTGCGAAGGGGGTCGGAGTCAAGTGATGATTGGAAGGGACGAGTTGAGCAGGAAGTGAATAGATAGGAATGGCATTCCATATAGACGCTTTCTCCTCGGTCGTTATCGAAGTCGCCCGTCTTCTAGGTCATGATTAGACTCTAGCTGCCACAAGTTTCGATTACGGTTGGGAAAGAAGCGGATCGTCGCATGTAGAAGCGAGGAAGTGTAGGATACGAAGTAGGGTAGACGAAAGGTCTCTTTCGAGACGATAGAAAGGCGTCGCTGTGGGCCTTTCGCACTCGATTCCAATGGGTGCCGTCCACGAAGAGCAGACTTACACTTTTGCGGTGGATGATTTGGGAGCGGGAATATCGCAGCGAACGAGTCGGCCGAAGCGTTCGAACTGAGCAAGTGCTGTGTCAGGAAGCTGTATTGGTTGAGCAGGTGTATAAGGCTGCGGCTCGCTCACCTCGTAGGCCAAGTCGCGAGCTCGCAGGTCGTGGCCGAAGCCAGCTACGAAGAGAGTGGTTCTTCGGGATGACCTGGAAGCCGTAGAGAGTATAAAGCAGCGTAAGATAGTGATCCGTTGACTAAAGGTGGGTAGTGTTAACCCTACATGATGATACGAGTTCAATCTGCTCTGATCTAGGCAACATATGAGAAGCATTGCACACAATCAGCTGTCACTCCTCCAAAAGGCTGTATGGCACAAGCAAGCTGCGTTGTCGAAAGAATCGAAGGATACTCACAGAGAGAGGAGTTTGCAGAAGCTGTGTACGAATGCTAGAGTACTAGTCGCTGTACTGTTTCGCTTCGATATGTTTGCAAGCCGATGGAGCAGAAGAAAGCCGTCCAGAGTTGCCGCTCTTCCACCACTTCTTCGAGCTTCACCTTGCTTCAACCCACACCACCAGCAAGCCAGCATTCTCACAGTGCAGTCGCAGTAGCCAGCGTGTGACAGCACCTCGCGAGGCTCACAGTAATCATGACGACTATCCCAGCTCGTCTCGCAAAGACGACCATCAGCTCTGGTGAGTGGCTCTTTCTACCAGCTGTGCGGACGGAAAGCTAACGGTGTTGAGTATGAAACAGGATCGTGGCCAGTAGCACAAGCCCGTGCAAGAAGCTTGTACAGAGCCTGGTATAGGTATGTCTGTTCTCCTGCTCCCTTAGCTGGTCCCGCCTCTTCCAACTGGCCTTGCTCACACCGTGGCTTCGCCGTACCGTATCATCTTCGCGGCATATGGATGGCTACCAACACACAGATCCGCCCCAGAGATAGTCACACTCTATGCAGCCAACATCCCAGCGACTGCTATCCGAGCAAAGATCCGCCAGAGATACGAGAAGAACAAATACGTCGATGATCTGCAGGCTGTCGACGTCCTGCTTGCAAAGAGCTACATGGACTATCAAGAAACACTCAACGCATGGAAGATGGACAGTCACTTGATGCGCATGTTCAACGATGAGGAGGTGAGTTATGACTCTCTCTCTAGGCTGTTGCCTGAAATGACCAGCACGAGTCTGACCCTGTTGTCTTCGTTTCATTTGCTGCTTCCTCCTTGCCCGCTGTCTCTCTTCGATTGCAGACCCCACCGCAACCAGGTAAATGCTGGCCAGACTTTACGCACAAAGATGGATCAAAGCTGACGGTTCTCTCCACCATGTAGTCGCTTTCCTGGACAAGTTCTACTATTCGCGCGACGATCCTGAAGCTGTGCAACCTGGCGCGTGAGCGGACATCTGGGCAGCCTTGTCCAGCTCTGCAAGGGGCAGGATCAGTGTAAATGTAATTCCTCCTCTAGCTGGAGAATCGTGGTCTGGCAATGAACGTTGCATGTCTATTCATGCTGGGACGGTCTGCGTCACGTCCGCTATGACCAAACGAATAAGCTGTCCAGCTCATCTATCGTCCATCTAATGCTACAAGTGGAGCACCAGCATCCTGCTCATCCTCGCTATCCTCGAGGCCACTTGAACTCTCTTCTTGACTGTCGGTCTCCTCATCCTCTTGCTGCTGCAGCTGGACGTTAGCTGTGGCAGCTGCTTCGTCACTATCTGTTTGACTGTCGCTATCACTATCCGTCTCTTCTTCTGCATCTTCTTCCGAAGATTCTAGGAAAGCTTGCAAATTGGTAGCGCGCGGCCTCTCAGTTGCGGGTGGAGTATATGATTCGGTCGGTACGAGAACAACCTTTTCTGATCTGCGTTTTAATGGCCCCCGAGAAACTTGCATTTGGCTTGCAGCCTTGCGAGACGAAGAGTTGCTGGAAGTGGGTGTATTGCCGAAGCCCCTGTAGGCTTTCGCTGACGAAGCGCTAGCTTCTATTTCTGTATCGCGGAGCTTATGTTGAGGTGGCTTCTCAAGCCAATCAGGCAGCTTTTGCCATCCAGCTAATTCTTCGAGATTTGCTGCGGATTTAACCTCGTTCATACCTGAAGCGGTCGGCCGGTCTGCGCCAAGAATTGCAGCTTGCACAGCTGTCACATGCTTACTCTCTTCTGAGTCGGCGTCTATGGGTCGTGGTGGAGCTATTGATATCGCTTCTCCGCTTGCGAACGCATCTTGCTCTAGCTGCTGAGCTTCGTCTTCCCTGTCGGAAGCTGATGGCGGCTTGACGATATTAGCTAGACCAGTGTACATCCTCGTCGAAGCTCTGACAGACCACGACGGATCATATTTGCCAAGTGTGAGGAGGTATATGTGTATTGTAGAAGCGGTTTTGAGTAGGGCAGGCGAGGCAGAACGCTGAGACAGCACTAGCAACTTGCTTGATAGCCGAAGAAGAGATATTTTGCCTGTCTCCACCTGCGACAGGAATCAATCTCAGCTTTCCCGTATTCACTCTGGTTGACTGAACGCACCTCATGTGTAAATCCCTTGGCACCCCGTCTAACAACGTCCAAAGCATTCGGCAGCATGTCGCCCAGTAGATGTGAGGCTGCAGATATCGTCTTGTAAAATTCCGCCCTCGACATCGCACTGTCGAAGCGATTTTCGGAGAAGCGTAGGAGCAGCTCGGCTAGAGCTTTCTTGACTTGCTGCGCTGATAAGCCTTGGACGAGCAGTATCTGCGATATCTGATGCAACAGGGAGGCAGTGACCTCGTCTGTAGAAACCGGCACCCCTCAGCAAGGCACTCAAAGTATCGAAGAACAATCGCACATGCGTACCTTCCTTGTATTTATCCAAGAGATCAGTCAGAGTCCTCAGGCACGCCGACTGCACTTTTGGGACCTTTCTAGCGCAATCTCCGATACTGTAAACCACTTGCCGTCGGAAACCCGGATCGAGCATCTTGCTGTAGGCTATGAACTCTCCTAATACTGTAGTGATATTACTCTCGTCTGCGAGAAGGACCAGAATTTGGAGCTTGAGTAGCTTGTTCGCTTGATTATCGAAGAGTTGATAAACATAAAAGTGTTGCAGATGCTGAGCAAATAGGGACTGATGCGAGGCGTACATGTCAGGCTGCAACGAACAAATAGTACAGCTACGGAGACTCACAGGCTTCTCGGATGCAATGGTAGCGATGGCAGCTAGCACCGTGCCTTGTATTTCGGGGGGAGCTTGGAGCAGACGCGCCAGTGCAGCTGCATGTCTTTTAGAAAAGGACGATGGCGACAGCCTGTATGTGACCCGCACCACTGATAGAACGACCTGACCAGCAGACAACGATCTGTGTCAACACCGCTGACGGTAGAAAGAGGGCAATTCCTGCTTACGGCTGGGTTTCGATTCCATAGAAGAGGTTCGGTACATTGGAGTAGCAACTGCAAATCCGGGTCGAGCTACAGACCCGTGTGTAATAGGCAGACACCGCATCAGTATTTAGTAAAGGCAACATAGACACCTAGTAAAGGCAACATAGACACCTAGTAAAGGCAACATATACACCGGAGGAATCTCACCTTCTTTGTGGTTTCGGGATTGGGAAACTGCTGCCTTGCGTACTGTTCAAGCACTCGCAACAGAATAACCTGAGTCCACTCATCTGCATCCACAAGACCCTTGCAATACCGGCGATAGTGAGGATGAAGTAGGTCTGTTCGGTCTGGACATATGCTTTCGAAGGCTGCAAGGCTGGACCCTGTTACGAGTGGATTCTGATCCGCGAGTCCGGTTTCTAGTATGGGTATCAGCGAGGTGAGATGCGATGGGTCCAATCTTAAGTGAAGTGGAAGGACGTGTTAGCTTCTGGGAGGACGTGTATTGGGACACTTCGACCTACACATATACCCTCTCGAGAGCTTCTGCTACAGTGCGCCTCACGAACCAGTTGGTATCACGAGAAGCTGTCTTGAGAGACATGAGTACAAGCGTGACAATGGAGTCCAGTTCCATTCCAGCGAGAGTCCGTATAGCGAGTGCTCTTATGACAGGATTCGGGTCGCGCAAGTCCTTCTGGTACATATTCACAGCAAGAAGTGCGAGATCCGGTTCGAAAGCTGCTTGTCTGAGGATGTAAAGAGAGACGAGCGATCGGATCTGGATAGCAGATGCGGAGGATGTAGTATTCGAAGAGGTCGAAGATGAGAGGCATTGAACGACTTGAGGAAAGAAGGTGACGACTGGAAGTCCCCGCAGCATCATCTGTACACGGTCTTGCCATGTCAGCCGTCACAGCTAGCATCCACCTGTGAGTCGCTTTATCACTTACCGCCAGGACTCTACGCAAACCTTCCGCCATGCTCGCCTCTCTACGGCTTTCAAGCAGCTTCTTGGTCTCTCGGATACCATCTTGAGATACGACAGTGCCATCTTCCAGGTATCGTCCCGCTGCCCCCACTCCTGCAAGACTGGCAGGATCGAGGCCTTGCAGGCCCAAGTCGCGGGCAGTTTCGCTCAGATTCTCGTTCAAGCGAGCGGAGATCCTTGCTACAGTGGTCTGGAGAGATGCGAGATCCATGTTGAGCTCTGTCTCACTGCTCCTGCTGCTGTTCTTGCTGTTGTGCTATGCCATCATGATTGCTGTCCGCGGTGAGGATGATCGAGAACAGCAGTAGTTGAGAGGCAACCATGACACTTGGGAAATCTACAAGATTGTCTATCTCTTCCGGGCTTCTTCTTGTACCTCATACGCCACCAGGAGCGCTATAGCAGCGCATGTTCAGACATCTGCGCGTGCACCAGGTCTTCGGGGCCAACACTGAAGTCGGCAAGACTCTGTTCGCTACTGCTTTATGCCGTGCCTCTGCTGCTGCCGGTGAAGCTTCCTACTATCTTAAACCCGTAGGCACTGGCGGACTCGGTGACGATTCGTGAGCTTTCTCTGTCTGTGTGGGACGTGTCAAACAAAGAGCTAAGGTCGTCTTACAGTCACATCGAGACGTATTCTCCCAAAACGCAAGTCTCATGCCTTTACCGATTTGACGAGCCAGTCAGTCCGCATCTAGCGGCTGAGCGGACGCAACGGAAAGATGCAGCTGTAAGTCAAGGCAGAGCATCTCAGTCAACACCCAGCACGCTTACTCATTTCTTTCCCCATAGTACAAGCCCCCTAGTGATAGAGAATTTGCATATAGTTTACGCACACACCTTGACACCACCGCAAAAGCTACATCTTCCCTCACTACTAGAGCCAGCCTAATAGTCGAAACAGCAGGAGGTGTGTGAATCAGATCACTTAGTAGCTACTGATGCGCTTTGACTAAGGCGAGACCATGTCAGGTGTTCACAGTCCAACGCTGTCAGGGACAACCCAAGCCGATGCTTACAGGCCACTGCGATTGCCGACGATTCTGGTCGCTTCTCCTCACCTGGGCGGCATATCAACCACGATATCTTCATACGAGTCGCTTCTCTTACGTGGATTCTCCGTAGACGCTCTGCTTTGTCTCGAAGAAACGTACTATGAAAACTGGCGCTACTTTTCGCAATGGTCGGAGGAAAAGGGAATACCATTCGCTACTATGCGTCAACCTCCTGCTCAACATGAAGTCCGGACGGTAGATGTTGAGAATATGCAATCCTACTACCAATCAGTGGCCGAAGAGGCTCATGGCGTTGGCACGGTGCCAGACCTGATTACGCAACTGCAAAAGATGCATGGGGAGCGTCTGGACAAGCTGCGTCTGGCACCAAGCGAAGCAAGGGCCTCATACTGGTACCCATTCGTACAACATCAGCATCTACAGAAAGACTCCGATATCATGGTCATCGATAGTGCACACGAAGATTGTTTTGCTGTCTTCTCCGAGTCCGATAAAAGTGAAAAGAACATAAAGCAAGTTTTCGATGGATCCGCTTCTTGGTGGACGCAATGCTTCGGACATGCGAACGCCGAGCTTACCCTGGCTGCAGCTCATGCGGCAGGAAGATATGGACACGTCATCTTCCCCTCCGCAACTCACGAGCCGGCACGGGATCTCACACAAGCCTTGCTCAGCACTGTAGGAAAAGGATGGGCAGACCGAGTATTCTTCTCAGACGATGGTTCTACTGGTATGGAAGTAGCCCTCAAGATGGCACTGAAAACATCTTCTCTCAAAATCGCGCACGACGACAAGACGGCTCCGCTCGAGCTTTCGATCCTGGGAATGAAGGGTAGCTATCACGGCGATACTATCGGGGTCATGGATGCTAGTGAGCCCAGCGTCTACAATAAATCAGTCGAATGGTATCGCGGGCGAGGCTTCTGGCTAGACGTGCCCACGATTCAGCTGGAACAGGGAAACGTCGTCCTTCGAGTACCCACCAAAGAATGGGACTCGGCATCTCCACCAGAGAGCTCCTTTGCCGCACTTGGAGACGTCTACGACGTTGAAGCCCGCCTAAAGGCACAAGATCCATTGTATGATTACTACCTCAATACTATACAGCGACTCGTCTCAACAGCCAAGAAGCAACACGGCCTGACATTCGGCACTCTGGTGATAGAACCTCTGGTCATCGGTGCAGGCGGCATGCTCTTTGTCGACCCTCTCTTCCAGCGAGCTCTCGTGGACTTCGCTAGACAAGGCCTCGATGCCCCTCTTCCTGTCGTCTATGACGAAGTTTTTGTTGGTCTATACCGCCTAGGCATTCAAACAAGCAGCCAGATTCTGGGTGTCAAACCGGACATTGCCTGCTATGCTAAAATCTTGACTGGCGGACTGCTTCCCATGGCGGTGACCCTTGCAAACAACGAGGTCTTTTCAGGGTATCTGGGCGATAATAAGCAAGATGCCCTGCTTCATGGCCACTCATATACTGCCCAGCCAGTTGGATGCGCTGTAGCAAACAAATCGTTAGAGATGCTACAGAAGAACGATGGAACAAGCCAGGATTGGAATGCTGCCAAGTCAGCGTGGCAAGGCCAACAAAGTGTCAGCACTGATTCTCGCTTCTTCAGCTTATGGAATCAGAATTTTATACACGAAGTCTCCTCTCTGCCTAATGTTGACAGCGCTATGACTATGGGAACCGTACTGAAGATTTCGCTTGTGGACCGTGATAATGCTGGTAAGTACTGTGCCGCTAAGGTCTCTACCACCTCTGCTCACCTTTAGCTGGTGTTCGTACCATCAGGTTATCAATCCACCGCTTCCGCAGAATTTTTGAGACGACTGCGAGAACCAGGGAATGGAGGTCTAGCAATACATGCACGGCCTCTAGGTAACACCGTCTATTGGATGAGCAGTGTCAACACACCAAGGGCTACGCTGGAACGAGTAGAAAGCGCGATTCTGGAGGCACTGTCATGATATGTCACTCAATACACATCTCCTCCACCAGCTTCGTTGCCGACTAGTCAACCGCAGTCAGCAGTCCATACAGCAATTCGACGTCAGAGAAGCTTGTGGACATTGATACGTGGACGATGCTATGGGTGTTGATGTCAGATCTAAAGCTACAGAAATAAGCGGAGCAGATATACTGCGCGCTACAGGCCTGCTTGAAGGCGCGAGATCGTCATGACATGTAGTACTACATATCTTCCACATTCGACGTGTCGGATGGAACATTATACTGCGAGTAGACCATGCCAGGCGGCATACTATCCCTATTGCGGGCAACGTGCGTGGAGGAGCGTTGGTCTCGGGTGCGGGGTTTGTCCGTATTAACACCCATAGCCGTACTAGCAATGAAGCTGAGGTGACGAACTACTGTTGGCCTGCCTTCGAGGTCACTACGAGCAGAGCGAGGGGTCCGCGGGTCGGGAAGCTTTGTCTCCGATGCTGTTGCACCTGCAGAAGCGACGCGACTCGCTCCAAAGTATTCAATCTGTTCGTTGGCCGGCGTCAAGCCAGTGCCTAGTATACCCTTCGAGCGACCGCCTAATTCAGCCTCTTCGAATTTCATGAGCTCTGCCACAAAGCCGATGTTCGGGGACACGCCCTTCCTTCGATCCAAGACGTGGGCGTATGCACGTTTCAAAGGCCAGTGGTTCCTGTAAGTAACATTATCAGCAAGACAGCAAAGCAGGCAGGTGGATACAAGGGGTGATTTACCGATGGATCAAATATGCCAGGATTATCGTGACGCTCCTGGACTTGCCAGCCTTGCAATGCACAAACGTTGGTTTAGCCAGAAGATCGGCGTCATCAAGCAGGAGGCATGCCTCCTCAAATCTCTCTTGCACATTGATTTCCGCAAGACTGTCTCTCATCGGTATTGTTGCGATTTTCTCAAAGCGGCCTCCCCATCGGTCTTGGGAATTGCATTCCGTGGCGACATTCAGGATGCGCTTGATCCCTACACTTTCCAATGCCTGAGCATCTTCCTCTTGCAGTGGCTCGGGTCCTAGGTAGAGGAAACCTGGAATAATCACGGACACTGTGAATGAAGAGGCTTCACCTCGCGGCGTAGCTTGGCCTTCTGCAGGCATGACTATCGCTGGCAGCCGACTAGGAGCCGAATTTCCTGCTTGGACAAAGGCCGTACGCGGCAGCTGAGGAGGAGGGCATGTCTCTTGAATCGGACGAGAATCGGATGGCGATACCTTGTCAGTGTCCAGCAAATGCTGAGGTGTAGATGGTTCTGGTAGCATAAGTCCTTTGCGCATCGCGTCGCCAGAAGTATTGATACGCTGGAGTTGTAAAGGTCTCGCTTTACGAAAGGTTGCTTTAGACGCGGCCGCAGCTTGCACGACACCCAGAGGCACACCGTCGTTATTTTCGACCTGTGACGTCTGCCTCGGAGTAAGCAAAGCGCTTTCGAGGGAATGAGAGGGAGAAAGCGATGTATGCATGCTGGTGGGTGTCGAGAAGAAACGACCACTCGGGATGCCGGTGGATGAAGGAATCCGCGGATAGCCAACGTCTGCTCTTGTATAAATTTGCTGACTGTCGACCAGCAGCTCCGGTATCGCGCTCGCTAATGCCACCGTCTGCTCTATTTGACCTCGTAGAATCATTATCGAAGGGAAAAGTGATCCTGTACTCTTTGCCGTGTGTGCAATGCCTGCCGCCAAGATGGCTGCAACAGACGTATTCGGAATACAAGCTAATTCTTTATCTCGGAATTGCTCGTCCACTATGCAGACTGTGGTGTTGTCAAGCTTGCCATCGGGACAAAGCTCGGAAAACGTCTGTTGGCTTTCTTCATCTGGCAAGAAAGATTTGAGCGCAAACGATGCGAAATTACCTTGCCGAAAGCGTTTGACCAGTAAAGATGGTATGCCGACGTTAACAGTGTTTCGCAGCCTTTTGGGGCTACTTGCGTAGACTTGTGCCGGGCTGGTGTCCAATATAAGATACTGATGGGTCTGAGTCTCACTGGTTTCCTTGAGCCTGTTGACCATCTCTTCCGGGCTGACAAGTATATACGATGAAGCAGAAATGCTGCTTCTGCGAATAGATGCTGGCCTTTTCTTGAGTTTCCGAATGGAAGAATTTCGCTGGCACCCATCAGCCGGTGCTTCGAATGATTTTCGGCTAAGGGGAGGTGAATGGCGAGCGAGAAAGGCCGAATCGATAGAAGTACGTGTCGAACACATTGGATGTTCGCACTTGATGGAAGATGTTGCTTGTCGAGGTGATATGGTTGGCGCCAGGACTTGCAACAGAGGATCGCGAGGCTGCAGGCATTCTGGGTCGCACAGCGGCGGAGAATTCCATGCTGATTGCTGCTGCGGAGGGTTTGGAGTATCCTGATCCAGGTGAAGGCTGGCTCTAAAGGCAGGTGCAACTGGCTGAACGGGAGACCTCTGTCTATCAACGGAGTGCAACGTCGGGCGTACGTGAGCAGTTGCGTCTCCATCCTTGGGCCTCTTGGTGAACTTGGTTTTGAATTGCTGCCAGAATGCACCTTGGTCGACAGTTGCTGACTTTTTAGGTGACGAGTGGGGT
The DNA here is from genome assembly GCA_019775285.1 of Cystobasidium slooffiae. NCBI lineage: Eukaryota > Fungi > Basidiomycota > Cystobasidiomycetes > Cystobasidiales > Cystobasidiaceae > Cystobasidium > Cystobasidium slooffiae. The sequence goes on along the minus strand of JACWFZ010000026.1, from coordinate 23,879 downwards.
TGCCGTTCCTTTGTGTCCAAAGAGTGACCACGCGCATGGTGGCCTTTCGCGGAACCCCTTCGACGGATAGCGCCATCCAGAGGACTCTTAACTGAAGTAGCAGGTGTAGCCAGACAGACAGGAGCAGGTAATCCGGCCGACTTGACGGATACTGGCGACGTGTTGTTCAATGAAAAGGATGGCTTGTCCCAAGGCGAGATCTCCAAAGGTAGGGCTTTGTCAGAGCGAAGTCAGCCGGACATGCTGATATCTAACATCGTATGCAGCTCAACGCTTACGTGGTTGTCGAGGTGTGGCATCCCACAAGCTGTCTGCATCGCCTGGACTGTCACCTTTCAGTCCACTATTTGGTCCAGCCGGGCCGCTTGTATTGGGACTGGTAGTTGAAGAGGAGGGGTTGCTACAAGGCTCTTCGCGAGCATCGTGAAACACGTCTGCATAATCTTGCTCTAGTCTTGTAGCTGTGGAGTGTTGCGTGGTGTTGCTCTCGCTACCGGCTGCCGCTACTTTGGTGGCGCCGGGGCATATCGTGGATAGACTGTAACTTGGTGGTGTGTCTGTCATAGCCGAGGAGGAAGGTTGTGCATGACCAAGACTAAGTCCTACTAAAGTGGAGCTGCATCGGTATGTCTGGATGTTGGGCGAGGTTCTGCGGCTTTGGTCTGTTGGTCGGAGGCAAGGTGCAAGCCTCGCACGCGCTGGCGGTCACGTTACGAAATGCAGCAACTACAAGCAGGGAGGACAGTCCACAGCTTTCACCAGACACCGTGTAACATCTATGAACACTGTAGCTTTTGCATAACAAGTACATTTCATGACATTCAAGCCGGTCATAAGTCATTCCGAACTGTCCGTGAACAACCGCCTTGCGGTCTTCTGTAATAACAAGTACGTATTTCATGCATGATATCCGAGGCATAGCCCCGCTACTTCCAATGCGACATAGCTCAATGCAGCTATGGGCATTTACTGACTGCTGGATTGAAGTCGCGTCTCCAGAGCAGCCTGCTTCTCCTGCATTGCCTGAAGCTCCTTGTCTAGCTTATCCTTTTCGGACTCGAGTTCCTGCACAGAGCGCTTCCTGATAGATAGCAATACAAGGAGGAAAAGTATAAGCAACTATGCTCGTGGGCGGAACATCATCAAGGCTCGATACGAAACTTACTTCTTCTCTACTACTTCTCTGACCTGTGTTACATTCGACAATTGGCAGATTGTCTCATTAGCTTTGCAATCTTGGAGCGGTGGCGTGTGAAGAAGGTTGCAGCGAACACATACATGAGCAACTTCGGCACCAGCTTTTGCAGCTCGCTCCTCGTCTATTCGCTTCTTGCGGGCAGCAGCAGCCTCCAGCTCATTCTCAATATCCTGGCGAGTCAAGCCGGTCCTTGGGTCGCCTTGCAATGACGCGTGCTCAGCAGCTATTGCTTTGGCGAAAGTCACCTCTTGACCTGCCATTGCTGCCTTGTCCTCGTCAATAGCAGCCTACATACGCAGTGTACATAGCAGCTCGTTTGAAGGGAATCAAGGCATGTTGCAGATTACAGTGAGGCCCGCGTGATAGGTTTAAAGTTCAGGTTTCGAGTTCGGTGTACCCCGTTGACAAATGATTAGCAAAGAGGGGACGCCACCAGACGATAGTGCATGGACGGTGAAGCAATAGCACATCAGCGAGGCGAACGATTGCTACACACACACACACAGAGCAGCAACATACCTTTCGGGCGGCAGCTTCCTTCAGGTGGGACTCTATGTCCTCCTTCGTGCGGATGCTGCAATGCAGCAGCATTGTCAGACAGAGATGACCCACGACGTCAGCTTTCGCCGTGCACACGGAACATTACGTACTGAGTGCCATACTGCTGCTGCTCAGCTTCAAGTCTAGCTCTTACTTCGTCCATGACTGCTTGGACAAGCAGGGTAAGAGTTCGATGGGATTGGAGGCGAACAAGACACACCGAAATAAAGACAGCATGCGTAACGATGATCGAGCGGCCACGGCTTCGTATATACCTTGCAGTTACCGGCAGCACGGTACGAACAGCAGCATGATAACTCAAGAAAACACTCAGCTTCAATCCAGCGCGAGACTCGAATGCACAGGTCAGGGCCGTCCTGTCGAGTGACTTCTTGAATGAGCGATTGAAGATATATTTCAATGCGTTGAATGTTCGGAAAATCTAACGAAAGTGTTCTAAACGAAAGTCTAAACGAAGCTACACTGCTTGCACGCGCACCACCGATTACTACCGTACATAAATCTGCGGACATCCTTACTCCCTACTGAATTACCAATCATGATATACTAAACAGACCTGAAGAATCAGACTATTCTGCTGTTGACAGCCGCAAGGTCTGCGAAAGGACGATTAAAAAGAGGCGTTTCCGCTCCTGCTTTGGGCAGTGCTTGTCCTCCATACGTTGCAGCAAGCTTTGAAGGACTCTTCTTGAGGCCGGCAAGCGATTTTGGATCGTGAGATTCTGTGCCGACGACTTGGATGTTAAGCTCTTCTGACTCGTTTGGATCGTATTTGGCGAACGGGTTCTTGAAGCCAGCTGGGTGGAAGCGAGAATGTGCTGCAGAAAGCTTGTGTCCGACAGGAGACATAGGAGGAGCGTCTACCAAAGTAGAGGTGGAAGATCGCTCGGTCATCGATGGACGCCATGAACCACCAGAGAACAATGTTGCAGCAGAATCTTTGCCGCGCCACGACTGAACATTCGCAATAGACGACTTTCTTCTTGCAGCCGACGCACGTCGATCCATGCTGTCTTTGCGCATGAACAACGGTGTCTCGCTGTAGCTGTCGGCTGTCGAGGGTCTGGTCTCGCTGTCGCTGTTGGCTCGCAGAGAACCAGCGGAGGAGCGACGTCCAAGGGCATACACGTCTGGCTGCACATCCAAGAAGGTGGTAGGAAGTCCAGCATCTGCACTTGCTCGGCGAGAGGGTGCTGGAATGGAGACCGCAGTGGCTTCCGAGTCTCTGGAGAAGAAGGAAGGCATGCTGAGGATTTCTCGAGAGGCTTGGCGAGCAAGTTCTGCCTTAGACGATCTTCTTCTGGGAGTCGCCGGCGGTGTAGTGACTGGAAGAGGTAGTCCTTTGTCGCCCTCTGCAAAGTAACCAAAGATCTCTTCCTCCTGGTCGGGATGCATGCTTGACCGGCGAGAACCCATCGGCGATCGCGCATGTGTAGCAAGCGGGAAAGGTATCGAGGATTCTCTTGACTTGGATACGTCCACTACAGCGTAATTGTCGGCGAAAGGATCTGCCATTCGTACATCTGCACGGGCACTTCGGTCAGATAGGGTGGAGAGGAGAGAGCTGCTGGAGTTGCTTCGGGATGGTGTTGTGGGCGGCGAAGAAGAATTGGCAACACTTAGGGGTCCAATTACGAGATCCGGCAGGGAGGTCTTCTCTCCAATGGAATTGTCCATAGAGACTGTACCGACCGTCTTCTCCGATACGTCCGCAGCGATGCCCTCAGCCTTGACAGAAGTGGCAGGACCGCGGACCTTCGTGACCGCCGCTGTCCAGTAATATTTGAGATCGTATTGGATGAGATCCCAGTACGGGACAATAGTGGCAACCACCAATGGTCCGGCCACAGGGAGACTCCAGAGCAGTGGATTGGCAAAATGATGGTGGAAAAAGACCATAAAACCTCCTCCAATTGCCCAGAACCACAGAAGGAGATGGCACACGTGCCAATGTCTAGCCGAACTGCGCCATCGGAAAAGAGGACAAATCAGTATACTGAAATAGAAAGTACAAGAGTTCATTCCAACTTACAAGCTCTCTCGCTTTTTACGCTCTGCAGTTGATCGTGCAGACGTTCCCCAGGCTGTCACGTTGATAGTGAGAAGCGCGAAGATCTTGGAGGGCAGGAGACCGAAGAAATAGAACAGTCCATAGAGAGAGAAGAGCATCATTTGCGGGTCTCCAGTGAGAATCCATGCGTAGGTCGATTTGATACCAGCAACACCGAACATAGTTGCGAGCCAAAAGACGGGTCGCAATAGCGTCGTGGGGGCGTAGAGGAACTGAAAGATGGTGGAGATTAAGATGAATGGGTATAGCGTTTGCTTGAACGTCTCAATGGAGAGCCAGACGGAGTGCTTGGCGAAAGCTGCAGGGAACCAGAAGGCCTCTCTAAAGAAGGATTTGGACCAGCGGGTCTGTTGCTTGACCCATCGAACGAAGCCGGCCGGTGAATCACTTTCGCAAAAGGCCAGGTGCGTGTAGGCGGTTTTGCGACCTTCTCCCAGTAGGCGATTTGTAAGATGTCGGTCATCGCCGAAAGTGCAGTCTCGGCCAAGGAAAGTCTGCAGAACCCAAGGTCCCAAAATGGTACGCATGTCGGCTGTACGGTAGAGACCGATAGGACCAGAAATGCAGGTGACGCAGCGGTAGTAACTCTGACAAGCTCGCTCAATATTGAACTGCAAAATTGGCACGAGGAGGGCATCAGCTGATATGTCGAGAGAGCATTTGGAAGGACGTGTCACTTACAGCAAACCAATAGCGGAGAGCACACATCAACGCCAGCCATGATTCATTCTTGTTCCATATCTTGACGTCTCCGGTGACCCCCGCAATGTCAGGATCACTGCCGAGGACGTAGCTCATCTGTCGGAGTGCGGCGGGGTCGAGAATGGTGTCGCTATCGGTCGTAAATACTGCGTCCTGCGCCTTGTATACGAGCATAGCGAGCGTGAAAGCCGTGAACATGGCAGTCTAGATGCGGTAATGACAAATCACATGTCAGACACGAAGCCTGTCACCGGTCGCTTGACTGCGACGAATACTCACGCGTTTGTGTCCATGTGGCTGTGTCAGGCAGACTGCCTTGTACTTGTTGAAATCGTGTTCCGCATCCCATTCTTTCCATTTCGCTTCGATCGCTTCCCAAGCGATGGTTTCGGCTCGAAGCTCATCTTCCGTTCGAAGGTTGGCGATCGACCTTTTCCAGCTGGCAAGTCGTGTCTTCATAGTCTTCGGAGGAGGAGGGGGCATATTAGCCCAATACACCTCTGTGTACTCTTTGCTAAGGAGCTCAGGAAGGTCGGCGATGAGAGTGGACTCTGGTGGGAAGCACGCTGCGAAATCTTGTGCCATTGATTGATCGGGTCCATCTTGTCCATCAACGACTCCAACAATCACACGAGGAGCCGCCTCTTGCTTCTGAAGACTGTGTAGACACTTCTTCCATGCATCACTATCCTCGCGGTACCCGACGACAGCGATAATGATGTCCAAGGGAGCGGTGCCTTCTTTTTCGCCCTTCTTTGCCAGACGCTCTGTTTTCTTACGGTTGATGAAGGCACACGTGGTTTGTACAATGAAATCTGCCAAGATGACGACGCCTGCAGTAACACAAGAAGCGAATTCTTCAGTGAATCAATCCTCAGGAAGCTTTCTGAGAGTAGTACTCACCATACAACCCCAGTGTGAACGGTCCTGCCGTAGTGACACTGAAGCGCAAGCCATACGCCACAAGGATACCAATAACCAAAGAAGCAGCAAAGCCCAGTTTGGCTACTACACAAACCCACCACCAGGCAAAGCGAAGCTTCGTGGTTGCAACGGCAGCCATTGTGTGGCTTGCGAGTGTATTGGATCTCTGCAATGAGAGGGGAGAAATGAGCAGGTGGGGGGACGTAAGAGAAAGTGGTATGTGAAAGAAAGAGGAAGGAGGAGAGGAGCAAGAGAGAAGCTTTCAAAAGATGAAAGAATCTGTCAGATGAGATGTAAAATGAAGACAGCTTTCTCAGGCTTTCCGAATCAGGGAGCAATAAAGTCCTTTGCCACACTCATATCATAGGTATATGAAACTCTTTCTGTGAGCTTTCGCCGCAGAATTGCACTTGCTAACGAGATGCTAGCGTGAGCCGACACGGATCCGTTAATCCTGTGACGCTACATTTACCGAATTTGTTGGCAATTGTGTCAAGAAATTCTGTTAAAGCTCGTCCGCTGTCGTCTGGACGCGTGGGAATTGGCCTTGGGCGCATCCAGCCACCGTGATACGGTTAAGCGCAAAGGCGGAGCAGGACAATTAAGTTTGCGTTGCGGATAATTGCCTGCAGCAATTAAAGAGCACGTTCTGGTGGAACTGCTCCTTAAGCCGGTCGCGGTTGAACTCTTTTCTTTCGAGATCCGCATGGTGTTGATCAAGATCTGCGTGGCCTTGGAGCCATAAGGCCTAATTCGCTGAAAGATTCGGCACTGTAATTACACCCCACATTCTCAGCTTAAGTGCATTTACCGCATTAGTGAAAGTTGTAGATGTTTACCTGCCATATCCGGGTCAATCGAAACGCGATCGAAATGGCTTCGTCCGGATTTCCGATAAGTTAAACTCTCATGTTGTGGTAACTCGCCAACTTTGATTGCCACGGCTGGCCAGAAGGGCCTCATGGTTGGGCAATCTCGCATGGCCATAGACAGAGTGACAGATGAGTGATGGCTGTCAGTCTTTCGTCATAACTGCAATGTAGTAGTGCAGCACGCGGTAGGAGATGATTCTATGACAGGATAGCTTGAATATCTCCGTCAACGCGACCAGCACTGTGTGAATCATCACTATCGTAGCGGTGTCGTACGGTATGTTCGCGATAGGGCGAGGGCGGGTGGATGTCGCCCGCTGACACATTGAGAAGGGCAGTACGGATGAGAAGCTCCGAACCGGACGCATTCATAGAGTCGCAGACTACCGTATACGGTATAAATATTGTTGTGGGCTGGGCATCTTCCCAGCCGTCAAATTACAGCTTATTAGTGCGTGTACGGTTTGCACAATTTTTCTTGCAGCCACTTGTCTTGCTTGACTCTTCGTTGTCCAGGCCCAACATCGGTAGGATGCTCGAGATGCACTAACAACAAATCGTCAGCCATTCTCGAGCTGCATGCTCGCTAGCCTCAGCGTAAAAGATCATTTGTCCTCGCATAGCGCAAAATGTTATCTTCATTCGCCAGGCTGTCTGATTACGATGAGCTGCAAACGGCGGCCTACGCGGGAATGCCGGTGCTACGAATGAGGTGTACCAAGTACGCATGCAAGTATTCAGCACATGTATGAGTGTCACAATGTAAGTTTGACCAAAACAATATCTTGAAGTCAAGGTACTTACAGTATTCTGTTGATTCGCTATCATTCACATGGTCCGCTTTCTTCTCGTTATCACTGCCTCGCAGGGCACATGGAATCGCAAATACTTGTGGAGTAGCGATGTGCCCAGAGGTTCGTCCATGTGAGCGTAAACGTTGGCAGCGGCAGTTCCCGATAAAACAGGGAATCTGCGACTTCCAATGCAGCAATCACGATTCCCCATCGTTTGGGCGTTAATACGCTTTATGACCGTTATAGGCCTGACATTCTCAGCTCGCTAACTTTTAGTAGAAGGCATACAATGCTTACGCGAACAGGTTCCACAGAATATGATATGCAGATGATACTCAGTACTATATGTACGCCGTTGTGGCGGTGCTTCGCACAAGCCGGCCGACTTGTGAAACGTACCGCATACTTGGAAAGGATAGGCGATACTATAGCACTAGATAGAATTCCATCGTCTTGACTGCTGCTATGTCAACACACCCAGTCAGCATTCTTTGACGACTGATTCCGCTCGCCGAAGCGTGAGGACATACCCTTGGTCACCATTGGCAGCGGACACAGCACATCCGCTTCTAGGTCCATACGGGCGAGCACAGTATCCAGGAGGACCTGTCATATGTTCGATGCTAGAGTTGGTCAGGAGGCAAGAGTTGGCTCTTCTGCGTGTGTAGTGTGATTATGTCGTATGCCCGAGACACTGTAATAATAGTATATCGATTACGGCAACCAGCCTGGGGTGACCGACCAGCAGCGTCGACGGTGTGCCGTGGCCCAATGTACTGTATTGAAGGCCTGCATTCTGCCTGCTCATCAAAGATACGCCTGGTTGTCTGACTTGTTCGCAGCCTTTCTTCCCAGTCAGCTCAAGTACTACTCTGTGACAGCGCTGCGGCGACCGGTGGTGGAAGGTTGATCGTACACCTCTCGACCTCACGCCCACAACATACGCCTGCGACCTCCCCTCAGTCTATCCTGCACCAGCTTAGTCAAAGCCGAGTGCTATACTCCGACTGGCGCAGGCAACCGCGAGTGCAGAGTCCTTTCAGTGACTGGCCCAATTTACACCTCTCCGGTGCGCCGGGCAACGATGAGCTCGCCCCAGCAAGCCGCCCTGTTTCCCGTGGGAAGTCCAAAAGAACAGCATAGCGTGAGTGCAGTACATCACACGTCATCCACACACCTACTGCACGAGCTGGCATCTGACTACGGTTCTCCCGCCTGAACGCTGCAGCCCGACTCTGAGTACAGCCATACGACAACGCAGGGACAGGCGCCGGCCGGGCAGGCCGGTGCAAGCCTTTCCGCGATATTGGAGGATCAGAGAGACAGCGAAGACGAAGCTGCGATGGCACTGCAGGAACAGGTGGATGCTGACTTTGAAGAGAGGCGTCAGATTGGAGGTGGTCTCCTCAAGCAGGTCACAATCAAGAGTGGCTACCTCCTCAAAAAGGGCGAGAGGCGCAAGGTGAGTGCGGGCGTACACTTATCAACCTGCACACACAAATAGCTCATATGGCCCCCCTTGCATGTACCAGACCTGGAAGAAGAGGTACTTTGTGCTGCGTCCTGACCGTCTGTGCTACTACAAGGACGATAGAGTACGTCCACTTCACCCACTGAGGCTATACTGTGCCGGGCGAGTGCTGACGCGAGTACGTCTCATCTACAGGAATACCAGATCCTCCAACATATTGCAGTATCGGAAGTACATGCCTGCGCCCAAGTTGAAGTCAAAAAGCATGAGAATTCATTTGGTATCGTCACGCCTCAGCGTACTTTTTACGTCAAAGCCGACTCACCGGAGCAAGCGGACGACTGGGTGAAACAAATCAATCGAGCACGAAAAGAGATTGAAAAGCAAAAGCAGAACAAGGATGAGATTTCGAATGTAAATACTGCTGCTGCTGCCGCTGCTGGAGATGTGAGACGTGATAGCCGACCTGCGCACGAGCCGATGGCGATTCAAGCTAGCTACTCGACTACTCGACCTATCCCAATTCGACAAGCTGGTGGAGGTACATCAATTGGCTCTCCTCATCCACACAGCAGCTTCGGACAATCTTACACCGACACGAGTGTTTTCTCGACCTCGGAAAGCAGCAATGCAGTCGATCACTTCCTGTCTAGCTCGTACGCTTCCAATTCATCAGGTCAAAGTTGGCAGAGAATGCCTCACTTCCTACAAGACCGACTTCCTATCGATCCTGGACGCAACTCAGAGACTGAAGATCAATACGACGAAAGTGCAGGATTGCATAGAAGTCCTATCGCTCCGCAGCGCCTACCAGTCCCTCTTGATCGAAGTAGAGGTGCCCTATCCTCGAGTGAGGAAGACGAGGAAGTAGATGAGGCAGGCCTGGCTCAACCATCGTCATCTCAAGGTGGAGGATCTGGATCACTTAAGAGCCGCTTAAACCCAGAAAGAGTCGTCTTGAGCGGATATCTGATGAAGCAGGGAAAGCGCAAGAACTGGAGGAAACGCTGGTTCGTCTTGACGAGTGATAAGTTGCTGTATGCTCGCTCTCACATGGTAAGCTTCGCTGGCCTTCACCTTGCCACCCTACTGCTTGTAGTCGTGAGAGACTGACCCTTGCGTTGCTCGTACAGGACAATAAAGCACATCGCTGCATCAATCTAGATAGTGTCTTAGACGCAATGGAGGTGATCAATCAGAACGCAGCAAGTGAAGCCGGAGAACCATCTTCATTGCTGCCTAATCAGAAGAAGTCGCCTCAAAACAGCTTCAAGATTATCACGCCAAAACGTACATACGTAGTGTGCGCACCGTCGGAAGAGGATGAAATCAAGTGGATTTCGTCTATTCGCGTTTTGCTTTCCGCACATCGTGGATCACCTAGTGGGACAGCTGCACCTACCCCACCTCATCCAACACCGGCACTGCAGGTCTCGAGCCCTTCTTTGGGAGCTCTTGTCTCGGAAAGCAACAACGAACATGCTGCTCCCCCGAAAACACACCCTATCCCTGTGCCGTCCCAGTACTGTAGCATAGAATCACAGTAAGTGGGCGAAAACATTGGTGTTTGGGTTGTAGAGTGGCATGGACTGATATATTCTTTCTACTTGGGTAGACTGGAACAAGCGACAGGCCGAATGCAGCATCTTTCAACGTAATCTGAATTAATCAGCCTTTTATTTTACTTTCTTACTGCTTATCGAACGATCTTCCAATACTGTCTTCAATCTTAAAATGTACTTTCAACACTCTCTGTAGCGAGATAATGGAGGATTGGCCTGTGATAGTCGCCGTTATAGCAACGATTATGCGAGCGATGATACATACACCCATACGGTTCTTGCCTCTCGTGGCTTTAGCGGCTCGGTAGAGCGTACCTGCCTGGCAGCCTGAATGTTCCATGCTTGATATGCATTCATTCAGGCAGAATTCCGGACCGGTGTATCCTAGTAGTACAACTGCGAATATGAATCCGCCACAGAACGTCGAGCCGACTGGACGCCTTTGAACCAAAGCCAGAAGAAAGCCATGAGCCAAACAATGGACGATCGAATGCGAAGAGCAGAGAGACGGAACGGCAATAATGCAGGACATGCACGCTGTCTCTTGTGCGACTTGCCTTGAAGTGACAGCGACTGGCGAGCAACTTTGGAAGACTACGTCGGAATATGGCTAGCGAGGTGTGTTCTTGCATGTCGTCGGTACAGCTCAAAGGCTCTTCACTCACATCCACAACCTACGCCTTCTACCGCTTTCTACGAGTTCAGCTGGAACGCAAACGAGCACAGTGAGAGACGAAGCTGCTCACTTCACGCCACCATGTACAGCGACAGCACGTCTGACATGTAGCCATCCCTCTGGATCGCGCAGAGTGGCTCAGCTACAGAACGAAGTAGGGCATTACGGACTGCCAGAAGCTCTAGAGTAGGTTCTCATGTCCTGGACTTGTTTCGGTCTGCTTGTCTGGTATGCTGATGACAAGGGATCCCACTCTCCCGTACTCACGTGCTTGTCACTTCACTTCCAGTCTAGCACCCTACAAACGCAAGGTCATGTCTCTACGAGCTGAGAAAGATCATCTCCTAGCACGAGAGAAAGAGAAGTTGACGCGAGAGTATGAACATCGACTCGCTATGGAACGAGCGATACTACACGATCGTCTCCAGAAAGAACTCCAGTTTCGGATGCGCCAGGATCTCACCACAGCCTCGTCCAAGAACAAAGCATACGGAGGTTTGCTCAACCCGCCTAGATTCGGCGGAGACCATGCCCCAAAAACTGAAGCGTACATGAAAGCCAGGAACGAATTCAAGTGTGTTAGCGAAGATACTAGTAAGTTGTTTCAGTCATGCTTGACCGTTCCATGTACCGTAGCGAGAACAAGGCCTGACATCCTTGAGAATTCCCCCAACGATAGTACCTGGTTATGTGGTTACAAGGGTCTTGGGAGCAGTTAGTGGTTCTGCTTACATTACCGGACAGTAAGTCCTTACTTTCGGTGTCTACTTTGTACCAAGAGCGCAGAACTCCCTGCCAAACCTCTTGTCAATCTTTTATAGACCAGAACCCGAGCTAGAGAACGTCGACACCTCACGAAGCGATCGTGCTGCAGCAGTCAATCAGCGTAAGATATCTTTGATCGATTCACAGCTATAAATGACTTAAAACTGCATTTTACGTACCTTTCCCTTCATTGCTCTCCAGTTACCGATATAGCCATCGGTCGAGGTGCGAACGCAGTCATTGGACTACGCTTCGATACGTCTGCTCCTCTTGGTAGTTCACACATTGAAGTTCTAGCTTATGGAACGGCTGTCAATATAAAGCGTGATAATGGGAAAGGTCAAAATCAAGGATGGGACCATAACAACAAGCAAGTCTCCTTCAAAGATGTGAGTGCTCATATCTACTTTTCGCATTTTGTCACTTTTAGACTGTGACTTTCCTTTGCTTCTTACGCTTTTGTCCGCAGGAGAGCCTACAGGAATTGTTGAAGCGAGTTCTCGCTGAAGAGGAAGGTGGAGGTGGTGGAAAGAAAAAGAACAAGCAGCAACAGCCACCTGAGCCAGTAAGTCAGAAAGATTCGGTACAAAGGCCTTGTTACCTTGTATCCTTTTACTTCTACAAGTAGCTTACTTTGGTTGGTAAACTCCACCTGCAGGCCGAAGATGAAGTTACTTTTAGTCAAATTGCAGCTGTTATGGCTCTGCTGAACGGTAAAGGAGGTGGTGCTAGTGGTGGAAATAACAATAATTCGGGATTCTCAGGTTGGGGAAATGGAGGAGGAGGTGGAGGCGGGACAAGCTCGGCCTGGGACGCGAATAATAGCGGTGGCTGGGGAGCAGCGACGACAGGAGGAGGAAAGGATTCTGGCTGGGGCGCAGGTGGTGGTACTTCATCAAATGCAGGCGGTGGGAATGGTTGGGGAGCAGCCGGCGGTGCTGGCAGCGGTGGAGCTTCGTCGTGGAATGCTGGCAACAAAACAGGGGGAGGTGACTGGGATGCTTCTGCAAACAATGATTCCTGGGGGGCTTCCAATGGCAGCGGCGGTGACTATAATAATAACAACGCTGATTGGGGAGCAGGAGGAGGAGGAGGAGGAGGGTACGGAGGAAACGACTGGGAGAATAACGGTGACGAGAACGACGGACCTGGAGTGAGTTAGATTTTGTCGACTCACCCCCATCATAGCTGCTACATCGACTAGATGTGTTAGACGATGATGAGGCTACCCCCTTCTCCGGCCAGCTTTCGAGTTTCTTCCACGAACTATTAGATAACCTTCGTCTGACATTGTCTTTCTCGTTTGTTTCGCAGGGTTGGAACAGCGGCTACGACCGTCGTGGAGGTCGTGGACGTGGCTCTCCTGGAATAGACATCGATCCGAGAGAGATGGCCCTTTTCATGTCGGACATGCTCAAGAAGATGCGTCCTAGGTCACGCCGCGAAGACAGCAGAAGTGAAAGACCCAGTCCGATCTTTGCGTGGGAAGCGACCTAGTTGCCTTGAATGGGAGGTGAAGTCCTGCGAGGCTCAGCAAGCTCTAGCTTCTCGTTCCCAAATGATGGCAAGTCTCCGTGAACATGCTTCTGTCTTCTCCTGCAACCGAATGCCGTGTTCAAACCCTCTTTCGATGGATCCTTTGCGATGCCGTATCCGACTGCTCTTTTCAAGCTTGCTATCATAGTTAAGCGTCCAATATGTTGTTGAGCTATTGAAGAAGTCTATGTAGCGCATTATGTTGTGTGATAGAATCATGATTCCATGCCGCGTCCTTTGTAAACGAGTAAAGAATGATCGACCTGAAAAGAAAAGGACCCAGATAGCGTGCATGTGATTTGCTTTGTGAATGGCGGCGACTGGACTCCCTTCTTCTCTCGTCGACACGACACCTCTAGTGATCACATACTCATCTCATCACGCATTCATATACACTCCAACTACAGTCATGTACGCATCACCATGCCTGCCTGCCAGGCCAACCTCGCGCGCAAGTGACTGTCGCCGGCTAATGACGATGATGCAGGCCCGGACTTGCCAGAGACTCTCATCCCAGCTCGAAGCTGTTCGACCTGCTGGCAGACAGCTTATCCAAGATGAGCGAGTCTGAGAAGAAGGATCTGATGAAGAAGGCATGTCTCTGCCTCCGTCCTGCTGTGTCGGTGTCCTCTCGGCTGACGGCCTCGTGTATATCCATTCAATACGGCTCACGCAGGTCAACGGCATCTTCGAACTCGCTTTGAAGAACAAGGAGGGCAAGACAGAGTCTTGGATCATCGACATGAAGAAGGTCAGTATAGTGTCACTTCAGATGGACTGCTTTTCATGCTCACAGCCTGCTTATCCTGGTCTGCAGAAGGGTGAAGTCCTCAAGGTCCAAGATGGTCCAAAACCCAAGGCCGATGTCACGTGGGTTTCCCACTCAGTTTCGGCCGTTCTTTATACGCTGCTACGCCTTCACAGCTAACATTTCTTGCTGACTACCTTGCATTGCTCTGGCACCTCCTTGTGCATTCCAGTATCACCGTTGCCGACGAGGTCTTCCAGCAACTCGCAGACGGCAAGCTCAATGGACAGAAGGCAAGTCACCTCTAGACGCTACGTACATGCGGATTTTAAGCAATATGAGACTAACAAATTCCTAATGCTTCCACCAGGCTTTCATGAGTGGAAAGCTCAAAGTCAAGGGCAACATCCAGTAGGTTTATGCATCTGTTCCCTATCGTCGGCCATGTCTGACGATCTGTCTCGCTCCACAGGCTCGCTACCAAGCTTGACGCTGTCCTCCAGGTATGTTTAGCCTTGACTTGGTGGTCTTCTTTCTCTTGCAACATCGTTCTGACCTGTCTACCTGTCTTTGACCCAATACAGAACGCGAAAGCCAAGCTGTAGACACGAGATATACCCGGTTGTACACTTACGCATGCAATCTCAGGCGCTCGATTTACAAGCTATCGAAAGTAAGGGTGTCTGGCTGTAACGCGACCTGCTTGATTGTCTTTGTCTTCGGCCAGGCTGCCTTGCACCGAAGAGCTTCTGAACCCTGCCAAAGAAGGACTTTGGGTGGCTTTCCCGTTCAAACACACTGCCCCTCCCGGCTTTCTAGCATATGAGTGATGTTTCGCTGGCCCACTAATCCCTCTGTCTCCTTTCTAGCCTGCCAATTGCGTCAGCGACGCTGAGCCAGCTTGAACGTGCAGCGCCTCTCCTGCTGGTTCGTTCCGAATGCTGGTTCGTCCTGAAAGCAAAGATTCAACATGTTGGAAGCGATGGTAATCGTGGATGTGCAGCTGCGGGCGTGTCCCATGGATGGGAAATCCGAGTGACCGAAGGTGTTGTGCTTGATCATGCAAGCTTTGCGGAACCGAGGCTTCTATGTCAAAGGGATGCAGGCGCGGTGGTGAGTATCAAGGTCTCTGTCTTTGCTTAGATACAAGACGGACTCACCCTGTGCGCTGCAACGCATAACAGCTGACTCTATGGAGACGTGCTGAACTTGACGACATCCCAACATTTACGTATTGGCTTTCCTCGACAACCTGATGATCGTCCTTACGCCAGCTGCGGCAGAAGGAGTATGGATGGTCTCTGTGCTAAAGTGACCACCGGCGATTCTTTCGAATGCCGAGTTATACCAAGCACCGCGGCACTCGAGGGGCAAAGCTTCATCTGATAATGGTGTGCCTTCTGCTTTGAAATCGAGGTGTAGAAGTAACAACGGCTTCGAGCTTGCGAGTGCCCTCTTCCAGCTTGAGGTAGTGAAGCCAGATTTTGCACAAATGACAGAGAGAAGAGGCGATGTTGCTTCCGACGTGTAGTAGCTGGCTGTGCCTTCCATTTCCCGCACGGCTGCTGGACCCAAACGCTGCTTGTAATGTTTGCACTGTACTAGCACGTCTTTCGGTTTATCGAGGGTCCAATGACCTCTTAGATCTACCCCTTGGTCTCCAGCACCACCGCACACCACAAGCTGCATAGAAAGCTGGCTTTGCAAGAACTCCCTGCAGGAGTGTTCGTACAGACGTCCTCTGCCGACTGTCGACATAGTCGACGTATAACGAGAAGCGAATCTCCACGCAAGAATGCTGAAGTCGATAGTGTGCAAGTGAGAAGATTTGGCTGCTGGAAAGAGGTACCTCGAACGGGACGACCTCATTATGATTCCTGAACCTGGAAACAGCATTTGCGATGTCGACGGAGACATTGTAACAGCACAGCTGGCAGTCTCGGGAGACGTTGTCCTTAAATATCCATGTAATTTGCTGAACGAATCGGCCTGTTGCGAAGACTGTTATGTGGACGCGGTCTACCGACGCGAAGTGGCTAGAACTGCCAAATCGAGAGCCTGAAGTGCAGCGGAAAGTTCTTCAATGTCGTGTCAGGTATCCAACAGTAGGAACATCCACGAAAATAGTGATTGCCGAATGTAGACCTCTTGAGTATATGTCCGCTGACAGGAATCTCTTCGTATCTCTGGACCAAGCGGGCGAAGTCCTGCTAGAGCATTATCGTGAAAACAGGATGATCGACGGCGGAGTCAGGGTTGACCACAGCTGCTAAGCTTGAAACAGAGCATAACGAGCATGATTGCTCACCTTTTCTCTCTGTCCTCTACTTGTCACGTCACGACGAGTCTGAGATACTCTACCAAGATTGGGTATGTAAAAGAAAAACCCGCTCGGAGCGTCAGGTATTCGGTTGTTACAAGTTCTGCACGTGCGCGAATTGAAGACCACACGAAGGCAAAGATGACTTATAGGCACAGAACGCTGGCGTCCCATGCTACTGAGCAACTACATGGTCCGTCACCCATTACCAGAAACAGCTTACGAGAAATTCAAGAGCTGGTCTACAAGCCTCGCATGCTTTCGAAATCTCGAATAGAGGCTACCTTGTAGGCAATTGTGGCAGGCATGCGGTAAGGAAGCAGACGGCTACGCCGTGTGAGTGGCAGGGCCGGCACGATGTGCGCGATGTAAGCTTCATTGACAGTGGCTTCTGACAGCTTGTACATCTGCGTGAAGATTGCTGAGAGTCGCACTAAGTATTGATTGGCGTTGCTGTACAATTTCCGTACTCGGAATAGCATAGTAGTGTACACAGATGTCCAGCCATCGACTCCCTTTGGTCTCGTCCGCGAACGAACGCCAGTGACTCGCTTTCAAACTAGAGGTCATACTCTGTCCTGGCGTGAGACGCCAGCGGCAGGCGACTGCACCACCAGGCATTAATCCCCCACGGAATTTGGCTGCGAGTTGGACTTTTGAAGGCTAGTCCACCGGGTTTTTACACATGTTGCCGTGTTCTTGAGAATGTAAGGGCCTCCTGCTTTCGTGCTGAATTGGGCAGGTCTCGATTATCATGAGCGATCCTGGTTCGATTTATGGCTGATTGGATAGATCCAATCGATAGCAGATATCTGAATGAGGCTACTGTGTATTTGCGACTTGGGCTGTGCTGCCATGACTACACCTCGCTTTAAGCGAGTTGCAGCTCCCTGATCTTCCTCTGAAGGCGTTTGGCAGCGTCCGCATCCTTTCACGAATCTTTGCGTTAGCAGGTGCATTCCTCGTATAAAGATGTACTCTCGGTTACCTCGTTATTGAGATTGACCACCTTCGAAAGGTACACTTCCGCCAGGGACAGTTCACCGATCACACGTGGTCGAGACTGGGCTACGTGATGCTCACCCATCTCGTATGCAGCAAGTTGAAGGTATGTATGACTGTATTCTTGTATCGGAAGGTCGTTGCCCTATGAAACATTGAAGATGATGTCAGAAAAGTGCAGGTCCATCGGTGAAGGCCTACGTACCTGCGCGACAGCTACTAGGCGAGTCCAGTACATTGCGGCTTCTTCAAATAAGCCCATCGACAAGCACTGATCCGCTAATTGTCGCAAGTTGCCAAGGTCGGTGGCTTCTACAAGCATCTGAGCGCGCTTGAAGCACTTTAAAACTTCGTGGGGCCTGTGCGGGCGTACTGCTAGTCAGCGGAAGCCCGACAGACGGATTGAACATGACCATTTCCGCACTTGGCTAGCTTTTGGTAGCATTGCGCTAATGCTTGCCACATGCGTGAATCGAATGGCCTGGAAGTACATGAACATCATAAGCTGTTGTGTCATCAAAACTGGTTTTCAGTCTGGGCGGACGTACCGCAGAGCAGTTGCTTTCTGGAAATACTGTAAGGCATAGGCGTGCATGCCCAGAAGCTCATATGCTTGTCCGAGGCCATACCAAGCTCGATAATCCTTTCTGTTGGCCTCTGTAAGCATAAAGAGCAGGTCAGACCCTTTGTCAGCCGTGAGACTCAAATGAAACTTACGACACGCTTTCCTGTAGGATTCTATAGCAGCGTGAGTATTGGACATCTCGACGTATTCGTGACCCATCAGAGTCCAGGCTGTAAGATAGCCTCGATCCAGCCTTAAAGACTGTCTAAACATTTCAACAGCTTTCGCATGGTCGCCGCGAAGGGAATACAAATTGCCTGTTCCGAGAAAGTGGTAATGCTGTTCGTGTCAGTCAAGCGTAAAAAAAAAAAGCGAGAAGACTGGGTTACGCACCAATCAAGCAGCATACCTCCGGCCGATTGGGGTCTAAAGCGGCATATCGCTGTGCCAGCTGTGCAAGCTTCCCGGATTTGCCCATGACGTAGAGGATATTGGAGTAGGTATCCAGCTCTTCAAGCCGGAAGGGATCTTGCGCTCCAAGCTCATCGAAGTGTCTCTCGGCCAGTTCGAAGTCTGTCGAGATGTCCGTATTAGATCTTGGATAACATGACTCGAGTAGTGAGCTTAGGTCACCTCGTAAATGATACTCGCACAACGCATGCTGGGCCTTCAAATGGACGCTACCGGGGAAAAGTGATTCGAGGCATTGTATGTCGAACCGAAGGCTATCTGAGGCTCTGTGCACCTCGAGGCTTCCATGTATGTAGAACATCCTAGTCATCATGTCTTGCGGTAAATCGGTGCCAATAGCGAGGAACTGGATGCCATGTCTCATTAGCAGACTGTTAGGACTCATGGCCTCCCAAGCACCCACCTCGGTCTCGCCATCGAGTAACTCGGTAAGCTTCAACCAAGCGGACCAGTTGAAACTGTACTTCTGGACCGACTCTACCAGACAAACGACAGCTGCCTGCCTTTGCTTCGCTTCCGATAAGACCAAGGCTTTCCTGTAGAGAGGAAATACTTCGTCAGCGCGAAGTCACCATCTTGCTGACCTTCATCACTCACAAGTAGAGCATGAAAGCGTCATCTGTCTCTCCTATGTGCTTCAGCACCTTGTTCGTCTCCTCAAGCTTAAAGGGCTGATTATCTGAGAAGGGCACCAGCAGTGGAGTAAGCAAGCGCATCCTTACAACAAGCTCATCATCACACTGACCTGAAGTCTTGGACTGAGCGACCTGTCACATAATGGTAAGCATCGGTCTTCACATGAGTGTATTTGCTTTGCGCACGCATTGGCTCGACTTACGAGGAAGCTGCTATAGAGCCATAGCCACCGTTCCTGAATGTCCTCGCTATCTTCGAGCGTATATGCACATTTCTGAAGTTCTCGACAGTCAAAGTATCTCTTGGCTTTATAGTATCTTTCGCTAAACACGGGTAGCTGTCGTTGTCGTGAAAAGCAATGGTATTACAGTCCAGATCCACAACTCAGCCAGCCACCCAGTCAAATGCATCCACTGTGGGAAGTCTAGATGAGTAAGGCTTACCTGTAAGGCTTGCAGCGCATTGCGAGACTTTACCAAGACCGATTGCAGAATGCCAGCGGTGCGAGTTTCATCGCAGGCAGACGCCAACTCAGTCAGCCTGGGATGGTGATAAGCGGCAGAAGCGTGCGAGTAGGACGTGTGAGAACAAAGTCAGCTATGGAGTAGCCAATTGGTCCGACCTAAGTGCGTATTATTCTGCTCACCACTTCGACGCGTTTCCTAGACATCGATCACCTAGGTGGTGAGCTTCTCGTAGGAGGAGGTCCTTGAATGTATCACTGTTCTGCTGCATGTCAGCAAAGGTGTTGTGATCTGCTCCTTTTCCTGTTGTAGGTCATCTTGTGTACTGAGTGATCATTCTTGCGTGATGTGCATGAAAGTAAGCCTGCAACGACATAGCAGCCGTTCCTTGAAGCAACACCGCGTGGCAAATGGTAAAGTCAGACGGCGAATTAAGCTGTATTACGGTATATCTAAAAAAACGATAGAGGTATCTGTGTTGATGCGCTGAAAAGCACAACGGCGCGGGACTATTATTCTACGACGGAACTGCGCGCTTGCTTCGTGAACGAATGGCTTTGCCTTTGTAATAAAAGAGGAACGGGATGGGTATCATAGCCAGACTAATAAAAGCCCATGTCGATGCTGCCCACTTGTTCGTGAGATTGTGGAACATGGCAGCGATGAAGAGCGGCATTGCAGCGCCTGAACCGCTTCGAACTACTGTTTTGGCTGCCAAGGCGCTAGCTACATACTGAGGGAAGGCGTCGATGAGGTATGCATTGGCGGTGAAGTAGATGACTACCATGCCGAATCCAAAAGGTAGGCCAGCACTGGCAGGTCCGACCCAGTTTCCACCTCCAGGCATGACAACGTTCGGTGACGTCCATCCCAGGATGAACAGCGAGATTGGAATGAACCAGACTCCAACAAGCATTCCAGGGAGCCGCATTTCGGGTTCCGCGACTCCCCCATTTGCCGCTACATCGCGAAGGTATCGTCTTTCGAGTCTCGGCGTGTAGAGTAGTGCAAAGCCAAGGCCGATCAGCACTGGGATAAACATCAGGCCTCTGATGCCTTTGCTGAAGCCATAATCTTCGCCAAAGATGACGGGGTAGGCCGAGAAGAAGGCGTATAGCTGCAATATGAAGAGAGGCGGGATTAGTATTTGGCTAATAACTCGCTAGGAGCGATACTAGAGACGGATCAGAGATCGAGACCTACTAAACCATAAATAAGAGCAATGTACAAGCTCATGAGCAGCAGTATAGGCTCTTCAACGAGCATCTGGAAGGGACGGATGAGAGTTTCGACGATGATACCAGAAAGATCCCTTCTGAAAGCTTCCTGCTCAGTGACATAGGTCATGTCTCCAGTTTCTTGTCTGATTCTCTTCGCTCGCTTTTTGAGGATAACGGGAGCGAATGTTTCGGGGATGGTGAGCAGGGATAAGGTAACGACTCCAGCGAAAATCATGTTGACCCATAGAATCCAGCGCCATCCGATGGTTTGTCCGATGAATCCGCCAACAATGGGACCTAACACAGGTCCACCGTATGGAGCTGCAGCAAAAAGCGCAATTGCGAAACCGCGCTCATTCGTATCCCAAACATCGCTGATGGCACCTCCCGCAAGTGTGAGGGGTGCCGCAGCGAAGAAGCCGCAAATGAAGCGACATGACAGAAGGGCGCCGATATTGGGAGCTCTAAAATGGATGCGTGCGACAATGTTCAGCTTACTGGTAGTGCCTGACGGGGACTGACATGAACAGACTGGTGCAGCAGACTTACAGAGCACAAGGGATGTTGAAGATAGTGTACAGGGCCATAGGAATGAGCCAGCACCATTTTCTACCATACAACTCCGAGAGGGGACTCCACAGCAAAGGTCCAACACTGTAAACACGGATGAACAAGTATGTCAGCCATGTCCGAAGTGATTTTGTGATATGACGCCGGCGAATCACATCTTCAAGCAAGGTACTCACCCGAATCCGAAAACCATCAAGCTAACAGTAAGAGCGACAACTGTCCTCGAAACGTTGAATTGTTCCTCCATTCCAGCAAAATCTCCAGTGACGACAGCGCTAGCAAAAGCCACTTGAACGACAGCTATCGCCACCACGGCGGTCACGTACCACTTGAAAGCGTTACTCCACTGACGAGGATCATCAGGATCTTCAGTTTTGAACGTGACGAATTGGAGCTTCTCCAACCTCTCGACATCCGAAGTGCTTAATCTTGTTGGGACTCTTGCTGCTTGTGGTGGCTGTACTTGGGTAAGTTGCCTAACTAAATCGTGCCCGCTGACTACACCAGTCTCTGTAGTCTCTCTGTACTCGCCGGTAGGTTGGCTGATAGCTGTAGTAAGGGCTGGGTAGGCGAGATCTGGGCTTTGAACATTATGCGTCGGTGGCATTTGAGGTCTTGAAGGTGTCGGCTTGAGTGACTGCATGGTCGACTTTGGACTGCTCGGCATGCTGCAGGTCTCCTTCTGGATGTGACAAGAGTAATAGTATGTTTTAGGTAGTGTGCCTTCTTCTTTCAGTGCTTTGTATAGTAAAAGGATGCGTGCAGATCTTCCTCGATAGCGCTTTGCTAATCCTCGAATTGGCGAACTCTACCTAGCTATGCAAGAAATGACCTCGATGAACTCTGCTTGTCAAGAGGGAAAGGCACGACGCTCCGGATGCAGCAAAGAAAAAGCTATCATTCCCGGGAATAGAATAGCTTTCGGCATCTCCTCTTCCTCTGGCTAAAGCTGTCATGCAATTTTATCCCTTGCCGAAGCTTGTTCCTTTACCTTCTTTCGTTTCTTTTCCAGCGAAATTCTGCGGGCATATTACGTACGCAACTCCGACTGACCGCAGATCACGCTTCTGTGTCTCGGAAAAGCAACAGGGAAATGAAGGTGGAAGCCGAGATGGGATCCGCTCTCGGCGACTCTGCGTGCCGGTAAGCAGGCAGCGCAAACTGCCAGGGTGCCATATAGCCTTCATATGTGGTTGAGCGTGGGAGGAAGTCTTGATCACGATGACTTGCGCGTACGTGCGACCTGGGGGATCCTCTTCCTTCTCCTATCTCCCTGCTGTACTGAATGCATTTACGAGCCATGTCGAGGTATGAGTGAAGGTCCCCGTGATGCCGTGAAGTTGCCCAAATTGTATCCACCCCATTCTATCATAGCGTTTTTGCCGCTCTGCCGAACAATTGGTGACTGGAGCACCGCAATTCGCTCGAGCTTGACAGCATGGCTGGTTTGAGTGGGTGAGAGATGAGTCTGGGCAGCAATGCATTACAGCACTTTATTTCGCTGCAGTGCTAGGTGGTGCGTTGTCCTTTCAAAGTGTATTCGCACATCTTCTCATTGCTCCACAGCGGTGCGATCCCCTCCAAGGCTCCTGCTTGCGCGATGTATCTTCCCCTGCTTCATCCGGCTTGCAGCATTATAACCACCTTAGTACACATCCATAACTGTGTACCGTCCTTCCTTGCTTGCCTCTGAATTCGTTGTACTGTCGTGTTGGAACTGAGACAGAAGCAGTATGAAGACAAAAGCGCGAAAGCAAAGACGTGACACTTTGACCGCGACGGACGCGCACCTCTTCTTCTTCTTCTTTTCTTGTATGCCGTCCCGTCCACTCCCTGCGAAGAAATCCTGTCCAGCAGTCAGATTGCAAGATGCAGCACCAAGAAGAAGAGGAAGCTGTCTAGGGTATTTTATGCCAGCAGAAATTCGGTTATCTCTCTCCATCTATTTGGGCACGTCCACGGTGTCGGGCTGCAGCCTGGCGGGCTGCGTGGGGCGACACCGAACTGAACGGCAATGTTCATAACAACACATTATACAAAGCTACTGCTGGCCACGGTATTGTATCTGAAGCTCTGTCGCTCTGCTCATGCAGGCAACACCTATTCAGTGATGCTAACAGCTCCTGCGGTGGAATGCATCATGATGTCGGTAGAAACTCCAGGTTAAACGTTGAACTATTAGCATTCAACCAAATCACGATAGCGATGTTTGGACAATGTTCGACGCTGCTCTGTCCCCTGCGATCATACAATGCAAGGTGAGAATGAAGGGCACAACTGGCCACCGGTATCTCTTGCCTTTCCTGAGGTGCGCTCTCCACGTCTTCGAGAGAGACAGCTGGATCAGCTATCCAGTACAAGTCAGCATGAACGACTACGACGCACGCGCATCAACCATCCTCTTCAATAACGCTCGCGATCAGCTGATGCGTCTGACCTTTGCTGCTCCATCCGTTCCAGGTGGTCAAGGTAGCGGGGCCAGCAGTGACAGCGACCTCAACAGCAGCAATAGAATTGTTAATGACGACCTCGGTGAGTCGCATCAAGAAGTCGTGTATGACATGCATGTCGAGTCCGCTTTTTGATGGGTTTACGATGCACAGAACTTGTCGAGCGACTAAAGGTCTTTCTGGCCACCGCACTCAGCTACTTTGGCACCTCGCTCCACGATCTGTACAATCCTTCACATAATCATACAGGCACCACAGCAGCAAATCGCGCAGGCAAGAGGCAAGCGAATTCCGGGTTTGG